>OZ005738.1:33933502-34376002 GCA_963930755.1 Eudasyphora cyanicolor
TGAAATCTATAACTAAACAAGTTTTAAGAAATTTTCCATAAATAAACAAAAATTTCTATGAAATTTTCATTGATTACAAAAATTTCTTTAAAAACTACAAAGAAATTTTCTATAAATAAAAAAAATAGAAGATTTTTTTATAAATAATAAAGAGGTCATAGATTTTGTGAAAAATTATTTAAAAAAAAATTAATTTTCCAAGAATAATACATGAATACACGCTTGAATATTTTACCGTAATATTTGTTAACATTCTCCGAAATAAGCCAAACTGTTTTTTAATTAAGTTTTTCATAATTATTGTCGTATAAAAATTGCTCGACATTTAAATTAATAAATTTATTTTTTTCTTTCCTTTATTTCCAGGTGAGTGAATAAAAACCTATTTTTTCATCTGAAATTCTGTGCGATTCTCAAGGTAATATACTTAACATCCTCTGAAATTTAAATACCCTTAAATACTCTATAGAGAAAGGGTGGGCCATCTTAAAAGCACTGATAATTTTTTCAAATTTCTGGTTTTATTGGAAAGGTTGAACTTTGTCATTTAACAATGGAACACAATATTATTCATATAACTACCACGACTGGCTCGGCAGTACCTCATCCGACCATCCCAATTATTCAGTATATTTTCCATTGTTTCGGGTAGAATATCTTCAATGTTAACTTCATATTCATGTTTCAACGCTTCAATTGCCTCTGGACGCTTTGTGTGACATTTATCCTTAACGGCAGAAATAATGCAAAGGGCTCAAATCACAAGTCAAAGTAATCGGTAATCAAATTTAAAATTTTAAATGACCCACCCTTTACAACGTATAAATACAAAATGCTATGAAATTTTCAATGATAAAAATTCAAAACAAATTTTTAATAAATAAAAAAGTTTTCAATATTTAAAAGATTTATTCAAATAACAATCTTCCAATAAATTTCCTATAAATAGTTTACTAGTTTTATATTAATAATTTCTATAAATAAATATTTATTCTATAAATAAAAAACTACTTTTTAATAAATAAAAAATATTGAAGAATTTGAAATAAATAAAAAACGTTTTTCAATATTTAAAGAATATTTATAAATAAAGAAAGTCCAATAAATTTTCTATAAATAAAAGATTTCTAAGAAATTTTCTATAAATACAGAATTTCTAAGAAATTTTAAATAAATCAAAAATTTCTAAGGAAAGCTCTACAAAATTTGCAATAAAAAATTTATGTGGAAGAAATTTTCAATTGACAAAAACATTTTCCAAAATTGAAAGAATTTCTATAAATAAAAAGTGTCCAATAAATTTTCTACAACTAAAATATTTTTTAAAAAATTCTATAAAATATTCAATAAATAAATTATATGGAAGAAATTTTCAATAAATGAAAAACATTTTTCAATATTGACAGAATTTGTATAATTAAAAAATTCTCAATAAATTTTCTATAAATAATAAAGTTTATTCTATAAATAAAAAAGTTCTTAAAAATTATTAATAAATCTAAAATTTCGATAAAAATGTTAAGAAATTTTCAATAAATAAAATTTGTGGAAGAAATTTTCAATAAATTAAATATGTGGAAGAAATTTTCAATAAATGAAATTTTTTTTTCTATGTTGAAAGAATTTCTATAAGTAAAAAATGTCAAATAAATTATCTATAAGTAAAATGTTTATAAAAAATTCTATGAAATGTTCAATAAATAAATTATATGGAAGGAATTTTCAATAAATAAAACACATTTTTCAATATTAAAAGAATTTGTATAATTAAAAAAGTCCAATTAATTTTCAATGAATAAAATATCTAAGAAATTTTTATAAATAAAAGATTCTGAGAAATTTTCAATAAATAGTAATTTTTATTCTCTAAATAAAAATGCAAATTTGAATATAAAAACTTCTAAAAATTTTTTAATAAATCAAAAATGACTAAGAAAAATTGTAAGAATGTTTCAATAAATAAATATTTTTTTTCTATATTGAAAGAATTTATCTAAATAACAAAAGTCCAATAAATTTTCTATAAATAAAAAAATTCTAAAAAATTTTCTATAAATAAAAACTTTTCTATAAATAAAAAATGTCTAAGACTTTATCTATAAATAAAAAATTTCTACGAAATGTTCTATAAATAAAAAAATTTCTATAAATAAAAAATTTCTATGATAAATCTCTAAGAAATTTTCTAAGAAAAGCTCTACAACTAATTAATAAATTATGTGGAAGACATTTTCAATAAACAAAAACATTTTTCCAATATTGAAAGAATTTCCATAAAAGAAATCCAATAAATTTTCTACAAATGTTTTTTTTCAAATCTTTAAAATTGTTGATAAATAAATTATATGTAAAAATTTTTCAATCATCAAAAACATTTTTCAATATTGAAAAAAATGTTTATAATTAAAAAATGTCCGCTAATTTTTCAATAAATAAAAAAATTCCTATAAATAAAAAAAACCTTAGAAAATTTCTGTAAATAATTTTCAATAAAAAAATTCTAAGAATTTTTCATTAAATCAAAAATTTCTAAGAAAAAATTTAAAAAATTTTCAATAAATAAAATCTTTTTCAATATAGAAAGAATTTCTGTAAATAAAAAATGTTCAATAAATTTTATATAAACAAGAAATTTTAAAAAAATTTATGAAAGTTTCAATATATAAAGACCTATTTTAAAATTTAGGAAGCATTTTTATAAATAAAAAATGTCCAATAAATAAAATATATCTAAGAAATTTTCTATAAATAAAAAATTTTAAGAAGTTCCCTATACATGGTAATTTTTATTCTGTAACTAAAAATGTAAATTTCATTAAAAAAAATTTCAATAAATCAAAAATTACTAAAAAAAAATTTAAATTAAAAATATGGAAGAAATTTTCAATAAATAAAAACGTTTTTTTCAAGATGTAAAGAATTTTTAAAATGTCCAATAATTTTTTATAAATAAAAATTTATAAATTTTTTTCTATAATTATAAAATTTATAAGAAATTATCAATAAATGAATTATATAGGAGAAATTTTCGATAACAATTTTTATAATTAAAAAATATATAAGAAATTTTCTAATAATTTTTATTCTATAAGTAAAAAATTTTTTAGACATTTTCAATAAATCAAAAATCATTAGAAAACTTCTAGGAAGTTTTCAATAAATTAAAAATATGAGACATATTTTTAATAAATAAAAAACTTTTTTCAATATTTAACGAATTTTTATAAATAAATAAATTTTATATAAATTTTCTATAAATAAAAAATTTCTAAGAAATTTTCGATAATAATTTTTTTTTCTTTAAATAAAAAAAATCTTAGAAATTTAAAATAAATCAAAAATTTCTAATAAATTTTTAAAAAATTATTTATATGGAAGAAGTGTTCAACAAATAAAAAACACTTTTCAATATTGAAAGAATCTTTATAATTAAAAAATGTCCAATAAATTTTCAATAACTAAAATATTTCTAAGAAATTGTCTATAAATAAAAAAACTCGAAGAAATTTTCTGTAGATGGTAATTTTTATTCTGTAAATTAAAAAGTAATTTTAAATAAAAAATTCTAAAAAAATTCTCAATAAATCAAAAATGTTTAAGAAAAATTCTAAAAAATTTTTAATAAATAAAAAATGTATGACATTTTCAATAAATAAAATTTTTTCAATTTGTAATGAAAATATGAGATATTTTTAATAAATAATAAACTTTTTTCAATATTTAACGAATATTTATAAATAAAAATAAATAAATAAATTTTATATAAATTTTCTATAAATAAAAAATTTCTAAGAAATTTTCGATAATAATTTTTTTTCTTTAAATAAAAAAAATCTTAGAAATTTAAAATAAATCAAAAATTTCTAATAAATTTTTAAAAAATTATTTATATGGAAGAAGTGTCCAACAAATAAAAAACATTTTTCAATATTGAAAGAATCTTTATAATTAAAAAATGTCCAATAAATTTTCAATAACTTAAATATTTCTAAGAAATTGTCTATAAATAAAAAAAACTCGAAGAAATTTTCTGTAGATGGTAATTTTTATTCTGTAAATTAAAAAGTAATTTTAAATAAAAAATTCTAAAAAATTTCTCAATAAATCAAAAATGTTTAAGAAAAATTCTAAAAAATTTTTAATAAATAAAAAATGTATGACATTTTCAATAAATAAAATTTTTTCAATTTGTAATGAACTTGAAAAATGTTAATTATTTATATATTATATATAATATTTTTTTAAAAATAAAAAAAATCTTAGAAATTTTCTATAAATAATAATTTTTATTTATAAATAAAAAAATTCTTAGAAATGTTCAACAAATCAAAAAATTTAAAAAAAAATCTACGAAATTTTCAATAAATAACAAATATGGAAGAAATTTTAAATAAATAAAAAGCACTTTCCAAAATATAACGAATTTTTATAAATAAAAAATGTCCAAAAAGTTTTCTATAAATAAAAAAATTTCTAAGAAATTTTAAATATGTACCATTTTTTCTATAAAAAAAGAAGAGTTATACATTTTTAATAAATCAAAAATTTCTAAGAAATTTTCAATAAATCAGAAAGTTTCAATAAATTAAAAAAACTTTTTTTTCACATTTAAAGACAATTTAAAGAATTTTATAATAAAAATTTTCAAAAAATAAAATATAAATATTTAATTTTCAATAAATTAAAAAAGTTTTTTTTCACATTTAAAGACAATTTAAAGAATTTTATAATAAAAAAATGTGCATAAATTTTCAAAAAATAAAATATTTGTAAGAAATTTTCTATAAATAAACTATTTCCTAAAAAAAATTGAATAAAAAAAAGAAGAG
Organism: Eudasyphora cyanicolor; assembly: GCA_963930755.1. NCBI lineage: Eukaryota > Metazoa > Arthropoda > Insecta > Diptera > Muscidae > Eudasyphora > Eudasyphora cyanicolor. Next base: position 33,938,332 of record OZ005738.1, read on the forward strand.
TTATACATTTTTAATAAATCAAAAATTTCTAAGAAATTTTCAATAAATCAGAAATTTTCAATAAATTAAAAAACTTTTTTTTCACATTTAAAGACAATTTAAAGAATTTTATAATAAAAATTTTCAAAAAATAAAATATAAAATATAATTTTCAATAAATTAAAAAACTTTTTTTCACATTTAATGACAATTTAAAGAATTCTATAATAAAAAAATGTGCATACATTTTCAAAAAATAAAATATTTGTAAGAAATTATCTATAAATAAACAATTTCCTAAAAAAAATTGAATAAAAAATTTCTAAGAAGTTTTCAATAAATATGGAAGAAATTATCAATAATTAAAAACTTTTGAATTTTAATTGTTTTTAATTGGCCACGAGCTTAAACAATCAAAATTCAATAAAAAAAAAGGTCTAATACAAAAAAATGCAATATTTAACGAAATTTTTTAAGTAAAAAATGTGCAATAAATTTTCTATAAATATAAAATTTATACAATTTTTTCTACAAGTTAAAAATTTATATTCTATAAATAAATTAAATTCTTAAGAAACTAGATTGTGCACCGTATTTACCATTTTATGAAATAAACAAAACTGGATAGCGAATTAAAAAATATTTGTTCTCAGAAATTCTGCGTGTCACAAAATGGACTCTTGATTTACGAAATTTAAAAGATTATTCACTTCAGCGATGAATGTCATTTTTAAAGTACACTTTTCGCCTGAGAACGAAATTTAGAGGACACTCGTGAAAAATGTTTTTCTAATATTAATGGACTCGTTTTATTACTCCTTAAATCGAAATCAAAACATTTTGCTTATAAAAAGTCTTCAAAATAGCAAATATTTTTGGCGGCAACAAATTTTGACTCATACAAGTTACTAAAGGATCTCTTTAAACAGTTTTGCGAAAAAATAATTTTATGTATTTTATCGCAAATTTAATTTTTAATTTCGCCACCGATTTTCGTAGAAGCCAAAATCACCAAACCATTCTCAAAAAGCTAAGCCAAAAACCAATGGGAACCAACTGCACCTACCTTCCGCAGCTTTTCATACAAAATTGTATAATAATGTGAAATCTGCTGATTTTTTATAAAAAGTGCGAAAAAGAATCCACTGTATTTTTTCCGCAAATCATTTTGTCGGAGATACCATCTAACAATTACCACGATTTCTGGATGAGCTAGAATATAGAGTCATTTAGGAAAAATATTCGCTGTGGAAACGTATTACCATTTTTTTTAATATGTATTATTTTTGGTAAAAATTTCGAAAGTTTAAATTTTTTTATTGATTACTCGTATAAACATCTATTTTGTTGGAAAGTGCCACTTCTTCATAAATAATTTATTGTTAACCGTTTTAATAACAAACCTAAATATGCTAAATTTGGTTTCGCTTTTGACCCACAAAAAGTTAATAATTCCCCCCACAAAGAAATGTTATTCGGCATAAATTTCCATTAATTTATATATGCCATAATACTAATAGAGAACACTGGCTATCGGATACGAGAACTTTTAGTTAAAAAAAAAACTAAAAAGTTGTTATTCTTTTTTTTACAACAATTATCACAAGAACAACACTTAAATAGTATCAATTAAGTTGTCAAAAGTTTTCAGGTCATGTTTGACTGAAACGAAATCGATACGAGTCGAGTCTAGTGGAGTGCAGTGCACATATCCATGTGGACCAAATCAAAGCATCATTAATATTCCACAACCTCGGGACAGTGGTCGGTGGTCACATAACCTACATTGGAAGGCCGACCTATTTTTCTGATGATATGTGCGAGCACAACAACAAACGGTATTTCTGGGGTTAACAACGAATTGAACAGTTTTAACGATTTGGCTTAGATTGAAAGTCTTCCGAATTGGCAATCATCAACAACGTTGCCGACGTCTTCGTCAACAATCAATCGCAAAATGTTAACAACGGTTAAAGTGGGAATTTTCCAGTACCACCACAGCCTCACTAATGGAAAAAGAAGATATATGAAAACTTTTTCTTTAACCTGTCACTCAGTCGATGATCATTTGTTTGACGATGGCCTAAAGGTGAGGCGATGTTAACCGAAAAATCGTAAATACCCGAGAACATACTGGGCATTAGTTTAGACATCAACCATGTAAGTCTGTCGTGTCTGCCTGCCTGTCTGTCCGTCCGTCCTTCTGTTTGTCTATACGACAACATGCGTTGTCTGTCTAGATGACATTTTGCTACTGACTTAACTAACTGTGCATGTTTTCGGTCAATACTTAAGACCGGTTGTGACTGAAACGTCCTCGAATTACATACACCATTTCTGTATGCAATTAACGCATTTAGCTAAAATAGTAATAAATTTGTAATAATATTTTATAGACATATAATTGAGAAATTGAAATAACGATGTAGGAAAACCAGTACATAAATAACAATTTATTAAAGCAATTTATTTAGAATATATTTAAATCATTAAACTATAAAAATTCCTTAACGAATTTTTACTATAAAAATTCATTGACGAATTTTTACTATGAAAATTCCTTAACGAATTTTTACTATAAAAATCGCCTAACAAATTTTTACTATAAAAATCCCTTAACGAATTTTTACTATAAAAATCCCTTAACGAATTTTTACTATCAAAATCCCTTAACGAATTTTTACTATAAAAATCCCTTAACGAATTTTTACTATAAAAATCCCTTAACGAATTTTTACTATAAAAATCCCTTAACGAATTTTTACTATAAAAATCCCTTAACGAATTTTTACTATAAAAATCCCTTAACGAATTTTTACTATAAAAATCCCTTAACGAATTTTTACTATAAAAATCCCTTAACGAATTTTTACTATAAAAATCCCTTAACGAATTTTTACTATAAAAATCCCATAACGAAAATTAATTGACGAATTATTCCTATAAAAATTACTTAATGAATTTTTCCTATAAAACTTACTTAACGAATTTTTCCTATAAAACACATCCTTAACGAATTTTTACTATAAAAATTTATTAATGAATTTTTCCTTCAAAAATTCATTATCGAATTTTTCCTATAAAAATTCATTAAGGAATTTTTCCTATAAAAATTCATTAAGGAATTTTTCCTATAAAAATTCATTAAGGAATTTTTCCTATAAAAATTCCTTAACGAATTTCTCCTATAAAAATTCCTTAACGAATTTTTACTATAAAAATTCCTTAACGAATTTGTACTATAAAAATTCCTTAACGAATTTGTACTATAAAAATTCCTTAACGAATTTGTACTATAAAAATTCCTTAACGAATTTGTACTATAAAAATTCCTTAACGAATTTGTACTATAAAAATTCCTTAACGAATTTTTACTATAAAAATTCCTTAACGAATTTTTACTATAAAAATTCCTTAAAGAATTTTTACTATAAAAATTCCTTAACGAATTTTTACTATAAAAATTCCTTAACGAATTTTAACTATAAAAATTCATTAACGAATTTTTACTATAAAAATTCATTAACGAATTTTTACTATAAAAATTCATTAACGAATTTTTACTATAAAAATTCATTAACGAATTTTTACTATAAAAATTCATTAACGAATTTTTACTATAAAAATTCATTAACGAATTTTTACTATAAAAATTCATTAACGAATTTTTACTATAAAAATTCATTAACGAATTTTTACTATAAAAATTCATTAACGAATTTTTACTATAAAAATTCATTAACGAATTTTTACTATAAAAATTCATTAACGAATTTTTACTATAAAAATTCATTAACGAATTTTTACTATAAAAATTCATTAACGAATTTTTACTATAAAAATTCATTAACGAATTTTTACTATAAAAATTCATTAACGAATTTTTACTATAAAAATTCATTAACGAATTTTTACTATAAAAATTCATTAACGAATTTTTACTATAAAAATTCATTAACGAATTTTTACTATAAAAATTCATTAACGAATTTTTACTATAAAAATTCCTTAACGAATTTTTACTATAAAAATTCCTTAACGAATTTTTACTATAAAAATTCCTTAACGAATTTGTACTATAAAAATTCCTTAACGAATTTTTACTATAAAAATTCCTTAACGAATTTGTACTATAAAAATTCCTTAACGAATTTTTACTATAAAAATTCCTTAACGAATTTTTACTATAAAAATTCCTTAACGAATTTGTACTATAAAAATTCCTTAACGAATTTTTACTATAAAAATTCCTTAACGAATTTGTACTATAAAAATTCCTTAACGAATTTGTACTATAAAAATTCCTTAACGAATTTGTACTATAAAAATTCCTTAACGAATTTGTACTATAAAAATTCCTTAACGAATTTTTACTATAAAAATTCCTTAACGAATTTTTACTATAAAAATTCCTTAACGAATTTTTACTATAAAAATTCCTTAACGAATTTTTACTATAAAAATTCCTTAACGAATTTTTACTATAAAAATTTTTACTATAAAACTATAAAAATTCCTTAACGAATTTTTACTATAAAAATTCCTTAACGAATTTTTACTATAAAAATTCATTAAAGAATTTTTACTATAAAAATTCATTAACGAATTTTTACTATAAAAATTCATTAACGAATTTTTACTATAAAAATTCATTAACGAATTTTTACTATAAAAATTCATTAACGAATTTTTACTATAAAAATTCATTAACCAATTTTTACTATAAAAATTCATTAACGAATTTTTACTATAAAAATTCATTAACGAATTTTTACTATAAAAATTCATTAACGAATTTTTACTATAAAACTTCATTAACGAATTTTTACTATAAAAATTCATTAACGAATTTTTACTATAAAACTTCATTAACGAATTTTTACTATAAAAATTCATTAACGAATTTTTACTATAAAAATTCATTAACGAATTTTTACTATAAAAATTCCTTAACGAATTTTTACTATAAAAATTCCTTAACGAATTTTTACTATAAAAATTCCTTAACGAATTTTTACTATAAAAATTCCTTAACGAATTTTTACTATAAAAATTCCTTAACGAATTTTTACTATAAAAATTCCTTAACGAATTTTTACTATAAAAATTCCTTAACGAATTTTTACTATAAAAATTCCTTAACGAATTTTTACTATAAAAATTCCTTAACGAATTTTTACTATAAAAATTCCTTAACGAATTTTTACTATAAAAATTCCTTAACGAATTTTTACTATAAAAACTCCTTAACGAATTTTTACTATAAAAATTCCTTAACGAATTTTTACTAGAAAAATTCATTAACGAATTTTTACTATAAAAATGAATTTTTATATGGAAATTTTATAGTAAAAATTCCTTAACGAAATTTTATAGTAAAAATTCCTTATCGAATTTTTACTATAAAAATTCCTTATCGAATTTTTACTATAAAAATTCCTTAACGAATTTTTACTATAAAAATCCCTTAACGACTTTTTACTATAAAAATCCCTTAACGACTTTTTACTATAAAAATCCCTTAACGACTTTTTACTATAAAAATCCCTTAACGACCTTTTACTATAAAAATCCCTTAACGACTTTTTACTATAAAAATCCCTTAACGACTTTTTACTATAAAAATCCCTTAACGACTTTTTACTATAAAAATCCCTTAATGAATTTTTACTATAAAAATCCCTTAACGAATTTTTACTATAAAAAACCCTTAACGAATTTTTACTGTAAAAATTCCTTAACGAATTTTTACTGTAAAAATTCCTTAACGAATTTTTACTATCAAAATTCCTTAATGAATTTTTACTATCAAATCTCATTATAAAAATTCCTTAACGAATTTTTACTATAAAAATTCCTTAACGAATTTTTACTATAAAAATTCCTTAACGAATTTTTACTATAAAAATTCCTTAACGAATTTTTACTATAAAAATTCCTTAACGAATTTTTACTATAAAAATTCCTTAACGAATTTTTACTATAAAAATTACTTAAAGAATTTTTCCTATAAAACTTACTTAACGAATTTTTCCTACAAAAAACATTCTGAAGGAATTTTTAATATAAAAATTCATTAACGAATTTTTACTATAAAAATTCCTTAACGAATTTTTACTATAAAAATCCCTTAACGAATTTTTACTATAAAAATTCATTAACGAATTTTTACTTTAAAAATTCCTTATAATAATTCATTAACGAATTTTTCCTGTAAAAATTAGTTAAAGAATTTTTACTATAAAAATTCCTTAACGAATTTTACTATAAAAATGCGTTAACAAATTTTTACTATAAAAATGCGTTAACAAATTTTTACTATAAAAGTGCGTTAACAAATTTTTACTATAAAAATGCGTTAACAAATTTTTACTATAAAAATGCGTTAACAAATTTTTACTATAAAAATTCCTTAACGAATTTTTACTATAAAAATGCGTTCACAAATTTTTACTATAAAAATTCCTTAACGAATTTTTACTATAAAAATTCCTTAACGAATTTTTACTATAAAAATTCCTTAACGAATTTTTACTATAAAAATTCCTTAACGAATTTTTACTATAAAAATTCCTTAACGAATTTTTACTATAAAAATTCCTTAACGAATTTTTACTATAAAAATTCCTTAACGAATTTTTACTATAAAAATTCCTTAACGAATTTTTACTATAAAAATTCCTTATCGAATTTTTACTATAAAAATTCCTTAACGAATTTTTACTATAAAAATTCCTTGACGAATTTTTACTATAAAAATGTAGAAAAAATTCTTAGAAAAAATTTTGACACCGACTTTTTTATAGGAAAAAGTCGACACCTTGACTTTTCTACTGAAAAAAGCTGCCATATCGACTCGTCGTTAAAAAATGGGTTTATTAAAAAAGTCTATTCGAAATTAAATATCCCAATTTTTTATAGGAAAAATAAACTTTTACAGGAGAAAATTCGTTAATAAATTTTTATAGAAAAATTTCATTAGGAAAAATTCGCTAATTAATTTGTATTAACGACTTCGAAAAAAGTCGACACCTCGACTTTTTTTTATACGAAAAAGTTATCACGCCGACTCTTTATAGGAAAATACGTCACCTCGACTTTTCTATAGGAAAAGGTTGTAATATCGTTGTGTCATTAGAAATTGGTTTTATTTAAAATATCTATTCGAAATTAAATTTTCACAATTTCAATTGGAAACAGTGTAACTCTGCCTGGCTTTGGAAAATCTTATCCATCCACCTTCGTTACAAGACTGCGAACACATGTCAAATGTTTCCACCTCTGTCTTGTTTTGTGTTTTTTTTCTCCTCCTTCAACTAGAGACAACGGTCTTCCGATCCATGGTCCAGCAACAGTTTCTTCTTCGATCATTTATCAACTGGCATTTGGCGTGACACAGTGTCTGGCGAAGTGTTGAGGTATTTTCGACAGCGACCGACGTTGGTTCAGCCGCTCGTCGGCAGCTTTTTTGGGCAGATTTATGGACGTTTGGACGCATATCGGCGTTAATGATACGCTTGGGTCATTGAATTAACGTGTGTCGAGAGTATTTACTTCTTCTTTTAAGTAACGTTGTCTTAGAGTTAATTAATTAATGGTTGAATTTGCGTTTTTCTGTGGTGGGGGCCAAACTTTAGTTTAACTGAATTTACTGTTAATGACATTAATGATTTTTGGAGAAATTTTATTGTGTGTTTTCGGGGGGAATTTTGCGAAACAAACAAATTCGTGATCACCAAAAACGTCAAACGAAAGTAAAAGTTAGGAATGAAAAACACGACATTTAGTCATTAGAGATGGATCAATGGTTATAGTCAGTATGTAGAGATGGGTCGTTTGAAGAATGTTAATGAAGTTAATTGGCATACGTTTTAGGTAAGGTCATAGGTTACCAGAAATGCTATTAACTTCCTGATATTGATGTGTGTAAAGGGCCAATATGTTTATATAAAAAAGAACTCAAGCAGTACAAAAAAGAGTTGAGAAATGCTCAAAATAATTCCGGGATAGTTTGATAGTAGCCTATCAAAAGCTTTAAACCATTTTAGTCGCCAGGACCAGACAATTGTCCTTGGCTCAGAGAGATCTATAGTTGCTGTATCAATCAGGCATATATACCATCAAAATGGAGAGAAACCAAAGTTGTTTTCATCCCAAAAGCACGATGGCCGTCCCATACAGGAGCTATGGATTTCCGACAGCTTAGTCTTTCGTAATTTATTCTTAAAACCCCTAGAGATATTTATAGATACTTAGCTTAGGACCAACAATTTATCAGCGGCTAGTGTCTAATAAACCGCGTGACTGATCGCGGAAAAGCCATCCCATACAGGTGCTAAGGATTTCCGTCTTATTCGTCTATCACAAATTTTTCTTTAAGCCTGAGGACTAAAATTAATCGCAGGCTACTGACCCATCGACAGCAAGAGCAAATTCAACGAAACCGACCTGCATGATCTAATCAGGCTTATTGAAGATCTCTCTCTCTCTCTGATAATGAATATACTTGTACTATATCAGCTTTCTCAGATACAGAGGGCGCCTTCAATAACATAAATACAGCTGGTATAACTACGGTTCTAGCAAATCTGGTGGTTGACAGCAATGTACGTAGGTTCATTCATAACCGTATGATTAAGAGACAAATTCCAGCTAGCGTAGAGCCTACTGACCTCCACAGATTTGTCAGCAGGGAAACGCTGCAAGGGGGTTGTTCTATATCCTCTGCTAAGAAATCTCTCCATGAACAATACTCAACTTTCTCTTGGAAAAGATTGGTGTTAAGTTTATTGCCTATGCAGATGACGTAGCAATAGCTGTTAGAAAGAAGGTTCAGAGTACTCTTAGAGACATCCTACTGCCGGCCATTCATACAACCGCAAGATGGGCTTCTGATAGTCGGCTTGTGTGTGATGACTTCGAATATAGAGTCATTCTTGGCACAATGCCTTTGCCCGGGGATTGTTCACTGCACAATGACTGAACCACTTATTGACAAGAAATATCTCAATCCTACACCAGACAGATCATTATGGCATGGTCGTATTCCAGGACATAGGAGATTCGATATCTTCTATACAGACGGCTCCAAAAGCCACAACCCAATGGGCTTTGATGCCTTTCCTGAAGAACCATTGCAAAAAGATGGACACTGTATTGTTCATCAGGTAGAAATTTTAGCCATATCAGAAGGCAGCAGAATGACTGAAAATTAATGTTGTGATCAATATATTGGTATCAATATTATCTCTGATGGCTAGGCTGCTATCAAGTCCATGGAAACTATATTCCTGAATTCAAAACTGCCCTCGACTTTCGCAGAGCTACCAGGAAACAGAAACCATCTCCACTTATACACAGATGGTTGGAAGCTTGATGATAAGGTTGGCTTCGGAGAACATTGTAAAGAACTCATTCTTGATGTAATAGCTCACAGACTACCAGATATTTACCTGCATCGATCCAAAATAATGACAAAAAGGGGAGACGGCGAGTGGATTAGTAGCAACAATATTGGCGTTGCCATTTACTCGAACAGTCAGTGGGCCATCAATTCTCTGGAGGCTACATTCCTAAATTCACAAACAGCTCTAGGCTGCCGCAGATCTCTTAACGAGATGACTTAGCAGTTTAACATACACCTCATTGGGATATCCCGGAGAACTGCAAAGCTGATGAACTTGCTAGGAAAGGGACAACATTACAAAATCTCGAAGAATCCACAAGCAAGCTGTGGCTTAGGCAAGAGGCAATCAGGCAGTCCAATGAAAGATGGAAAGAAATCGGCACCTGTAGGGTAGTTAGACAAATCTGGCCAAGGTATGACCTGAGAAGGTCAAAATATCTCCTCGCACTAGAGAGAAAAATATTGTCTATATTAGTATCAGTTCTGACGGGACACTGCTTTATCGACGAACACGCCAAAAGATTGGGTATTGACTCCAATGACTTCTGCAGAAGCTGTGGATATGAAGAAGAAGTGGATCACTTGCTATGCGACGGTCCCGCTTTGGCAGTCTAGCAGATCTTTTCTTACCGGTACCAAAATTCGCACTATCGAAAGATTTGTATATCAAACAGATTGGTTTCGATGAGGGGCATTTCAGCCTGTGGTAACACTAGGGACCTAAACTGGTCTATGTGAGCTGGTGAAAAAATACGGCTGGCACCCTAACCTAAACCTTGTGTCAGTTCGGACGGACACTGCCTGATCAGCGAAAACGGCAGAAGGTTTGGTATTGAGTCCAATGACTTCTGCAGGTGCTGTGGTTATGAGGTAGTGGAGAGCATTAAGCACCTGCTTGGCAACTGTCCCTCATTAAGTAAACGACGTCTGGATATACTGGGGTCGGCCATTCTGGAACGTCTACCAGATGTTTCCGGTGCCGATATTCCTACTATTGATGACTTTGTTTATCAAACAAGTTGGTTTCCATAAGGGGCATCCATGTCTATGCTGCAAAGCTGACTGCCATCCTAACCTAGCCTATCGCAGATCTCTTAACGAGATGGCTGAACAGATCTGATACGGGCGCCGGGCCACACCTGGAATATACCAGAGAACTACAAAGTCCCTTTATTTCTCTATTCACAAACTGTCCTCGACAACTGTCCAGATCTCTTAACAAGATGGTTGAACAGTTCAATATTCACCTGATAAGTGTGTAAGTCCAGAGGGACGTAACTGAGAACTGCAAAACAGATCAACGTGCAAGGATAGGAACTAGCTTACACGCTCCAGGGGAACTAGAAAATATGTGGGCATGCCTCTAGCGAACTGCAAGCTTTTCTTGAGAGATAGAACCCTTAAGGCAACAATTGACAGGTATTCGCTACTCAGGAACTGCACACATTCCAGAGAGATGTGACACTGCGTAAACTCTAAACGTAACAACGCCCTGCTGCAGTTATCGAGACCTGATATACTTATCGTTTCTGTCGTGACGGGACACTCACTGCTTTATTGGATGACATGAAGGTCTGAAGGTCTTGCGTTATATTTTTTGCAGATGCTGTGGAGACGAAGTGAAGGAGAAATATGTAAATAGAACACGTTCTGTATCTGTGCCCCCCTCTTTCAGATGGCGACATGCAACCTTAGCCACTCATTTAGAAGGAATTAGAAGGAATACAGTTCAGTTTGTCACTCCGTTTGTAAAACCACTAAATATTCATCTGAAGTATATATATTATAATTGTCGTAAAAACCTAAGACGATTTAGCCATGTCCGTCCGTCTGTTTTAATCACGCTACCATCTATACAGAAAATGATAAATGAGCTAGGTGGACACTTCTTATATCTGCAGGTATTTTGAGATTGAAAATGGGCCATGGGAAATCGGTCCATTATTTCATATAGCCCCCGTATATAGCATATCTCTGATTTGACTTCTTTACTTGTTGAACCGTCATTACTTGTTGAACCTATAAAATTGGTTCAACGGAAGATTCTAGGTAAAACATATGTTTTTATACCCTCCGCCATAGGATGGGGTATATTCATTTTGTCACTCCGTTTCGAACACCTCTAAATATTGATCTGAGACCCCATAAAGTAGATATATTCTTAATCGTCGTAAAATTGTAAGAAGATTTAGCCATGTCCGTCTGTTGCAATTACGCTACAGTCCGTAATTATAGAGTTAGGTTGATCAAATTTGGTAGAAATACTTCTTATAGTGTCAAGTTGTTTGGGATTGCAAATGGGCCATATCGGTCAATGTTTTGATATAGCTCCCATATAAAGGTGGCTCGAAAATACGGGTTATGAGCCATAGATACCTCATTTTTAAAGCAATTTAGCTGAAACTTTGCAGTTTCTATAAAATTTTGACATGAATTCATCACAGCAAAAATTTTACAAATCGATCCATATTACGTTATAGTCACCCTTTAAAGGTCGCTCCAAAATATATGTACTTAAGACATAAATACCACATTTTATAAGCATTTTAACTGAATCTTTGCAGTTTGTATTTAGTTTAGACAATAACTCATCGCAGTAAACATTTTTTAAATCATTTCATAATTTTTTGTAGTCCACCTATAGATACTGCTCCCAAACCTGGCTTATTTAAGCCATAAACACCACATTTTCTAAGAAATTCTGCTGAAACTTTACAGTTTGTATTCAATTTTGGCAAGAACTCATCTCAATAAATGTTATGCAAATCAGTTGTTATTTACCAAATACCACATTTTTTGCGGTGAAGAGTTTGGCTAAAGAATTTGCGGCCTAAAATTTGGCTAGAAATTGCAGCGTTCGTTTTTTTAGTAATTTTCTGAAACAAAAATTGATCGTTCCATGATTTGCTCCATTTCCAAAGATTTTTCTAGTATGAAATTGAATTGAGTGCAATCCATGGTGGAGGGTATATAAGATTCGAAATGTCCCAACTTAACGCTTTTACTTGTTATAGTTTAATATAGCCCCAAAATATTCCAATATTGGCAAATAATGGTGAAGCCGACCATATAGCCCCTTCTCCACTCAATAACTATTTGAAACATTGCTCAGATATAATTACTATTCTGAATTTATGATAATTTTTTCGACTGAGTTGAAAAAAATGTATTTAACTTAAAAAGTAATCATTTTAAACAAAAAAAAAAGAACTTGGAAATCTACATCAGTGTTCCCTCCCCGACGGGGAATTGAACCCCGGTCTCCCGCGTGACAGGCGGGGATACTGACCACTATACTATCGAGGATATTAACTAAGGCAAGCAGATAACTGTATTTGAGTCCAACGCGATAACAACCCACCACTAAGCTAAGTGTCATCTCTCATACCTTCATTCATAACCAACCTATCGTAGCAACGATAACAATAACATCGATTACAACCACAACCCATTCGAAGCACAACACAACACTTCGCAACAACCACAACAAGTTTTACTTTCAAGAACATACAATACAGCATTCGGTACTTTGCCTTAAGCTTCATAGAACAGCAGAGAGAATTTTTTATGTTCGTGATTTGTGGTTTTTTATGGAGATGTCGTGAGGTGTGAGAGGGGGCATCATAAACTTATATTTAATGCTTCATTTTAATATTGGAATATTTAACCTTTTCTGCGCGTTTTTTGAAATTCCGTTACTTTCACCTTTTTTGTGAAAGGCTAGCTGGCTTAGCTCTGCCAGCCAGCTAGCCTATCCAATATCACTCCAAAGTGGGCTTCTGCGTGTTCCAATAGGTATTTTAGAAAATATTCTTGAGGCTACAACTAATCGTTACATTGTTTAAGTTTTCTTTATTCTTTCCATTTTTTTTGTGGAGTTTGCAGTTTTGTTGTTGTTGCTTTTCTTTTATATTTTGACATTGATATTCATCATTTACATCTGTCTAATCTCGGCTGTCGTTTTTCGTTTGTTTTCTGTGCTTTTTTCTTGTAAATTTCTTTTTATTTGTTGATTAATGCTAATATTTATTTGAATTCGACCCAATTGTGATTTGTTTTGTTTTGCGTTTTTTACACATAGTTAGTTATCTGGCATAAGTTTTTGGCTATTTGTGATTCTTTATTATTAGCATAATTATTATTATTAGGGTTTAATTTATGGAAAAAAGTATTTTTGAAATTTTTGTTTTTAACATAGGAATTTAGAAAAGTAACCTCATGAGGTGAATGAAAAATTGAAACTATTATGATAATAACCAGTAAGGAAAGGCTAAAGTCGGGCGGTGCTGACTATATAATACCCTACACCACTCTCGTAATATTGAATAACTCTGATATATAAATTTTGTAATTCATGTATAAATTGTTTACTTTTGGGACATTTTATACTTAAATAATACCCTGTACCACAGTGTGGTGCAGGGTATAAAAACGATTGGATCTAAAGAGCCAAATCGGATGAAACATATATATGGGAGCCATACCTAAATCTTTACCTATTTTCTTCAAATTCGGCAATGTTGGTTCATGAATCAAGAAACTCTACCATTCTAAATTTCAAAACGATTGGATGTAAAATATAGATTCTATAGAACTAAAGGGCCAAATCGGACGAAATATATATATATGGGAGCTATAGCTAAATCTTAACCGATTTTCTTCAAATTCGGTAGTGTTGGTACATGGATCAAGAAACTCTACCATTCTAAATTTCAAAACGATTGGATGTAAAATACAGCTTTGGATGTAAATACAGCTAAAGGGCCAAATCGGACGAAACATATATATGGGAGCTATAGCTAAATCTTAACCGATTTTCTTCAAATTCGGCAGTGTTGGTTCATAGACCAAGAAACTCTACCATTCTAAATTTCAAAATGATTGGATGTAAAATACAGCTTCTACAGGACTAAAGAGCAAAATCGGACGAAACATATATATGGGAACTATAGCTAAATCTTAACCGATTTTCTTCACATTCGGTAATGTTGGTTCATGGATCAAGAAACTCTACCATTCTAAATTTCACAACGATTGGATGTAAAATACAGCATCTATAGAACTAAAGGGCCAAATCGGACGAAACATATATATGGGAGCTATAGCTAAATCTTAACCGATTTTCTTCAAATTCGGCAGTGTTGGTTCATAGACCAAGAAACTCTACCATTCTAAATTTCAAAATGATTGGATGTAAAATACAGCTTCTACAGGACTAAAGAGCAAAATCGGACGAAACATATATATGGGAACTATAGCTAAATCTTAACCGATTTTCTTCACATTCGGTAATGTTGGTTCATGGATCAAGAAACTCTACCATTCTAAATTTCACAACGATTGGATGTAAAATACAGCATCTATAGAACTTGTTTAAGTTAGAATGTTCTTTTGAATTTCGTTTATGTCATTGATTTGTTTCGGTGCATATATTGGCCAATTTATCGTCCATACATACTCGTTAAAATCTGCCTACTCCTCATTACTACATCCTTGTAGTATTAGCTTTGCAGATTTTAACGAGTAACGATTCGTTTTCTTGTTCTTGACACTTGCTCCGCCACCTCTCTCCATCTTGGACCGTCGCTCGACTAAGTACATCTTGCTGTACAATTGTTATATTAAAGGTAAATCTTCGTTACCACAAACTTAGCAGCAAAAACAACAATAAACCTTAGGCACCTTGCCTATTAATATTACATGAAACTAATCGTGTTTTATTTGTATTTCTATTTCTCCCTATTCTCTCTTTATTTACCCTCTCGGAGTAAACGTAAACTCGTCGTTTGCTCCCCTACGCCCCCGCCGGCGTAAACATTGGTCCTTCGAACCGGATTTGAGCTGCCGCTGCCCTACATCGTCGTGGAATTGGTTTTTGCTGTCTTTTCGTCAAGGAAAACATCCCTCAGTCATCAACAAAACATTATTCTACAACAAAAACATTGGTACGTACATTCAGTAACCTAATGAGTGTCGCGAGTGTTTTTGTTTATTTAAAATAAAAGATTTTGGTCGCCTTTCGAAAACCCTATCGCGTTTTTCGTTAAAATAAAGTCCACATCTTTGTCATTTCGTTGCTAAATAGCTCTAAAACTCAATCGGGAATAATTCTATTCCATATACAAAGCATTAATATTTTTAATATTTCGTTTCGATTTGATTTGTTCGGTTTAAATTGTTAAAATAATTCCAAATCATTTCGGTCGTGCAGAGTGTAGTGCTTAGTGTCGCTCGTTAATACATTCGATTGTTTGTTTTGGTTTTCTACTGTCAATGCCTTCGGCTGCAAGAGCGCCCATTTAGTGTAACAATAACAAAATATTCGAACGAGAACCTCTCCTCTTGCTACTCCCTTCACTCGTTGTTTGGGTCATACATTGTACATTGTTAATGTCGCCTTTGCTTGGCTCGGTTTAACTAACATACTCGTACATACATTCAATCAACATTGCTCGAATGTGGTGCTTCGAACCTTATCGAACATAACTACTACATACGAGGTTGCATCGAACTTATTTCGATCTCATACCTACAGTGGGTTCTAGGAAAACGTGCTTCTTATGAAAAATAAATTAAATATTTTTATCGTGATATTTTTTGAAATAGTGATAGAGGTACACTACACATAAATTATTTTCGGTCTTATACGACACCGTGCACCCTACATTTGGTCAATTCGACTTGTTTGAAATGAAAGCGTGATTTTTGATCTTTTTCGTTTTCGATTCGGTTGATTGTCTTTTTCGGTGGGTTTTCGGCACATGATCAACGTGCACCCTACATTCGGTCAACTCGACATATAATCGATATTTAAAACATTTTGTAAATTATTGAAATTTTCGGTCATTTCTTTCGTGTATATTTGGATACAAACGTGCAATATTCGGTAGTTTTTGGAATACATTTGACCGATATCGTTATTGTCGCAAGAAAGTATTTGATCAAAAATATTGAAATTTCGGTACACTGTGAGAAATGTATAATATATTTTGGACTTTATCACAACAATCTTGATCAATTTTCGAAATCTTTTGGAATTACCTTTGCATTTGTTTTAAGAACTTATTCGTTTTTGGTCATTTATTTACAATTTGGGAAATTAGTTTCTTTCTTTGATCTCATTTGGAGTTTTTATCGATAAGCCATTGCTGTTTTTCGAATTTAATTTCTTGGAATTTTCCCACTTAGCGATTGTTTTTTGTCCCTTTTTCGAAATTTGTTTAGCCTTTATCATTGGAAGAACACTTAAAATGTCTCTTACACCCCTTGACTTTTTCGTAAGAGCTTCGGATGCTCTAGTCAAGTTTGACACATATTTTCGTCTTCTAAAAGATGAGGATATAGATGTATATGGTCTTGAGGTTCGCAGTTCCGAGTTAAACAAACTTTGGTCTGGCACCCAGGAAATGTTCGATAAATGTATTGATTACTTGTCATCTTCCAAAGACGCGGGGAAAGCGGACATCGACTCGGTGGACAGTAAATATGATGTGTCCCATCAAACTTATATGAATTGTCTGTCCGCTATCAACAGAAAATTGGTGCAGTTTAAAAATAGCTCTCGTAGGTTGTCCATCAATTCGACTAATAGTACCTCTGATGTTTCATTAGCACAACAAACTCTCGGGGACACACCAGATACAGACTTTTTGAACAATATGAGTACATCGACACACACTTCTCGTGAAATCGGTACTCAAGTCGATTCTCCGACTGCATTTCGCTTTGAAAATTGTGATAGGAACTCGCGCATGGGAAATGACCAACTAACTAGTGACAGCGTACATAATCTTTCGCTTCCGCCATGTGACATAGACGTTTTTGAGGGCGATTTCTTATCTTGGCCCACATTTAGGGACTTGTTTACTGCCGTATACATAAACAATTCGCGTCTTAGTGACATCGAGCGCTTGTGTCATTTGGTTGGCAAGACTAGTGGAGAAGCTCGCGAGATTGTCTCGAAATTTCCACTACTAAATCGTAGTTTCGTTCTCGCATGGAAATATTTAAAAGACACGTACGACAATCCTCGGCTTCTAGTACATAATCAATTGAAAATTCTGTTTTCCCTTCCGGTCCTTGAAAAAGAAACAAGTTCAGGATTGAAATCAATCCAGCGTGGCATAGATGGATGTCTATCGGCGATGTCCATTTATGAAATTTCGACTGATAATTGGGATCCGATAGTAGTGTTTATTTGCCTCCAACGGTTACCTAAACTTACACAAACGTTGTGGGAACAAAGTGTGAAGGATAAATCGTCTCTTTCATCGTGGAAAGAGTTGGGTGCCTTCTTGACTGAGAGAATTCGCACACTTATGTGCCTTCATGGTATGAGGGGAGATGAATCTCCAAAGCACTCAAATGCGAAGAAGATCCATGCTCGTACTAATGCAGCGTCTTCGGGATCTTGTCGTTCTTCTCCATCGGGTTGTATTCTTTGCCCTGATCAAAATCATAAAATTTACTCGTGCCCACGTTTTTTAAGTTCTACGCCTTCGGATCGATTCGCTATAGCCAAACGCCACCGTTTATGTGTAAATTGCCTGCGTAAAGGCCACGAAGTTAAAAATTGCGATAGCAGACGTCGTTGTCTGAAATGTAATCGGAATCATAATTCTTTGTTGCATCGTGACGAGCCCACTCGGAGTAATTCGACTCGAGTGGCAAGCACAGCAAACGCGAATGTCCATTCTGCTCCTCCACTTGAACATTTTGAACCATCCACATCGGCTGGATGTGCATCTCGCCAATCTTTCCATGTCGCGCAGAATAAACCTGTCATATTGGGAACAGCCATGTTGAATATCGTTCATCAAGGTGTTTCGTATTCTGCTAGGGCGTTAATTGACCCGGCTTCGGAAGCATCCTTTATTTCAGAGAGGGTTCAAACTCGATTGAATATTCCGATTCGTTCTACACTAGAGAATACTATTTCAGGAGTAAATGGGGCAATTTCGGCCTCATCAAGTAAAACATGTACTTTGAACATCGGCCCATCTTTTGATTCCTCTATTCGACTAGAGACCACTGCCATAGTCCTTCCTTCCATTTCGGGAAACCTACCTTCCTTTGCGGTCACTTCGGACCTCAAAGCTCAGTTACCCAATATTCGTTTGGCTGACTGGAATTTGTTTGATTCTCGCCCGGTAGATATTTTGATAGGAGCTGACATATATCCTAAAATTATTCTAGAAGGTTTTCTTCGAAATTCGTCAGGATCGTTGCTCGCTCAAAATACTGTATTTGGCTGGGTAATTACTGGTGGTCTTCCCACCTAACGAGCACGTACACTTTCATAAAAAATTAGCATAGCTTATGCCTTTCGTTCGTATTTAGCGTCGCACCTCCTTTACATCGTATATTTACATCGTATATTTATAACTTATTTGAATTCGAAATATTACTAGAACTTGTCGTGATCTTTTGAAAAACGTTAATTTCATATCTCGATGTTTCGCGGAGTCTATATAAAAAGCAACTAACTAGATTAACACCATCTCGCCTACATTTGAATACTCACTAGGAAACTGAATTTGCGTTCCTTACTAATTTACTTATAAACATATTATATCTTTAATTTAATTGCTAGTTCTAGTTGTAGATTTGTTCGTGCGTGGGAGTCCGTAATGGCCCTCACTCGTGGTCTCTAATGACCCGTCACAGGCTCCTTAATAGTCCTGTCCTTTGTGGGAGTCCTTGTGGCCCTCAATCGTGGTCTCTAATGACCCGTCACAGGCTCCCTAATGGTCCTGTCCTTTTGTGGGAGTCCTTGTGGCCCTCGCTCGTGGTCTCTAATGACCCGTCACAGGCTCCCTAATGGTCCTGTCCTTTTGTGGGAGTTCTTGTGGCTCTCGCTCGGAGTCTCTAATGGCTCCGTCACAGGGTCCCTATTGGCCCTGTCCTATCGCGGGGTCCATTCGTTTGCGGTCCCTAATGACCATTAATTTCGCGACGTCTACAATAGCCTGTTCGCTTGAGGTCCCTCATGACCATTAATTTCGCGTGGTATATATATATGTTGGTCCATCCGCTTTCGGTCCCTAATGACCTTTCCTTTTCGCGGGGTCCCTAATGACCCATCCGGTTGCGGTCCCTAATGACCATTCCATTCGCGGGGCCCATATATATATACTATATATGCATACACACACATACATATACATATCGAAAAAATTATGTAAAAAAAAAAAAAAAATACTAATTATACTTAGTTGCAGCATCCCCTCGATGTTGCAAGGTGGCCGGAATGTTTAAGTTAGAATGTTCTTTTGAATTTCGTTTATGTCATTGATTTGTTTCGGTGCATATATTGGCCAATTTATCGTCCATACATACTCGTTAAAATCTGCCTACTCCTCATTACTACATCCTTGTAGTATTAGCTTTGCAGATTTTAACGAGTAACGATTCGTTTTCTTGTTCTTGACACTTGCTCCGCCACCTCTCTCCATCTTGGACCGTCGCTCGACTAAGTACATCTTGCTGTACAATTGTTATATTAAAGGTAAATCTTCGTTACCACAAACTTAGCAGCAAAAACAACAATAAACCTTAGGCACCTTGCCTATTAATATTACATGAAACTAATCGTGTTTTATTTGTATTTCTATTTCTCCCTATTCTCTCTTTATTTACCCTCTCGGAGTAAACGTAAACTCGTCGTTTGCTCCCCTACGCCCCCGCCGGCGTAAACAGAACTAAAGGGCCAAATCGGACGAAACATATATATGGGAGCTATAGCTAAATCTTAACCGATTTTCTTCAAATTCGGTAGTGTTGGTTCATGGATCAAGAAACTCTACCATTCTAAATTTCAAAATGATTGGATGTAAAATACAGCTTCTTCAGGACTAAAGAGCAAAATCGGACGAAACATATATATGGGAACCATAGCTAAATATTAACCGATTTTCTTTAAATTCGGCAATGTTGGTTCATGGATCAAGAAACTCTACCATTCTAAATTTCAAAACGATCGGATGTAAAATACAGCTTCTATAGGACTAAAGGGCCAAATCGGACGAAACATATATATGGGAGCTATAGCTTAATCTTAACCGATTTTCTTCAAATTCGGCAATGTTGGTTCATGGATCAAGAAACTCCACCATTCTAAATTGCAAAACGATTGGATGTAAAATACAGCTTCTATAGGACTAAAGGGCCAAATCGGACGAATGATGTATATGGGAGCTATATCTTAATGTGAACCGATTTCAACCAAATTCAATAGCGATCTTAACAGCCGCGAAATACTCTAAACTGCAAAATTTCAGAACGATCGGAGTGAAATTGCGACCTGTAGTCGACGAACAACTTTACATGGACAGACGGACGGACGGATATCGTTAAATCGACTCAGCTAGTGATTCTGAGTCGATCGGTATACTTTAAGGTGGGTCTAGCTGTGTTATTTTCAGGTGTTACAAACATCTGCCGTGAAACAAACTTATAATACCCTGTACCACAGTGTGGTGTAGGGTATAATAAAATATTGGGGGATAACCAATGTACATGTCTTTCAATAGGTTTATAGATTATTTTTGAAAGAGTCAACAATGATAGAATAGAGCTGATAATAGAACATTTTTAAAATTTCAAGGTTCTAGTCTTGACTCTAAATATTTCGGTATTGAGCGTGGTTCTTTGGCCCACGGAAATTTTTGCTAAAATTATTTTGAATGGAAGCAAAGTAAAATAATTGCGTCGATCTGCGGAACCTTTGCATTGGGACTATATCAGAAAACCGTTGTTCGATGAATTGTTTAGGGTACAAATAAACCCATATTACAGGATTATTTTGTCGAGCTGACTCGCCTACTTTTGCGCATTTAATGAAAAATGCGCTAATGCCGTATTCACTTAGCTGCATAAATGTGCACTATCCGCATCATTCACCTGTCTTAATGTGCACTTAAACGAAATGTAAATATAAACAATTATACACGGCGTTAAGTTCGCCCATGCCGAGTCGCATTTACCCTCCACCAGATCGCATTCCACAGTATGATAATGCAAATAGGAAATTGTACAAAAAATCAAACACGCTGGCGTCGACGGTGGTTCAATTCTCTATCGTCGAAATAAAATCAGGGAGTCAGCGGATGACTCTAAAGCTATTGGCTTTCGGTGATGCCAGATCAGTAGATTTGTATAAGCCGGTCTATGTCCAGCGGGTGAGGTCTGGCTTGAGCTCAGTTGGATTTCGTCGATAAAACCAACAGAAGAACCATCCGATTGGCAGACATTCTCAGGTTGCTCCGAGTGTGCAATTATGGTTTGCCCACTCATAATTAGAGAATTGGCTAGATTGGTGAGCGGATAGTCAAAAGATGAAGATCAACTTGATGCTTAATGTTGAATCCTTCCCTCACATACAACAGGTAACTGGAACCCTGCGATATGGTTTCTAGGCTATAGTTCTGAAGGGATACAAGCAGGATGTAGCCGTGGTTACAACCCAGCAGTCTGGAAGTGTGGAACCATGCGACGCATGAACGTTTCGTGCACTGAGAGAAATCTCCTGACCCCATATATACTTTAGGAGGGATATAGCATTAACGCGGAATTTGACTACAGCACCACCTATCGGATCCAGATTCAGTTACGCATGCTCACATTGATAATATAAATATAATGTGAAAAACTAACATCACTCGGTCAAGCCGTTTTGAAGTTACACAGACGAATATAAAATTCATAACAAAAATTTACAAGAAAAACTATAATTTTGACTCAATACAATTGCTATATCTTTTTGGTCCATCAATGTTCCATTTTGAGTTTTTCATAGTCAGTTCATAATAGTTTGACCCTTTAGTATCAAAAAAATTAATGATATTAATTGATACTTTTTCAGGATATTCAAGGGTTAAGGATATTTTCTATATTTTCGCCTACTTCCACAAAGAGTAGATACATATTTTCACATTCAGCAACATTGAAGAGGGGTAGCAGAGCTTTTCATTGGTATTAATATATCCAAAATACGTTAAGCGGTTAAGAAGATATGGCTAATTAAACAAATAGTAATTGTGATTCTAACTAGGATATTCGCCCGGCTTCAAGACCATTTTGTTTCTATATTATTATAGAAACAAGTATTTTATACATGGCGGTGTATAAATATGTATTAAAAATTGGCAGCACACATACTGGATCATGATTTCTGAGCCGTGACACTCGTTATCAACAGTTCTGCTGCAATTGTATGGGAGATACGGAGCTCTATATGGTTGACTTCAACACGCAAGCGAATGAGATTCTCATGGTCTTGAAGCCGGGAGAATATCCTAGTTAGAATCACAAAGATTTGCAGACCAAATAAAAGCAAGCAAACAACATAACAAATGCATGGCTCGGCAAAACAAGGTGAGTCTCCTGAATCACCACAAACTGCACTTAGTGCAGTCAAAAACCATAAAGGCTTTTCTGCATAGTGTGGTAATTTTCCATTAGATGGAGCAAAATTTGCTTCTCATTGGACATGGCTGGTGTTTTGTATTAACTTTGGTTAACAATTGTTTTTGGAAGATTTTGGAGAAGTGTGGTTTCACAAAGATTTCTCATTCGCTTGCGTGTTGAAGTCAACCATATACCAGAACTGTTGATAACGAGTGTCACGGCTCAGAAATCATGATCCAGTATGTGTGCTGCCAATTTTTAATACATATTTATACACCGCCATGTATAAAATACTTGTTTCTAAAATAATATAGAAACAAAATGGTCTTGAAGCCGGGAGAATATCCTAGTTAGAATCACAAAGATTTGCGGACCAAATAAAAGCAAGCAAACAACATAACAAATAGTAATTTTGAGAAAAATCATTGAGATAGGTAACTTTCGAGCTCTGTACCACAAAAACTGCAATGAATTTTGAAAAACTAAAAACGACAAAAAAAATTTCGCGCACCCTAGTAGAATTATTGTGCTAAATTTTGTAAAAATTGAAAGGGGTTACTTTTTGAGTTAGTCGAACTGCTTTGGAATTACCCTATTTATTACCTCACAGAAATATTTAAAAAATTCTATTATTAAAATGTTTCAGTGTTTTCGCTGTATCTGTGTATTAAAAGTCGTTAGTCATAATCTACTTTTTATAGTTTGGACACAATTTTGCAATTCCTTAGCATGCCTTTAATTACATACTTACTAATTCTGTTTCTTAGGAAAACTTAAAATGGCTCTTATTTCTCAAAAAATCCTATGGCGATAGAGACTAAATTTTTGGCTAGCATTTTTAATTTCCTTAGTAAAATTTAAAATGACTCTATCTCTTTAAATAATTTTCCTGGAGCAACTTCCTGGTGACAGTTATTTGGCAAAACTTAAAATGGATCGAATGAAATTTTGTCATCATTTGTTTTTCAAATGTTCTCAGCAAAACGTCAGCAATGTTTCTATCTCCCTTAATAAACATTCTAAAGCGAAAAGGACGAACTATAATGATCGCTTTTTTATCAACTTTTCAAATTCCCTTGCAAAATATAACACCAGCTTTAACTCCTTAGATAGGTATCCTAGAGCGGAAAGGAAAACATTTTCGGATAACATACATTTTTTTATTAAAATAATTAGAATCAAAATAACCTTTTGAGATTAATACAAACTCCCCGACGGGGAATTGAACCCCGGTCTCCCGCGTGACAGGCGGGGATACTGACCACTATACTATCGAGGATGTTTGTAAGAGGGAGAAATAAAACTGGATTTGAAATGAGCGTAAAAGGATTCTGCGCAGATGGAAAAGGCATAACGTGTTTGTTTTTGAAAAAAAGGGAAAAACGAGTTCACGTTTATGCACAGTGCCCCCCCCCCTTTTTTGCATTTTTTGTAGAATTTGGTAGGTTTTTGTCTGTAAGTTGGGTAGGGGTGGTTGGTTAAATCTCCAATTCTGTTTTTTTAAGGTATACGAATTTGAAGGCCCAATGTAACGTTTTTAATTTAATTTAAAAAATACTGAAAATGTCATAAGTATTAACGAAATTTATAAGGAATACTTTATAATAGTCATTAAAAATGATTTGCGGAAGTAGTTGCATTATATTTCATCAGATGTTGAGAAAAAATCATTGCATTTTTCAAAATATGACCCGTTATTTCTCCACGCTGAAATGTTCAGGGTTTGTTTAGAATCGATCAAGGAATATGCCTATATTTTTTCTGAATTTTTAGATTGGTAGTGAAAAACGCAAAACGAGAAGAAAAATAAATAAAATATTAAAATTTTGTCAGTAGTGGTGAGTAGCCAATACCGTCGGCGAAAATTACTTGCAATTACTTTTAAAATGAGCCTTCATTATTTGATCACTATACCATTTTCAATGTTTCTACTTAGGCACTTTTTTCTTGATTTTCCAAAATTCCTATTGCGCCTTCTACAAATCAAATATTTATAGAGTTGAATTATTCTAAAAAGCTTCCATGAAATCGGAGATGGTGATGTAAAAAGGGTGTTTGCTTTGACATGTCATGATTGATATTCGACTATTTTAAGACCATTCCTATTTTTTAGGCCTTAGATTGTTAGATTTAGATTTCATCGCATTATAACTATTTATTAATACATCTTGTGGTTTATATTCTTATTTATATCTTTATTGAATTTATTTTCACTCTATAATTTTTAATTAACTTTACTAAATTTTGCTTTTCATTTCTTTATTTTCAGGTGAGTGTAAAAAAAATATTATTTTTGCATTTGAAATTGGGAAAGATATTCAAGGTAATTGTTTGAATAGCCATTTTAAAACTGAAGACTTTTTGCAGATACTTGAATGAACTTTATGCACGTAGACTATTTTGCCATATATTTTTTGGACTGCATTTTTAAATAAAACCTCTCTAAGTACCTAACATGGTTCAAATTAGCAATTTGTTGAATAGTCAGATCAGATTAATAATATAAGCCATGCCCAAAGAAAATCTAAAGATTTGCCGGAACTCTGTTTTAGGACATGCTAAGTTTTATACGCTATGTCCGTCCATCTGTATGTCTGGTAACTCTCGAAAGAAGTGACCTATTGACTTGAAATTTTAGATTTAGTAATATTTGTTGTCTATCTCAGGATAACTTCGAAGTTGGGCCGTGGCTTATTCCATCAGACTCCTCTGTCACAAAAGAATTAACATTTCGTAAATATTAAATTGGTTATAAATTCTATACTACACCCGGAGTATTTTGTTATTGTTAAATTTTGTTCATGCTAACATTTCGAGAAAAAATGGGCGAAATTGTCACGCCCCTTTTAAACTTTTCAAACGGAGAGACGATTTAATGTTCAGTGTTTTTTGCTACATTTATCTGTCCTATTTCCCTGCAAGTTTTGGGTACAGAGTGACAGCCTATATGACAGGCTCACTAAGAATATTTAGCCCATTGTGCTTCCACAGAATCTTAGGGACAAACATAAGATTTGAGAGCCCCACAAAGAAATGAGAGCCAAGGGTTTCCTGCCGCCTTCTAAAGAGAGTGGTGCACGTGTACAGAAGGATTTTTATTGAGGTCTCCTCTTCTTTGTCTCCACAGCTTCGGCAAAAGTGATTTCGCAAGACCTTTAATTTCTCTGCGTGCCGTGAGACGTCCGGTCTCGATAACGACAGCAAGGTACTATCCCTTAAGAATAGCTTTCAGTTTGCTTGAGGGATACTCACATATTCCTTTTCCCTTGGAGAGCGTGTAAGGTACATAGTTACTACCGCTGCTACTTCATAGGCACTTTCCCGATATATCCCTGTGCCCCGGATAATTATCAGATAATTATTAAACAGATCAGTTGTATCGTTAAGAGATATTCGACAGTCGAGGACAGTTTTTCTCTTCGTCTACTCAGCTTTTGCAACAGTCATTTCGCAAGGCCTCCAATTTCTTAGTGTTCCATTCAATAAGTCAGTGTCCCGTCATGAGAGGCACGATTAGTGAAACGTCCGGACGCGATAAAGACAGCAGGCCTTTGGTGCATTTGGGGTTTAGACGGGGCCACATCAGGCTGATGTGTATGCAGTTTCTGACTAGTGACAACCTGTCATTTGTTGCCGTAAGGGCTTTATCTATTCATTGCGGGTCTCTAAAGTCGTACTCACATATTCCATTTGTCCTGGAGCGCGTGTAAGGTATTTCATAGTGTTGCAAATTAATCTGCTTTAAAGTTCCCCGATATTGAACTGTTTAGCCATATCGATAAGAGGTCTGCGACACTCGAGGGTAGTTTTTGAATTCAGGAGAAAATATTGATACCGACTTTCGTCCTATCGAATTGCTGGGTAATGCTAAAGCAAGTGAATCGAAAAACACACATTTTAAAAATAACCCCTTTCGATTTCAATAAAATTTGGCACCATAACTCATCAAGTATGTGGGAATTTTTTGTCATTTTTAGTTTTTCAAAATTCATCGAAGATTGTGTGATCAGTGATTTTTCACAAAATTACCATTTGTTAAAATTGTCTTATCTTCTCACATATGTGGAAGATATTATGGTGATTTCGATTCTAAAAATTCTGACAAATAGTTTCCCTTCTTATTTGGACCTGATGTAGTTCCTCGAAATAAACATAGCTCCTATATTTTGTTTTTGTACTCAGGCTCAAGATCGTTATTGTTGTTTTCATTATATGAAACAACTTTGTTAAAAATTAAAGAAGAAGTAAGTGACATGTATTGGGGGCGGTTGTAATGGTTGGATAGACAGATCTGTTTCGGGAGCCACCAAACTCCCATTATCAATATCCTTATTACAACGATTACTTCAGTCGAAATTATTAAATATATACGCACAGCCAAGTATCATTAAACGAGAACTGTTTGCTAAAAGCGCATATCTTCAAAAAAAGACAATTCAGTAATCATCGTCCCTCGTACATGTACCAACTTCCACTCTCGTGAGTCTTTACAATGTAAAGAATTCACACGAATGTTTTGCTGTAGTTGACTATGCAACAACAACGTATTTGGTCGTGCCCTACCATTTCTTCTTGTTTTTGTTTTTGTTTTTTTTTTTTTTTTTGTTTTTGCTCCTATTTTAAAGTCCTGTTTTCGAAAAAAGGTCAACGAAAAAGTTGTTGCAGAAAAGAAATCGCCATTAATATCAATGAAAGGCTCTGCTACTCAATGCAAAATATGTACGTACGAATATGCGGTAACAGGAGGTCAAATTATAATTTAATTTTTGAAAACTCTAAATGGATTCTTGGTGGACCCAAAAGATATAACAATTTTATTGAGTCAATATTATAATATTAGATTCGTCGGTTGGACTCGTGTAACTCCGAAATGGCTTGACCGATTGAAGCTATTTTTGCACATTATATTTATATTATCAATGTGAATGTGGGTAACTGCATCTGGATTTCATAGGTGGCGCTGCAGTCAAGTTATAAACAAATACATCATATATGGACCAAAATCACTCAATGGCGCAGTATAGGTTAACTTAGTGTGAAAATGGAGATTAACAACACTTGGGCCTGATAGCTGGAGCTTTATGTGTACATGGGCTGATTTTGTATTGTAATTAAAAAATGATCAATATTTTGACGATTTGAATCCAATTTTTTTGATTTTCTTTCTTCGTACTATGTCAACCTATACCGTCAATATGAGTCATTCTTGTCCATAAATGTGGAATTTGTTAATAAAACTAAACCAGCGCTACCTATGGGATGCAAGATTCGATTTAACAAATGGTAATTTTGAGAAAAATCCTTGAGATGGGTAAATTTGCAGCTCTGTAGCACCAAAACCAAAACAAATTTTGAAAAACTGAAAACGCCGAAATATTCCTGCATACTACTACGACAATTATTGTGTTAAATTTTGTAAAAAATAAAGAGAACCTTTTTTGCGTTATTTAAACTGCTTTGAAATTACCCTATATTAAATGTTATTTAATAACCCTCTTTGATGCCCAATTTTTCTGAACCACTGTGCAAATAATTTCATATAATCAATTCCAAACTTCCACAAATGCTATAAATTACACAGTAGGTGCATAATTAAGGAAAAATACATTTTTGCTACGCATTTTCATTAGATTACATTATTAAACCAACAAATTATTTCTATGTGTGTTAAGTACGAGTAATATGTAATTTGTGTAATAAATAAACTGAGGAAAATAGTGAAATGTTTTCTATTAAATCATCTTTTCTTAAGTCAGCTATTAAGGAAATACATTTTGTTCAGTTTTCTTTTGTAATATAATTCATAAAATTGGAAATGTTAATTTTTTTCTAGTTAAAAATATTAGCTAATAAATTTGATACTTATTAGTAACAAAGGGTACTAGAGATTGGGTGTAGAGATTGGAAGAGACGGATTTTGAAGATATGCACAGAAAAAATAATATTTAAAAAAACCTATTAAATAAATATTGAAAATTGTTACATTCTAACTAGGATACTCTCCCGGCTTCAAGACCATTTTGTTTCTATATTATTATAGAAACAAGTATTTCATACATGGCGGTGTATAAATATGTATTAAAAATTGGCAGCACACATACTGGATCATGATTTCTGAGCCGTGACACTCGTTATCAACAGTTCTGCTGCAATTGTATGGAAGATACGGAGCTCTATATGGTTGATTTCTAAACACAAGCAAATGAGAAATCTTTGCGAAACCACACTTCTCCAAAATTTTCCAAAAACAATTGTTAACCAAAGTTAATACAAAACACCAGCCATGTCCAATGAGAAGCAAATTTTGCTCCATCAAATGGAAAATTACCACACTATGCAGAAAAGCTTTTTATGGTTTTTGACATACAGTTAGTCAAACAAATCTTTAGAAAACAATTTTTTTTCGAAAACTTTAACTTTCGATATTAATAACACCAGAATATTCACATTTCAGAGTAACTTTTTTGCATAATGTATTTATTAAATTTAGTTACACAGTGAATTCATGAAAGAAAATATACATATTATTGCAAAATAGGTAGAGAATGGAGAAATGAAATTAACGTCACATATTATTGCTGTCAAATAATTCTTTAGAAAACTCCTTCAGCTTGGAGCAAATATTGAAAAAAACAAATACGCGACGTAATTAACATCGAAAGCTTTATCGATAGCGTTGCACACAAGCCATACAATATCTACGAGAAAAGTTGCATTACAAAATTTTAATTGGAGGGGCAGTGACATCGTTTTAAAAATGCCAGGAAAAAGAACTAGCGACAATATTATTCAACTGGTTTATTATCACTCCCACCAAGGAAAGTCAGCAAAAGAATTAGCCGAAATGTTTTCGCTGAAACTACCTACAGTGTATAACATAATAAACCGCGCGGAAAAAGAGAACAGGCTTGAGCTGAACCATTCGCCGGGAAGACCAAAAAAGATGTCACGAAGAGATGAACGAAAAATTTTAAAACACATTGAAAATAACCCTTACGCCAGTACAAGAGCGTTGGCTCTCGAACTGAAAAACGATTGTGGAGTTGAGGTATCGCATGAGACTGTTAGAAAAGTCCTCATAGATAACAAATATGGATCATGTGTAGCCAGGAAGAAACCATTACTTTCACAGGTGAATATTTCAAAAAGATTGTCTTTTGCAGAACGTCACATTTCGCTACCCAAAGAGTATTGGGATGACGTAATTTTTTGTGACGAAACGAAAATAATGTTGTATTATCATGACGGTCCTCAAAAAGTTTGGAGGAAACCTTTAACTGCATTGGATAATAAGAATATCATTCCCACTGTGAAATTTGGGAAATTGTCTGTAATGGTGTGGGCTTGCATATCGAGCAAAGGCGTTGGAAAAATCAAAATTTTAAATGAAATAATGACGAAGGAGATATACTTGGAGATCTTGAAGAACGAATTGATTTCCAGTGCTGCGAAGTTTGGATTTGCTGACCCAGTAAACCCCCAAAAGTATAAATATAAATTATACCAAGATAACGATCCTAAGCACAAATCGTATGTATGCCGTTCCTGGCTTTTGTATAATTGCTCAAATGTTATAGACACGCCTGCACAAAGCCCCGATTTAAACCCCATTGAAAATTTGTGGACGCATCTGAAGAAAAAGGTGGGTAAAAGGGGCCCCAAAAACAAGAATGAATTAATTAAGTTTATAGAGGAAGAATGGGAAAAGATCCCGGGCGAGTACGACATTAAATACTTAATTGCATCAATGGAAAGAAGACTGCAAGCAGTAATTAATGCCAACGGTGGACACACCAAATATTGACCAGTATCTTAGATTTATTTAACAAAAACTAATTTTTTAAAGATTTATTTGACATAATTTAAAATGAGTTTATGGATAAATTTTAGTTTATTCACTTATTGTTGAAGTTGATTTTGTGTTTAATTGCTGACAAATACCAAATAAATAATATATTTGACCAATAAAAAATTAAAAAAAAAACATTTCTTTTTGGTATGGTTTGTTTAAAATAATGTTTTTAAATATATTTTGTTTTCTAAAGAATTGTTTGACATACTGTATACAATTAAAAATTTGATTGAATAATATAAAACTTTAATTGAAACGATTAAAGTACTCAATGATTCAATTAATTTTGATGATTGATAATTTAATCTATCTTCAATGGAGAAATTAATCGGTTCAATTAACTGAATTTGTTAAAAAACTAATTGAATCATTTGATTTTTATTCGAAGATAGAAAAGTAAAATTGAAATGCAATAACACATTGATTTCATCGAATCAACAATTGATTAATACATTTGTTAAGATGAGTTTCTGTACAAAGCGTCCAATGCGTAATCCGTATACGATGCATTCGGTCGAAGCCAACTTTTTGAGGGCGATTTACAGAAATAAAATATATAAATCACAAAAGTTTAGTATTTTCGAGCCTTAAAGCCGGGTTACGCAACCGTTACTTAACTTTAGCGCAGCCGTAACGTTGCCCGCTGGAGCAATTACCCAAAACTTGAAAAACGTACCATATGACTCAGACATTCACAACAAAAATTGCAACATCTTTATTTTATTTTATATTTTCTTGCTCTCATTTTTACATTATTATTACTTATTTTTCATTCCATTTCAAAAGTTTCGCATAAGTGTCTTCATTTTTCGTTGTTTTGCTGATTTTGTTTGCAAATGCACCAAATCAAATTTCAGCCTACCGTTTACTTTTCGTTTGCTAATCGTTTACACCGATATCCATATGTCAGATTGAATCAGCTGATTCGTTACGCTACGCGTGCGTTACGGTTATGTTTGCTTTATCCGGTCTTTATTTTGTATTTATGATAACGTATATTTTTAACATATATGGAGGTGGCGACAAGGACGGTGCGAATAGTTCGAGAGCAAAACTACAAGATGTGCTCAGTAGTAGAGCCAAGGACAAGAGATGTGCGCGAGCGTAGTGCCTAACAACGACTGGTGAACACCAGAGAAATTGGGAGGAAAGAGAAAGAACGCCGAGGATAAAGTAAGGCTGCCACACAACAACCATCGCACATAGGCAATCCGCGCTCTACACATCCGTCCTATGTGAATTAGGTCTCCGAAGAGAGATGTAGAGGAGATTCCAGTGATGTCAATACGGGACCGGTATGGATCGATACCGGAAGCTGAGACAATGCTGTCTACTTGAACAGTATTCAAAGTTATAAATATTTTTTATACCCTACACCACACTGTGGTACAGGGTATTATAAGTTTGTTTCACGGCAGATGTTTGTAACACCTGAAAATAACACAGCTAGACCCACCTTAAAGTATACCGATCGATCAGAATCACTAGCTGAGTCGTTTTAACCATGTCTGTCCGTCCGTCTGTCTATGTAAAGTTGTTCGTCGACTACAGGTAGCAATTTCACTCCGATCGTTCTGAAATTTTGCAGTTTAGAGTATTTCGCAGCTTTAAAGATCCCTATTGGTTTTGGTTGAAATTGGTTCAGATTTAGATATAGCTCCCATATATATCTTTCGTCCGATTTGGCCCTTTAGTCCTATAGAAGTTGTATTTTACATACAATCGTTTTGAAATTTAGAATGGTATAGTTTCTTGATCCATGAACCAACACTACCGAATTTGAAGAAAATCGGTTAAGATTTAGCTATAGCTCCCATATATATGTTTCGTCCGATTTGGCCCTTTAGTTCTATAGAAGCTGTATTTTACATCCAACCGTTTTGAAATTTAGAATGGTAGAGTTTCTTGATCCATGAACCAACATTGCCGAATTTGAAGAAAATCGGTTAATATTTAGTAAAGCTCCCATACATATCTTTCGTCCGATTTGACCCTTTAGTCCTATAGATGCTGTAGTTTACATCCAATCGTTTTGATATTTAGAATGGTAGAGTTTCTTGATCCATGAACCAACATTGCCGAATTTGAAGAAAATCGGTTAAGATTTAGCTATAGCTCCCATATATATGTTTCGTCCGATTTTCCTCTTTAGTCCTGTAGAAGCTGTATTTTACATCCAATCATTTTGAAATTTAGAATGGTAGAGTTTCTTGATCCATGAACCAACACTACCGAATTTGAAGAAAATCGGTTAAGATTTAGCTATAGCTCCCATATATATGTTTCGTCCGATTTGGACCTTTAGTCCAATAAAAGCTGTATTTTACATCCAATCGTTTTGAAATTTGGAATGGTAGAGTTTCTTGATCCATGAACCAACATTGCCGAATTTGAAGAAAATCGGTTAAGATTTAGCTATAGCTCCCATTTATATGTTTCGTCCGATTTGGCCCTTTAGTTCTATAGAAGCTGTATTTTACATCCAATCGTTTTGAAATTTAGAATAAATAAATAAATTTATACATGAACTACAAAATTTATATTTCAGAGTTATTCAATATTACGAGAGTGGTGTAGGGTATTATATAGTCGGCCCCGCCCGACTTTAGCCTTTCCTTACTGGTTTTTATAATATATTTTTTATGAAAATTGAATCCGTAAATGAAACTGATTTCTCGATTGGAAAATTTTGCAATGATTTTGATTAATTGACTCATTTTATGGAGTCTCTTTTTCAGAGCAGCTCTATTAACAAATTCAATTAATTAACAAATTCAATGAGGATATATTACATGGAGAAATTTAACAATTTATTTTTGTTAAATGTATTTTAATTTCGTAATTCAATTAATTACAACGCATATTGCAATTTTTCGTTATTATTTTGGTTTTGAAGTGAAATTTTGATAAATATTACGTTATCAAATATATGACTTCAATATAGCGAAAAAAGAAAGTCAAACATATCAATTGTTGTTTTGATGATTTTCAACAATAGATATCAATCAAAAGTGTGCTTTGACGTGCACTAAAAGCATTTACGTAAAAATTTCTTTTAAATTAGATAGACACTTGACGTTTTATTTTATAAATAACCAAAAAAAAAACAAACAACAGAAGAAGTAGTCATAGTACAGTAATCAAAATTTAATGACAATTATTGTTTATAAAAAAGGCGAAAAACATTTAACAACAAATTTGTCAACAACTGGATGATGAATGGGTATCAAATGGTTAAGTTATGCATTTGAAATACTACCAAATTTGTTCTGTAATAGATTGGAATGCTACCGACAGACGATGAATTGAAGTAGTGCTGCAGATGTACGAGTAGCTCTACCTACTCATTCATTGAAAAATTCGTCTTTTCAATCTTCATCTTGGAAAGCTTGCAGAGTCACACCCGCACGCAATCCATATGAATTTATCAAATCATAGCCAAAATAGCAAAGTTAAATTTCTTTGTACCGAAAAGAAGTCAATGAACAAAATAAAACGACCTTATAAACGCGTGCTCAACAAAAACTACCATAAAAAACTCTCATAGATAATAAAATAGAAAAGCAAAATGAAATAGAAACAAAAAGAGTTTTTTTCACAAAAAAAATAAAAAAAAAAAACATCTCTCCACAATTATTAACAAATTTAACCAAAATTTTAGAGAAACAATATGAATTCATCAAATACTTGTATCTGACGAGTGTGTGAGTACCTTTACTTATATTTTGTAGCGTCTGCGCACGCGTATCGCTTACGACTCAACGCTAACAATGCGCGGCGCCTCTGCGCATAACTGCAGACACAGACACACATTGATAGACAGACAATCCCCTGAGTCAATGGTTATTTTTGGTTTTGTTGTTTTTTTAAATCAGTTTTCTGATGGTTGGCTGTCAACAATGACAGCTTTAAGATTTGATGTATGTGTGTGAATATTTCCCCTCATCCGTTTAAGCCATAACATAGTGGGCCGTTATATATTCGACGAGGCAGAAAATAATGTAGACATGGCTTAAACTATAGCACAGTGGCGAGATATATGAAACATTTAAATATATATAAAAATAAATATAATTATAAATTCTGGAAACAAGAATAAGAAGATTTATAAAAATTTTATAACATTTTAAGGCACTCAAAATCATTGAAATGCACCACAAACCTGTGTGTAGAGATTTTTTTTATTGATTTAAATATAATTCTGCACATCTCTGGATGAAAAACTTTTTATTTATACATATTTTATTAAATTTTAAGGGCATTACAATACGAACTATTGATTTATACACATCTTTAGAAGAAGATCTTTTGATTTATTTAATATTTGAACATTTTGAGGACTTTAAAGATGCATAAAAGTGTACCAGAAAATCAGTGTAGAGATTTTTTATTAGATCAAGTTTGATTCTTTCCATCATTGTAAAGAAAGCTTTTGATTTATATAATATTATAACATTTTTAAGACATTAAAGATCCATAAAAATGTACCACAAAATTAGTGTAGATATTTTATTGAATTAAATATGACTTTGCACAGCAACGGAAAAACTTTTGCTTTATATAAATATTATTTTGGAATCACTAAAAGCCATTAAATTGTATCATAAAAATATTTGTTTTTTAAATAAAATTGTGTTCTACATATCCGAGAAAAAGTCGTTGTAGGGATTTTGTTTTGTGTAGAGTTTTTTTTACTAAATTTAAGATGATTCTGCACATCTTTATCAAGAGTGCTGCTGATGCATATCTTCTTACATTTGGATCATATTGAAGATCGATAAAAGTGTACCACAAAACCCGTGTAGAGATTTTGTTACTATTGTAAATAAGATTTTGCACACCTTGCAAAAATAGCTTTTGATTTATAAGTATTTTATTAAATTGGAGGACATTGGAGAATGAAGATAAAATATATGTGTATACTGAAAAAAAAAATTGCTCCAAAGACGTCCTTAGTCTTCAAAATAAGTATGTACATTTTGTACTTAAAATTAAGAAAATTTACTTAAAATTTAGTAAATTACTTAATATTATTGATATTATCCATATTTGAAGTACAAAATGTACTTATTTTAAAAACTAATGACGTCTTTGGAGCCATTCTTTAATTTTATGACAATTTTTTTCAGTGTAGACATTTTTTTATTAATTTCGATTTGATTCCGAACATCTTTGAAAAAGGAATTTTTTATTTGTATAATTTTTTTAACATTTTGACGACTTAAAAGTGTACCACAAAAACTTGTGTAGAGTTTTTTTAATTAAATATGATTCTGGAGATCTTTGGGAAACCAATATTTGATTTATATATTTACATGTCATTACTATTCGAAGATATGGGAAACCATAAAAGTGTATCACAAAAAATCAATGTAGAGATTTTAATATTAAATTAAATACGATTTATTAATTTTGTAAGGACACTATAATCATGAATGTGTACTACAAATATCCGTGTAGAGATTGTAAAATTTATATGTATGTGTAAACTTTATTACCAATTTAATTTAAACTGCATCCATTGAAAAAGTAGAACTCACAAAAATTACAATTAAATTTAATGGTATTAAAACTGAATAAAGTGGAATTATTGTTGTTTATAGACATTTTATTAACAAATTTAAATAAAATCTTTACATCTTTGGAAAAGCTTTAGATTTGTATAAATTTTTCGAAATTTTGAGGAAAAACAATAAAGGATGCTACAAAAAGTTGTGTAGAGATTTTATTATTAAATTGAATATTATTTTGGTAAATCTTGCAGAAAGAAATTTATATTTAGATGAATATTATCACTTGTGGAGGCTACTAAAACAATAATACCACAAAAGCAGTCTAGAGTTCTATATATTTATTCCCATCGTTACAGTGTGGAGCATAGGGCCATAGAGTTTTCACTGCAAACTAAATAGATACTGCATGTCCTGGAAGAAAGATTTTTTGATTTTAATAAATGTTTATAAAAATTTTCCTTACAAATTTTATATGATTATGCACATCTTTTAAAATAGAATGTACCACAAAAATATGTGTAGAGATTTTATTATCAAATTAAGTAAGATTCTGCACATCAAGAGTTTAACAGAGAAATCTGTGTAGAGATTTTATACCAAAATTAAATTATATTCTGTACATTTTGGAAGAACGATTTTTTGATTTTGATAAATTTTGAATACAATTTGACCCCATTACAACCCATAAAAAGTACCACAGCAGCTTGTGTACAGCTTTTATTATTACATTTTATGTGATTCTGCATATCTTTGAAAATAGAGCTTTTAATTTATGTGTGTTTATGACATTTTGAGGTCACTAGCATACATTAAAACGAACAAAAAAAATGTGTAGGAATTTCATTCCGAAATTAAATTAGATTCTGCACATCTTGGAAAAATGATTTTTTGATTTTAATAAGTTTTAGCAAATTTTGACTTTTTCTAAACCCAAAAAGTGTACTACAAAAGTTTGAGTAGAGATTTTATTATTACATTTTGTATGATTCATCTTTAAAAAAATGCTTTTAATATTATGTATATGATTCTGCACTACTAAAATAGAGTTATTAATTTAAAATTTTTTTACATTTTGAGGAGATTTATGTACCACAAAAATCTGTGAAGAAATTTAATTCCGAAATTAAATTAGATTCTGCACATCTTGGAAGTATGTATTTTTTACTTTAATAAATTTTTAGTACAATTTCACCCCACCAATACCCATAAAAAAGTACCACAAATGTTTGTGTAGGTAATTTATTATTACTATTTATATAAATCTAAATTTTTTTGAAAAAATAGCTGCTGTTTTTTGCATATTAAAGACATTTTAAAACAAAAATGTACCACAAAAATCTGTGTAGAGATTTTATAATCATATTAAATACAATCCTGAACTTTTCTGTTAAAGTACAAGGTGGCGCAAAAGTAATCCTCCTATCAGAAAATGCTATAAATTTTGCAATTGGCCCCTAATGTCAGTTCTGTTTTGACATTTGTGTAGTAAACACATGCGAAATACACGTTAATAAACAATGTTACGCTACACTGCTCCAGAACGCGGAATATTGCTGACTATTTATTTGACCAATAATCGGTCGGTGACTTTGGCACAGATTTCCTGGCCGTCCAACGCCTACTGGTGAAACACTGCGACGTTTAGCCGCTCGCCTGGAAGAGACTGACACAACACGAGATGCTGCCAGGCGTGGCAGACCCCGGAGTAGCCGTTCTGCAGAGAATATTGCTGCTGTAGCCGAGGATGTCATGGAAGCGCCGTCGACATCGACCAGACGACGTGCCACGCAAATGGGTATCAGTCGACGGTCTCTACAGCGAATTTTGGTACAAGATTTGAAGATGTTTCCGTACAAAGTCCAGACGGTGCATCAGCTGTTAGCTGCTGACCGCCAATCGCGTCTAACATAACATCGAAAGGTTACTTTTGCGCCACCTGTTATATGAATTTAAATTTTATAAAATTGTGCCGACGTTAAAACCCATAAAAGTGTACCACAAAAATTTGTGTAGCGATTTGATTCTGAAATTATTGTTTGGCTTTGCAAAATTTCGAAGACCAATTTTTTGATATTAACAAATTTTGGGACATTTTAGCGGCATTAAACCCCGTAAAACTTTACCACAAATGATTGTGTAGAGATTTTACTTTTATACTTTTTATATAATTCGGCAAATCTTTGAAAAAATAGTTTTTGATTTAAAAAGTTTGTATAACATTTAAAAGAGATTAACGTTCATAACAATGTACCACAAAAGTCTGTGTATAGATGTTATTATCAAATTAATTACGATTGGGATCGTCTCTGTAAAATGTGTAGCAGGATAATATGTGCATGAGATTCTACATCTTTGCAGAACGATTTTTTGATTTTAAAACATTTTAGTTCATTTTTACGGCATTAGGACCCATAAAAGGGTACAACAAAATTTTTGTGTAGAGATTTTATTATTACATTTTATATGATTCTGCACATCTTGGAAAAGAGAGTTTTCAATTTATATACATTTTGAGAACACTGACATCCATAAAAGTGTACCACAAATTTGGTGTAGAATATTGTTTTTTATTTTTGTATATTCCGTCTATTATGCTTATAGAGAAAGCCATATATATTTTTAATATTATTCAAAAAGTTTTGCTAATGTAAAATTACAGCTAAGCAACTCGACCATCACGGACATAGTGGTTTCTTACGAGTATAACTTTTGGTTTATTTAATTGAATCCAAGGTACTTTTTTGGTTGCGGTTTCTGTATTTGTTTATCCCCACATTTTTTATACCCTCACTTTAGTGTGACGAGGGTATATATCATTTGCTACGGAAAAAAGTGTAACACGTCGAAGGAGTGATCTAAGACCCTAAGTATGTTCGGAGGAAATCCGTTTTGGGTCATTTTAAGTCGAATGAGCAATGTCCGTCCGTCTGTCTGTCTGTCTGTCTGTCTGTCTGTCTGTCTGTCTGTGTGTCTGCTGGCTGGTGCGCACGATAACTCTCGAAAGGAGTAACCGATTGACTTCAAATTTGGTATGTGGTAATATTTTGATCTATCTCCGGATGAGTTCGAAGATGGGCCATATTGGTCTACTCCTTCTGGTACCTCCCACACAAAGGGTTAAAATTTAGTGAAATATTGATTCTTTAATAACTTCTATACTACTTATTCGAATCTTTTGAAATTCTGCACATAATATTAGTATATTAGTCGCTATTAACTCGAGAAAAATGGGTGAAGTTGGCATGCCCCTTTTGGTACCTCCCACACAAATGGACCATTTTGCATCAAAATTTAACTGCTTATAACTTTAATACAAGTGCATAAAAATGGTTGAAATTTTCTACAGTATAATGTTTTTGTAGCGCCTATAGTCCGGTAAAAAATGGGCATCATTGTACAGCCCCTTTTGGTACCGCCCACACAAATGGCCCGTTTCGTACCAAAGTAAACGGCTTGTAACTTTAATACCAGTACATACAAATAATTGAAATTTTGTACAGTGTAATGCTGTTGTAGTGCCTATAGTCCTGTAAAAAGTGGGCGTTATCACCCCGCCCCTTTTTGTACCTCCCACACAAAATGACCAAATCATACCAAAATTACATAGCTCGTAACTTTAATATACTAGTGCACACAAACGCTTATACTTCAGCACAATGCAATGTATTTAAGAATGTACTGTTTACCGAAAAATATGTGTATTTGGAAAACCCCTTCTGGTACCTCCCACACAAATTGACAGATTTATTGGTGTAATGTTATATATATTACATTACTCACAAAGTGAGGGTATACCTTAGTCGGTTTACCCGACTGAAACTTTCTTACTTGTTTTAAATCATAACCGTAACATTTGTATGAACTTCAGCGTGTGTAGTGAGACCCGAAGTTTACACTTGCTTCACCTTTATGACATGGCAATAATGATTCAAACACATGCGGTTTATTAGGGTAGGTTTATTAAGGAAGGTAATGAAAGGTTCTGCGGTCGTAGAGTAGTCATAGGCAATTTATGGTTTGTGGTATTCAATATACTTATCTACCAAAAGGTAAGTGAAGCAAACCTATTCAAAATAAACTATTACATCTTTGGACTTAATCACATCGGTGATGGGGATGGAAATGATAGCCATCACGTGATCTCTAAAGGAAATAGAACTATTAAAAGAAAATGTTAAGTGGTCTTGGTCACCTTGGGGATAGAATTTGAAGCCCTCACGTAGTCTACCTACTGAGACATCTTATGACAATTTACTATTCGAGAGTATTTATATTTGAAAAAT
The DNA here is from genome assembly GCA_963930755.1 of Eudasyphora cyanicolor. Classification (NCBI taxonomy): domain Eukaryota; kingdom Metazoa; phylum Arthropoda; class Insecta; order Diptera; family Muscidae; genus Eudasyphora; species Eudasyphora cyanicolor. The sequence goes on from OZ005738.1 coordinate 33,978,772, forward strand.
TTTACTAAATACAGAGCGGTTGCTTATAGGTTCACAACTGACTTAACAGCTGATAGTCGCTGTCTGGTCTGTCATTTCCTCATGGATAGACTAATACGAGAGCAACGCTTGCTAATGTTGAAATTTTCTATCAAAATAATGGTTCTGTCAAACTTTAGAGATGAAGCTCATTTTTTATTGAATAGATAAGAAAATAAGGAAATTTTCCGCATTTGGAATTAACCTCTATTGATTATTGTCTTTGGAGTTAAAACACTCATTCGTCTACGCCGATAAACCAGAGACAATTGAACACCTGAAATCAACATTGGACGAGTTATTGGCGAAATACGGCCGCAAATGCTGCGAAAATTGTCGGCTACATGGCCAACAAATATTGAAACATTAATGACATTTAATTATCTGCCCAATATCGCTTTGTTTTAACTTAAAGTTCTGTAACTTTAAAAAAACGGTTATAAATTGCAAAGCATGAATTTCAAAATCCACCCTAATACCCCCAAGTAAGTTCGTTTTCACCACTACAGAGTGCATAAATGGAGGAAACAGATACGTTTAAAGCTTTCTTTTGTTGCCATTATTCGGGTCTTGTTTTTTTCTCCATCTGTAACATTGTTCAGGCAATTAGATCGGCTGATGGTAGGTTGTTTGGTTCGCTACTTTCTTGGCTGGTGGTTTGGTTTAAGCCCTGGCTTAGACGAAATTTCCGACAGACGTCAACGGCTGTCGGTGATTAGACAGACGCTCAGTTGGAACGAAAAAAACAAGCTCACGTGTATGAGAACAACGCTCATGAGTTTTATTAGCTTTTGCTGGATTATTTGCTTTTTTTTTCAAAATTTTAATTAGATTTGCAGTCTTTGGCTGTCTTGAGTCTAAAACTATTTCAATGTTTTTTGTTTGTTTCTTTGTTTTCTTACAATTATAAAATATTATTGTTTTATATTGCAGACTGCTACTTTGTGGCTAATAATGTAAAGTATAGTCTGCATATATAGAAATTTCACATATGAAGTGAAGTTCATATTAACATTTGTTTTGACGGATTTTGTTGGTAGATTAGTATCTGAAGTGCTATCTTGTGGTGGTTGCACTTGTTTTAGGGTTTCATCTCTTTTTTTGAGATGCTTTGAAGTTCATCAAAGGTTGCCTCAACAGCTTGGAAAAGGTAATGTGTTTTAGTCCCCAGCCACCCATGGTGTTAGGTAAGTTATGAGTTATGTAAAATATCCATATAGTGTAGATTTTTTTGAGGTACTCCAGCCGACATGTATCATCCACATATATTTGTAATTATAATTAAATTAAATGTATGTATATATTTTTTCAAATTAATTATGAATAACATACTCTAGACAATGCTTGGCTAGATAGGATTGGGTTGAGTTAGTTATGACAAAGGTGATGAACGTGAAGTCAATGTCAACTATTTTTTCCACGACAAACAATTAATGAAGTGTTAACAAAAAGGTTAACGAAATGATGGATCGCATTTTAAGGCAGTAGATGATTAACACATTGAAGGATTATCTTGATACTCTAACATATAGCTGCACAAAATTTATTTTGGAAATGTTTAAATCATTCGAGTTATGTCCGTCCGCCCGTCTTTCCATTAAAGTTCTTTAAAATATTGATTGAAATTAGAAGGGCTACGTTGATTTTTGTGGTACACTTTTAATATCTTCATTGTTCTCAAATTGTAACCTGAATTATGCCACTGAAATGCTCTTTCTACAAAGGTTTGCAGAATCATATACATAATAATGAAAGTTCTGCATACAAAGTTATGCCGATTCGTATTGTAGTAGGTATTGGGCTACACACTTTCTTGTGGTACACTTTACCTATCTTCAGTATGATCAAAGGATAATAGAATGTATAGCAATGAAAAGCTCTCTTTCCAGAGATGTGCAGGATCGTATTGGAATTAATAGATTTTTTTTTCTCAATTAATAATATTCAGAAGGATTATTAACATTTTAGTTGCAACCAAAAGCCCTGCAAAGATTTTTGTGGCACTCTTTTATGGTCTAAAATTGTAACAGAGAATACACCCCTGTAAAGTTCCTTTCCAAAGATTTGCAAGATCATATTCGTTATATTAAAAGTTCTGCACAAGAAAATTGCAGAATTATATCGTAATAGGTGTAGTTTAGAGCCTATTAAAATTTTGGATAAAACCTGAAAACCTGTAATCATTTTTGTGGCACACTTTTATGGTCTTTATTGCTCTCAAATTGTAACCAAAAATACTCCGCTGGAACTCCCTTTCTCCATATATGTGCAGAATCATATAACAATATGATAAAAGTTCTGCACAAAATATTGCAGAATCATATCGTAATAGGTATAGCTTAGAGTTCTTAGAGTTAAAAATTCTGCACACAACAAATTGCAGAGTCATATCGTAATAGGTGTAGTTTAGAGCCTATTAAAATTTTGGATGAAACCTGAAAACCTGTAATCATTTTTGTGGCACACTTTTATGGTCTTTATTGCCCTCAAATTGTAGCGAAAAATACTCCGCTGGAACTCCCTTTCTCCATATACATATGTGCAGAATCATATTACAATATGATAAAAGTTCTGCACAAAATATTGCAGAATCATATCGTAGTAGGTGTAGCTTAGAGTTAAAAGTTCTGCACACAAAAAATTGCAGAGTCATATCGTAATAGGTGTAGTTTAGAGCCTATTAAAATTTTGGATGAAACCTGAAAACCTGTAATCATTTTTGTGGCACACTTTTATGGTCTTTATTGCTCTCATATTGTAACCAAAAATACTCCGCTGGAACTCCCTTCCTCCATGTATGTGCAGAATCATATAACAATATGATAAAAGTTCTGTATTCAAATATGAACAGAATCATATATATCGTAACAGGTATATATGGGTTACACCGTTTCCTATGATGTTACATCTATACATAAAAAGCTCCACTTCCCTATATGTGCAGAATTATATACTCGTAGTAAATCATTAAAACTTCTACCAAAACAATAATATTTAGAATCTTGCGGTTTAAAATGTTATTTTTATGTATTCTGAATATTTCCATACTGAAAGTTATGCTATTTAATTTGATCTACTACTTAACACATCAATAATTAGTAAAAACGTAACGTAAATATATAATTTTAAACTGGATTTAAAGACTGCTGTAGATTAAATACTTGTTTTCATATGTTCCGAATATTTCCATTCCAAAAGTTCTGTCATTTGATTTGGTCTATTATTTAAACTCATCGGTAGTTAGAGAAAGACGTAACGTAAACATGTTATTTCCAGGTATTTTCATTGAAACCTACCTTTCTCCTCCTATAAATAAACTGATGATTTTAAATATAGTAAACCATTAAAACTTCTTCCAAAATAATAATATCTAAACAAAAAGGTTAATGAAATGATGTATTGCCATTTTAATACACATGGAAGTAGTAGCTTCATACTCTAATATATAGCTGTACAAAATTCACTTTGAAAGAGTTTAAATATTTCCAGATATGTCCGTCAGCCCGTCTGTCCATTAAAGTTCTTTAAAATATTGATTGAAATCAAAAGAGCTATGTTGAGTTTTGTGATACACTTGTTAAATCTTCATTGTTCTCAAATTACAACCTGAATTATGCCACTGTAATGTCTTTTATACACAGAATCAGCAGAATCATGTAAATTATATTAAAAGTTCTGCACAAAAGGTTGCAGAATCATATTCATTATATTAAAAGTTCTGTACAAAAGGTTGCGGAATCATATTGTAATAGGTATTTATGGGTTACGCCGCTACCTGTGGTGCACTTTTCTTATCTTCAGTATACTCAAATGGTAATAGAATAGTTCAATGAAAAGCTCTCTTTCCACAGATGTGCAAGATCGTACTGCCAATTACAGATTTGTTACTCAATTTGTTAATTAAAATTGTATTTAAAACCAAAAAACTTGTAATAATTTTTGAGGTACAATTTCAAGCTTCTTTTGCCTTCAAATTGGAACTAAAAATACACCACTGGCACGCTCTTGCTCCGCAGATGTGCAGAATCATACCATTATATTAAGTTCTGCACGCATATCTGAATCATATCGTAATGGGCATATATGGGTTACGCCGAATACACCACTGTAACTTCTTTTCTCCATAGATGTGCAGAATCACATCCATTATGTTGTGATCACAAATATATGCAGAATCACATCCATTATGTTGTGATCACAAATACTCGTATGTGCATAATCTTCGCTTTATAGGTATTCATGGGTTACTCAGCTTTTGTGGTACTTCCCCGTCTTTTATTCTCTCAAATGGCAACAAAATGTATATCAATGAAAACATATACTTCCAGAGAAGTGCAGAATCAAATGGCCATTTTGTAGCTTCTTTTCTCAATTTATAATATGCAGAAAGTCCATTAAAATTTTAGTTGAAACCAAAAGCCCTGCAAATATTTTTGAGCAACACTTTTAGGGTCATTATTGATCCCAAATTGTAACAAAAATATACCGCTAAAACTCTGTTTCTCCAGAGATGTGCAAAAACTTATCATTATATTAAAAGTTCGATACACTCGTATTAGTAGAATTATATCCTAATAGGTATATGGATAACATAGTTTTTTGTGGTACACTTTTCCGGGTTTTACTTCACAAAAATAGTAACAAACTGTACAAAAAAGGAATGCTGTAATCCCAGAGATGTGCAGAATCGTTGTTAAAACTTGTCTTCAAAATAATATATGCAGAATGTATTAAAATGTTGCTTGAAACCAAAAGCCCTGCAATTATTTTTGTGGTACACTTTTAGTGTATTAATTGCTCTCATTTTATTACCAAAAATACACTACTGAAACTCACAATCTGCAGCAATGTGCAGAAGCATATCATTATACTAAAAGTTATATTCAAAAATATCTGTAGAATCATATCGTAATAGGTATTTATGTGTTACGCTGCTTTTGTGGAACATTTTTCCCGTTTGTATTATCTCATGTACCAATTAAATGTATACCAATGAAAAGATCTACTTTCACAGATGTGCAGAATCAAATAATCAATTATTAAAATACAAACTTATATTTATATCCAAAAAGTGTATGAAAATGTTGGTTAAAATAAAAACAATGATTTGTTTGGTACGCTTTTAAATTTAACCTAAATTGTAACCAAAAATACACCACCAATGTCCTTTATCCAAAGACTTGCAGAATCATACTCATTATTTTAAAAGTTCTGCACAAAAGATTGCAGAATGATATCGTAATAGGTATTTATGTATTACACCGCTACTTGTGGAACAATTTTCCTATATTCGGTATACCTAAATGGTAATAGAATATATAGTAGTGAAAAGCTCATTTTACAGAGATTTGCAGGATCGTATTGTCAATTATAGATTCTTTCTAATGCATAAAATCCATAAATTTTTGGAACTTTTAGTTGAAACCAAAAACCCTGCAAAGATTTTTGTGGTACACTTTTGGGATTTTTATTGATATAAATTTGTAACAAAAAATACATCACTGGCACTTCTTTTCTCCAAAGATGTGCAGAATCATAACATTATATTCAAAGTTCTGTACACAAATACGTGCAGAGTCATATCGTAATAGGTGTATCTTGATTACACCATTTCTTGTGGTACACTTTTCCGGTTTTTAATGCAAAAATGTGGTAATAACATGTAAATCAATGGAAATCTCCACTCCCAGAGATGTGCAGAATCGCTATTAAAACGTTTCTCCGATATTATATATGCAGAATATTTGTTAAAATGTTGCTTGATACCAAAAGCCCTGCAATGATTTTTGTGGTACACTTTTAGGGTATTTATTGCTATCATATTATTACCAAAAATACATTACCGAAATTCACAATCTCCAGAAACGTGTCTAAATTATATACTAAAATTTATATACATATACTCGTATACAAAATTTATTTTATTATAATAGTTCTGCTCAATAGGTTGCAGAACCATACCGTAATAGGTATTTATGGGTTACATCGATACTTGTGGTACAAAATCTTATTGTTATAGGTATTTATGGGTTAGAATCATATCATCGTATTAAAAGCTCTTTACATAAATATCTTAAGAATCATATTGTAATAGGAATTTTTGTGTTACGCAGCTTCTATATTTACATTTTTCCTGTCTTTAGTGCACTCAAATAGTAATAAAATATAATCTATACTTCCATATACATTTGTACAGAATCATATAATAAATCATTAAAACTATTTTCTAAAAATTTGAATATCTAGAAAGTTATTGAAAGTTCTGTGCACAAACGTTTGCAGAACAAATTCATTATATGTGTCTATGGGTAACGTAGCTTTTGTGGTACATTTTCCCCGTGTTATATCCTCACAAATGGTAAGAAAGTGTAGACGAATGAAAAGCCTACTTCTATAGATATGCAGAACACTTAATCAAACATTAAAACTTTTTCCAAAATAATAATATCTAAAAATGTTCATTAAAGTGTTGGTGGAAACAAAAAGCCTTGCAATGATTTTTGTGATAGACCCTTAGGGTCTTTATTGATCTAAAATTTTAACCAATAATACACCACTTTAACTTAATTTCTCTAGAGATATGCCGAAACCTATTGCTGTGTTAAAAGTTCTATACACGCATATCTGTAGAATCGTATTGCAATAAGTATTTATGGCTTACTCAGATTATTGTGGTAATTTTTTATGATGCTTAATTCATTCAAATGTTACCAAATTATACATCATTGGAAAGGACGTCATACAAAGATATGCAGAACCAATAAGCAGTCGTTGAAACTTTGTTTTCTAAATTATAATATACAGAAGGTTTTTTAACATTTTTGATAAAATCCAAAGGGCTACACTGATTTTTGTGGTACACTTTTGAGATGTTTAAAGAACCTAAGTTGTACTAAGATATATATCACTGCTAAAGTGTTTTCCCTAAGATGTGCCAAATCATATTGTTTGTTGTTGCTGTAGCAGTATAGTTGTTTTGTTGTCCTTCAGGTGTTGTTTGATTCGCCTTGTGTTGTTGGTTTTGTTGTATTGGTTTCCAGGCCAAGGAATGTGACTTCTTCCACTGGACGGGTCCACAGTGACCTGGCTGAGGGTGATTTCCAAGCACGACATTCACTCTATAGTTGTTCACGGCTTCAGTGATTGCGTCAGAGTGCATGTCAGTGAGGCCAGATATGCTCTTTGATCTAGAGATTCTGTAGCGTTTGACCTCGAGCTTTAGATTTTAAAGAACTTCCATGATCTGCCTGGGAGGGGATTGCCAATCGACAAGGTGGTGGTTTGGATGGCTACGACGGTAGCATCCAAATAGATACTACTTCGACAGCATAAAGTTTTACCTTCGCATGGGGTATAAACTTCGTCTCCTCATGTTTGTGGTCCACAGAAGACATTGGGAGGCACCCCGCCACTGTTCTTAGGGCGGCATTTTGCAAGGTCTGCAGGTCGTAGAGAGAATTAAGTGCAACAATGGTTCGTTCATCGACTTTTGTATAAAAAATTTTACTAACTTGTGTTTTCTCGGCTACGGACTGAGTACCGGTGTATCGATGACATCTGACGGAGATTGTGGGTAAACTATTTGTGGCATCTTTTTGGCTTCTTGTCTTTTAATTTTCTAACAATTTATTAGTGGCAACGCTGTACTTGATTAAGATGTTACCTATCTATCATAAGAATGATTGTATTCCCGTATCTGCGTATCTACTAATAACAAGAAAGCTACAATAAAAGCTCTGCACACTTTTTGTGGTACACTTTTAGAATTGTTAAAGACCGCAAGGTTTAAGAAAAAATACATCAGTGGAATGCTATGCTCCCAAAGATGTGCACAATCCTATTTTAGTTGATATTTACAGCCAATTTCACCATCTCTGGTTATTTTAAAGTTACAGCTGTCGCATTGTATAGAATTTAAAAATGTTAGCTGTTGGTTTGCTCTAATCAATGCTGTCGCTTTACATTTTTAGTATGAGTCCATTAATAATATATACAACCCTTTTAAAACTGTATTTGCACAATCCAAAAATGAAACACCTTTTCTGTTATGTTTTCAAAATCCAATCAAAATTTATTAATCATCTAAAAAGTTTAGAAGCAATCATCAATGCTGGGCAAAGTACCGCTGCAGTACTTCCAGGTGGACCAGGCAGTCCAGCCTTGTTGGGACTTGATCTTGCGGGCACAGGTCACCGAATTGTTGATGGCATCGGTCAACAAAGCGTCACAGCTCAAGCTGCATTCGTTATAGGAGAAACGGCCATTGGATGGTTGACACCAGTAGTAGTTGTTGATTTGGAAGATACCGTAGTCGTTGGAGCCATTGGAGTTGGTGGGACCAACAACACCGGTGCGGTAAGAGGATTCGTGTTCAGCAATGCAGGTCCATTGGGGCAATTCGGATTTGGGTACACCCAAGGCGTACATTTCCTTGGCCAAGGAGCAGCGAGTGAAAGTCTTGCCATAGGCAGGAGCAGTCAAGGCCAAAGCGGCCACCAAAGCAATGAAGAATTTCATAGTGATGCGTAGCTTAGAACGGTTAAATTCAAACTATAATTTTGTCAAAGACATTCGAGGCATTTATATAGCAAAAATACTGCGGATAGATTAGATTTATTTATTAATTTTAAACCAAATATTATTAAACTGCGAATCGTATTTAATCGTATAACCTGAATGTTGCTTTATCTCTGGCAAAACTGAAGTGTATTATTTTTTCTACCAAAATTTTAATCATAGCATTTTGTACTCTTTCTTGTCTTTTGCTAATTTGCTTGAAGAGCTCTCATGGGAATTAATGACATCGAATCGTTTCGATTTTTATCAGACTATAGAAATATAAAACGAAAAAATAATAAAATATTAAATAAAATAAATGGTTTATTACTCTTTTTTAGTAGTTTATTTGCACAGAAAAAATTTCAACTGAAAATGGGTGTATTAAATTGAATAATTTCAAACTAAACGTCTGGAAATTGTGGTACTAATGGCCTAAATAAGGATATTAGAGAGCGACATCTAAAAGGGCACTATAAAAAACATGCGAAATAATTTGGGTAATTTTTGTTGCAATGATTGTTATATTGTTATGCATTATTCAATAGTTTTCAATTTCATACACTAATTTTCATTTGAAATTTTTTTCTGTGCAAATAAACTACTAAAAATAGAGTAAGAAACCTTTTTTATTTTATTTAATATTTTATTATTTTACCGTTTTATATTTCTATAGTCTGATAAAAATCGAAATGATTCGATGTCTATTAACTCCCATGAGAGCTCTTCATGCAAATTAGCAAAAGAAAAGATAGATTACAAAATTCAATGATTAAATTTTTGGTGGAAAAAATAATACACTTCAATTCTAACAGAGATAAACATTCAGGTTATACGATTAAATACGATTCGCAGTTTAATAATATTTGGTTTAAAATTAATAAAGAAATCTAATCTATCCGCAGTATTTTTGCTATATAAACGGCTCGAACGTCTTTGACAAAATTATAGTTTGAATTTAACCGTTCTAAGCTACGCATCACTATGAAATTCTTCATTGCTTTGGTGGCCGCTTTGGCCTTGACTGCTCCTGCCTATGGCAAGACTTTCACTCGCTGCTCCTTGGCCAAGGAAATGTACGCCTTGGGTGTACCCAAATCCGAATTGCCCCAATGGACCTGCATTGCTGAACACGAATCTTCTTACCGCACCGGTGTTGTTGGCCCCACCAACTCCAATGGCTCCAACGACTACGGTATCTTCCAAATCAACAACTACTACTGGTGTCAACCATCCAATGGCCGTTTCTCCTACAACGAATGCAGCTTGAGCTGTGACGCTTTGTTGACCGATGCCATCAATAATTCGGTGACCTGTGCCCGCAAGATCAAGTCCCAACAAGGTTGGACTGCCTGGTCCACCTGGAAGTACTGCAGTGGTACTTTGCCCAGCATTGATGATTGCTTCTAAACTTTTTAGATGATTAATAAATTTTGATTGGATTTTTAAAACATAACAGAAAAGTTGTATTATTTTTGGATTGTGAAAATACGTATTTAAAAGGGTCGTATATATTGTTAATGGACACATACTAAAAATTCAAAGTGACAACTTTGATTAGAGCAAACTAACAGCTACATTTTTTTTAATTCCATACAATTTGACAGCTGTAATTGTCGGTTAGCTCTAACTGTAGGATAATTGTAAATATCAAATAAATTAGGATTGTACACATCTTTGGGAGCATAGCTTTCCACTGATGTATACTTTCTTAAACCTTGTGGTCTTTAACAATTCTAAAAGTGCACCACAAAAAGGCTGCACACTTTGTGTTGTATCTTTCTTGTGATTAGTAGAGACGCAGGTACGGGAATACAATCGTTCTTATGATAGATAGGTTACATCTTAATCAAGTACAGCGTTGTCACTAAGAAATTGTTAGAAAATTCAAAGACAATGACCCAAAGAGATGCCACAAATGGTTTGCCCACATTCTCCGTCAGATGTCGTCGATACACCCGGACTCATTCCGTAGCCGAGAAAACACAAGTTAGTCAAATTTTGTATACAAAAGTCGATGAACGAACCATTGTTGCACTTAATTCTCTCTGCGACCTGCAGATCTGCCAAAATGCCGCCCTAGGAACTGTGGCAAGGTGCCTCCTCATGTCTTCTGTGGACCACCAACATGAAGAGACGAAGTTTATACCCCATGCAAAGGTACAACTTTATGCTGTCGAAGTAATATCTGTTCGGATGCTACGTGCGAAGTCGTGAACAATTATAGAGTGAATGTCGTGCTTTGAAATCACCCTCAGCCAGATCTCTGTGGTCCACAAAAATTTAATTTTTCTAAAAAATCGTTGAATTGCATTTCTCTAGCAAATTTTGTTAAAATAGCATTTCTCTACAAAATTTTCTAAAATTAAATCAAAGTTCGATCGACGAGTTGATTAAGATCCACTGAAAGATCGCTGAGTCGTTTAAAGGGCTATTAACCTAACTTATGAAGGAAATTTTCTAGAAAAATTAAATTTTCATTTCATTTCATTTATTTACAGTCAATGGAATTACAGTATTCCTTACAGACTACGACTTATATCTAAAAATAAATTAAATCTAATACATTTGAAAACATTGCTAAACTTGAATTTATATCCAAATCCACACAATTTATGCGGTTAAACTCATTTAAAGCCCTCGAGATAGGTTCATGGTAAGAAGAAATTTTAAAGAAGAATGCGTTTTCAATGAAGTTTTCTTAAAAAATTAATTTCGTATTATTCTAGTAAAATATATATATTTACTATATGCAATTTCAATATATATGTATGTATATGCAATTTCCAGGGCATTTTCTAGAAAAATTCAAATTTGAAATAAAACTTTTCAAAAAATAATTCAACGAAATTTTTATAGCAAAATTAAATTTGTAACGATTTATTTAGAAAAATAAATTTTTTTCACAATTTAAAAAAAAAATTACAACATTTTTGAAAGAAATTCGTTTCCTAATAATTTGTTTATAAATATTTAATTTTGCTGAAATTTTCTATAAAATTCAATCAACAAAAATACGAAATTTTCGATTTCGAAAAAATTTTTAAGCAGCATTTTTAACTTTTTTTATTTTTAATTTGTGTTTTTCTAATAAATTCTTTTAAATCTGCATTTTTCTAAAAAATTCTTTCAAATTTGTATTTTTTAAAAAAATTTTGAAATCAAATATTTTTACAATTTTAAAATTTGATTTTTTTAAATTTTGTCAAAATTGTAATTTTCGGCAAAATTTTGCTCACATTTTTTTTTAGAAGAATCTGTGAATTGCGTATCTCTAGAGAATTTCTTGCAATTAAATTTATTCTAGAAAATGTTGTTGAACATTCAGTAAAATTATTTTTTTTTATGAATTTTTAAATAAAATTAAATTTTTATGAATTCGTCAATAAAATGCAATTTCTATGAAATTTTTCAATAAAATTGCTATTTCTATAAATATGCAATTTCTGGGAAAACAAAAAAGTCAAAGCTATTCTGAAATAGATTCGCAAGAATATTTTTGTTTTGAATTAAGAAAATTTCTTGACATTGCATTTTTTAGAAAATTTCTGAAAATTAGTATTTTTTCTAAAATAATTCTTTCGAATTTGTATTTTTTTAAAAAAAATTGTTGAAATCAAATTTTTCTATGTACAAATTAGATTTTTTTTTTAAAAAATTCCTCAAAATTTCAGTTTTCAGCTAAATTTTGTTGAAATTTTATCTTTTTAAAAAATCTTTGAATTGCATTTCTCTAGAACATTTCTTGCAATTAAATTTATTCTAGAAATTTTCTTTGAACATTTAATAAAATTACAATTTGTATGAACTTTTAAATAAAATGAAATTTGTATGAATTTTTAAATAAAATGAAATTTGTATGAATTTTTAAATAAAATGAAATTTTCAAACAAATTGCAATATCTATAAATTTGCAATTTGTGAGAAAACAAAGGAGTTAAAGCTATTCTGCAATAGATTTGTAAGAATATTTTTGTTTTGAAATACGAATATGGATTACATAACATTTTTTAAAATTTGGTCAAAATTGCAGTTTTCTGAAAAATTTTTTCAAATTTTATTTTTTTTTAGAAAAATCTTTCAATTGCATTTCTCTAGGAAATTTCTTGCAATTAATTTTATTCTAGAAAATGCTGTTGAACATTCAATAAAATTACATTTTTTTTATGAATTTTTAAATAAAATGGAATTTTTATGAATTCAATCAGAATTTATTTTGGTTTGAGACCATATGTTTCAGTTACTTTCTGTCTATTGCAAAAAAGTAATAGAAACAAATACAAAAATTTGCTACTGAATTCTGAAGATGGTAGAGTGGTGTCTATCGAAACTGCAGTTAATTCTACCAAGCAATTAAAACTCTCTACCAATTTTTGTATTTGTTTCTATCACTTTTTTGCAATAGACAGAAAGTAACTGAAACATATGGTCTCAAACCAAAATAAATTCTGACTGAATAACAAAAGCACAGACCAACAATAAATAACAACAGCACATTTTTATGAATTTTGAAATTGTTAATAAAATTTTAATTTCTATAAATTGGCAATTTCTGCGAAAACAAAGAAGATAAAGTTATTCTGCAATAGATTTTTCAAGAATATTTTTGTTTTGAAATTAAAAAAAAACTCAAAAAAATTAAGAATATTTGAACAAAAAATCTGTTTTAAAATAATTCCTTTTCTTGTCTAAAATTGCATAAATTCTATTAGAATTCATTAATTAATTAGTTTTTCGTAAGACATTCTCAAAGGTAAATATCCGCATAAAAATTACCAATTAAAATATTGTAATTTTTCACATTCACAAAAAATAGAAATATACATATTTATTAAATGTACTCATGGCTCCCCTGGGAAATCGCAGCGTCCCCTGGGGAGCCCGGGAAGGCCTGTCATTAACTTTATATATATAACAAGAGTTTTTTTTTACGAAATGCATACTTTTAAAGCCACAGTGGAGCAAAAACGGCAAAACATTGTACAATAAAACAAAAATGGGTAAATATGTTACAGTGGGGCAAACAAGGGAGTTAAGTGTTTCACATTTTTGTGAAATTACATTTTTCCAGAAACTTTAAATTTTATAGAAAATTCCATAATAATTATATTTTCAACAAAAATTCTTGATATTGATTTTTTTTTTTAGAAAATTTCTTTAAATTAGTATTTTTCTAAAATACATTAAAATTTATATTTTTTCTAAAAAAACATTGTTGAAATCAAATTTTTTTACAAATTTGAGATTTAATTTTTTCTTCTGAAATATTTTGTTGAAATTTAATTGTATTAGAAAATTCTTTGAATTTCATTTCTCTAGAAAATTTCTTGCATTTAAATTTATTCTAGAAAATTTTTTTGAACATTCAACAAAAGTACAATTTCTATGAATTTTTAAATAAAAAGAAATTTTTATGAATTTTTAAATAATATGAAATTTTTATGAATTTTTAAATAAAATGAAATTTTCTATAAAATTACAATTTGGCAAAATGGGCTAAATATGGTTTTACATAAAATGGAAATAATATGCATTTTTGGAAAATTCGTATTTATAGGGAAAAAGTAGGACAAAATAAGTTCCAGACGGTACGTTTGGGCAAAAAGGGTTCAACATGTCACAGAGACGCAATATGAGACCAGTATACAAATTAAACATTCGCACTATTAGGGGCACAAAATAGGTAGCGATGGCAGTTCTTGGAACATTCATTAAAGATAAGAAGTGTTCTTTCGAAATTCGTTCTTGTATTGTAATTTATATAAATAAAGAAACGAATAAGTGAAGGATGGGGGCTGTGAAGCGCACCGGTTTCTAGGTAGTTATTTTATATGTATAATAAACTAATTTTTGCTGTATGATTTAACAAGACTAATCAATTTTTTTCTCTATTTCTATATCTTTTCAGGTAAGATAAGCCAATCAAGAGAATGTAAATGCTACCTATTAGAAGTTAATCCTAAAGGTAAGCCTTGGGTCGTATAATTAATATATAATTGTGTAGTAAAAACGGAAAGCCAATATGTCAAAATGCGGAATATTCGGATAACAGTTTTCGAGTTTTGTTTTTAAAAATAATGCCATTTTAATAACATCTGTAAAAATAGAAATAAAATAATCCTCTAACTGAAGCAATAATGCTCGGAACAAAGACTTTCAAATCTAACTTTAAATATTAAAAAAACATCTTTATTAGACTATTGGAAACATTTTTAACGTCACATTGCCACATACAAACGACAGCGTCGTTTATGTTGCCACCACCTTACAGCAATTAGTCACTTCTTTGTCGTTCAAATAGTTATTTTTCCCGAAACATGAAACACTATAATATGGCAGCCCTTTTACTAATATTTTCGCTCGGGCTAATAATGTCAGACATGACAATTTTAAGAATGTCTTTATATCACAAAATTGAGACAAAGTCGTGCGCAAAATATTTCCAGTAATGGTTAAAATATTTCAAGTAAATATTTTATAAAAACAATATATTATCAGATGTTAGCGAAATTTCTAGACTTTTCGATTAGAATGATTATTTTTTCAAACGATATGAGTTAAAAGTTCCCACGGCACCTCTTCAACTAATTAAAAAAGAATACAAATAAGTGTTGATAAATATGAAAATCAAAATAATACACTTCATAAAGCCCATAGATAGCTCAATTCAAGATTACTGAATAACACACCTCCGGTTTAATCAGTGTTTGCCAAAAATATAGATTATAGAATAAGGCTATTGTACTTTAATCAATAAGACAAGGAAAAATCTAATCGTATTGGCCACTTTCAATGGCCTTCAAATTTCGCTATATAAACCCCTTGACGGCCTTTGACAAAATTATAGTTTGAATTTAACCGTTCTAAGCTACGCATCACTATGAAATTCTTCATTGCTTTGGTGGCCGCTTTGGCCTTGACTGCTCCTGCCTATGGCAAGACTTTCACTCGCTGCTCCTTGGCCAAGGAAATGTACGCCTTGGGTGTACCCAAATCCGAATTGCCCCAATGGACCTGCATTGCTGAACACGAATCCTCTTACCGCACCGGTGTTGTTGGTCCCACCAACTCCAATGGCTCCAACGACTACGGTATCTTCCAAATCAACAACTACTACTGGTGTCAACCATCCAATGGCCGTTTCTCCTATAACGAATGCAGCTTGAGCTGTGACGCTTTGTTGACCGATGCCATCAACAATTCGGTGACCTGTGCCCGCAAGATCAAGTCCCAACAAGGCTGGACTGCCTGGTCCACCTGGAAGTACTGCAGCGGTACTTTGCCCAGCATTGATGATTGCTTCTAAACTTTTTTTTAATAACGACGATAAATAAATTTTAATTGGATTTTTAAAAACAAAAATTTAAATTTGCGGACTATTTGTGAAAATGGGGAATTATGAATTTTGAAGCGTCATAACTGTTGTTATTTGAGGAACCCACCAAGGGGTTTATGGTGCATTTAAATAACGAAATCATATTTGAAATTTAACACGATAACTTCAAAAGTGCAGTAGCTAAATTTACTTTATAGAAACATTATTTTAAAATTATTATATCTGGGGCTATTTTATCAGTTCTCTCTTCTCATTTTATAAAATGTTTAAATATCATGTGAAATAGGATTGTGCACATCTTTGGGAAACTAGTATTTCGTTGATGTGTAGTTTATTCAATTTTGCGGTCTTTTACAATCCTAAAAGTGTACCACAAAAATACTGCGGGACTTTTAACATAGTTGTATTGATTACACACCTCTTGCGAAAAGTTATACTCCTGTTTTAATTGAGCACATCTTTAGAAAAATAGCCTCATACTGCTATATATCTCATTGCAATTTGAGGTCAATAAAACCCCTAAAAGTGTACCACAAAGATAAATATTGGAATTTTGTTTCCATTCAAAATTTTAATAAACGATAAATGGCAGTAAACAAAGTTACAATGATTGAGTTTGTAAACCTGCACATGTTTCCCAAACAATATTTCTATTTATGTAATTTTTTTTTACCAATTGAGTGCGTCAAGTGTCGAAAAATGTACCACAAGAAATTCTGTATATTCTATAATACATACATATATTGATCTTAGAACAATGATATGTTCTGCACATCTTTAGAAAAACGACTTCCCGGTTATCTATATTTTAATACGGCCTAGGCCCCTTAAAGACCCTAAAAACAAAAATTAGCGCAGGGCTTTTGGTTTAGGTTAGGTAAGGTTGAAGAGAGGAGATGTTTAAAGGTCTCATGTCCATGGACATACACTTAAGCCAGTGTTTCGGCCTGTTGTGCGCTCCTTATTTATGATTTTTATTTTCCACGGGTTACAGAAAATCGGTACTAGACACGAATTTTCTCAGTATCTTCCAGTCATATCCTCTGAGATGAGTCAAGTCTGGCAATATGTCGGAACCGATATATCGGGATCTTGCATGTGTGAAAGCTGGACAGTCCACACAGAAAATGTTCCATCGTTTCGACGTTTTCCCTGTAAGCCCTGCACTCGTCGTTTTCCGAAAGTCCAATGCGATGAAGATGTGCCTGTAAGCTTGAGTATCCCGTTAGAACACTTATCATCTTACTAATCTCGATCTTGTTTAGTTTCCCAAAACTACTTGTTTTCTTCTCATTTGGGTCACCCCACAGTATCTTTGGAGTTGCTCTATTCCCCACAGTTCTGTGTGCCATCACTGCCCAGTGCTTCAACTCATCCTTCGTGGCTTCGAAAGGTTTCGAAAATTCTAAGTTAATTACTCGAAGTTCTCTGCCCTTTGAAGCCAAACGTTGTGTCCCGGTAGTCATAAAATACGCAGTTGACCATAGACTGAGTAATTATTTATCGGTCTTTTACAGTCTAACACTGTTCGGGATTTGACCTTTTCCGATTTTATTGCTTTTATCGCCATTTGGATAAGATGTTGGCATATTTAGGTTTTGTGGTATTACTGAGCCAGTTAACACACTCCGTGATTGCTCTAACTTCTGCTTGAAATACTGTATTATGTTCTGGGCTGCGGAAGTAATGTTTGACTTCTGGTTCATCAATTAAAAGTCCCAGACCCGTCCTTCCTCCTAGCCTGGACCCATCAGTGTAGCAGCTGGTTCCCACTGGCACATGAGCTAGAGCTCCGTTTTCCCAGAAGCGTCTGACTGGCACCAACGAATCACAGGTAGCTATAAGCCGCACTTCAGGAATGCGATCGGAGATTTCCGTTGTTTGAATATGACCGACCAGTGATTGTAATATCTTCTGATGGTACGGCTTGTGGTCTCGATTTATCCATTCACCCATCACTTGTAGAAGTCTTGCTGTGAGGACTGGCTCATACTTTATACGGATATCTATAGGTTGGATGTGCAGTATGTATAGTCTTCAACGCTCTTGTTGGTGCGGTTCTAATTGCCCCGCTTATGTCTAGACAGAACATACGTTGCATTTTTTGCAAAGGTATTACGTTGCACTTCTTGTCCATTGATGTCCACCACACTACAGAGGCGTAGGTGATTATTGGTCTAATCACGCTCATGTAAAGCCAGTGAGTCATATTTGGACGTAGTCCCCATTTTAAACCTATAGCTCTTCTGCACAACGACCAACATCTGTGTGCCTTTGTAACTCTTTCTTCAAGATGATCTTTCCAGTACAGTTTCTGATCCAAGATTACTCCCAAGTATTTTACCTTTTTAGATGTGACAATTTTCTTATCCAGGAATCGAGGCGGAATCGAGGCATGGTAAAAATATTTATCTTCGTTTTTCTTGTAAATAGACATATTTCTGTTTTGTCTGGGTTAACATTTAATCTCCTTGGTTGTGCCCAGTTATATGCTATGTTAAGTGCCTCCTCAGCTCTTCTGCATAGTACGTTTGGATGTAAGCCCCTTAGAAGTTGTATAACAGACCAGTCTGCATAACAGACTGGTTTAAGTCCTTCATTGGTGAGGGCTTTAAAATGCCTTAAAATGAGAAGCGGTAAAATGCCCCCTGAGGTATACCACGATTAACCCTGTGTCTGATTTTGACGTCATATGACCCACAAATAATCCACCTATTCCTTGTTGTTGATCCAGTTTATATTGTTGATCCAGTTTATCAGAGCCCGGTCAACCTGAAACTCGTCTAAGGACTGGATAAGTGTTAAAACCACCTTCAATGTCTGTACAAACGGCAAGTATGTACATTTCTTCACTGAAGGACTGTTCTATGTGGTGTACTACCTCATGAAGAGAAAAAAATACCATAACGGACATCACGAACAATTGAATTTTAGAAATTCATGATGAGTTGATGAAATTTAGGAATAGTTTTTTTTTTCTGCCAATGAGTTTTCTATAGGTTATTATGAAATTGTTGGATGCACTAATTTAACTGTTGAACTAACATGAGCTTTTTTTCGACATATTTTTTATTTTCTGAAATTTTTCTTTTGACTACAAGAAGGTCGCATCCTTAAGTGTAGTTTAGTGTAAAATTAATAACCTTTGGAAAATATTCAGTGCCTTTAAACGGTTTTGTATCTTGGAGAGTTTTGTTTGTCACACCCGATACCGAAAATATACATACATTTTATGTAGATATGCATATATCATCTTTTGTGTAAGTTAGGTCAAGGTTATATAGTATAAAGTGAATCAAAATGTTTCAGTATCATTGCAATATTTACGGTAAAATTTGCATTCTAATATTTGTCACACCCGTTACGCAAAAACCGTAAATAATTTTTAATCGATTTTAAAATATTGTATATTTATTAATTTTATGTCAAGTATGAAATTAAATAATAGAAACAGAAATTTGGGTATAAATTGAAAAAATAAATATAGGGGCAATCATTAAGAGAAGGATGTGTGAGGCAGTGAAGGGCCATAAGGTCATTTTAAATCAGCCCATTCAATGATACAAGGTTTTGTTGGTTGGTTCTGGAAAAAAAGGCATAAGAATACTTCTCAAATGGAGTTAAAAACCAGTAATGAAAGGCTAAAGTCGGGCAGGGCCGACTATATAATACCCTACATCACTCCCGTAATATTGAATAACTGTGAAATATAAATTTTGTAGTTCATGTATAAATTGTTTATTCTAAATTTCAAAACGATTGGATGTAAAATACAGCTTATATAGAACTAAAGGGCCAAATCGGACGAAACATATATATGGGAGCTATAGCTAAATCTTAACCGATTTTCTTTAAATTCGGTAGTGTTGGTTCATGGATCAAGAAACTCTATCATTCTAAATTTCAAAATGATTGGATGTAAAATACAGCTTCTACAGGACTAAAGAGCAAAATCGGACGAAACATATATATGGGAGCTATAGCTAAATCTTAACCGATTTTCTTCAATTTCGGCAATGTTGGTTCATGGATCAAGAAACCCTACCATTATAAATTTCAAAATGATTGGATGTAAAATACAGCTTCTACAGGACTAAAGAGCAAAATCGGACAAAACATATATATGGGAGCTATACTTAAATCTTAACCGATTTTCTTCAAATTCGGCAATGTTGGTTCATGGATCAAGAAACTCTACCATTCTAAATGTCAAAACGATTGGATGTAAAATACAGCTTCTATAGGACTAAAGGGCCAAATCGGACGAAAGATATATATGGAAGCTATAGCTAAATCTTAACCGATTTTCTTCAGATTTGGCAATGTTGGTTCATGGATCAAGAAACTCTACCATTCTAAATTTCAAAACGATTGGATGTAAAATACAGCTTTTATAGGACTAAAGGACCAAATCGGACGAAACATATATATGGGAGCTATAGCTGAATCTTAACCGATTTTCTTCAAATTCGGCAATGTTGGTTCATGGATCAAGAAACTCTACCATTCTAAATTTCAAAACGATCGGATGTAAAATACAGCTTCTATAGGACTAAAGGGCGAAATCGGACGAAACATATATATGGGAGCTATAGCTAAATCATAACCGATTTTCTTCAAATTCGGCAATGTTGGTTCATGGATCAAGAAACTCTACCATTCTAAATTTCAAAACGATTGGATGTAAAATACAGCTTCTATAGGACTAAAGGGCCAAATCGGACGAAAGAAATATATGGGAGCTATATCTAAATCTGAACCGATTTTCTTCAAGTTCGGCAATGTTGGTTCATAGATCAAGAAACTCTACCATTCTAAATTTCAAAACGATCGGATGTAAAATACAGCTTCTATAGGACTAAAGGGCCAAATCGGACGAAACATATATATGGGAGCTATAGCTAAATCTTAACCGATTTTCTTCAAATTCAGCAATGGTGGTTCATGGATCAAGAAACTCTACCATTCTAAATTTCAAAACGATCGGATGTAAAATACAGCTTTTATAGGACTAAAGGTCCAAATCGGACGAAACATATATATGGGAGCTATATCTAAATCTGAACCGATTTTCTTCAAGTTCGGCAATGTTGGTTCATGGATCAAGAAACTCTACCATTCTAAATATCAAAACGATTGGACGTAAAATACAGCTTCTATAGGACTAAAGGGCCAAATCGGACGAAAGATATATATGGGAGCTATATCTAAATCTGAACCGATTGCAACCAAATTCAATGGCGATCTTAACAGCCGCGAAATACTCTAAACTGCAAAATTTCAGAACGATCGGAGTGAAATTGCGACCTGTAGTCGACGAAAAACTTTACATGGACAGACGGACGGACGGACGGACATCGTTAAATCGACTCAGCTAGTGATTCTGAGTCGATCGGTATACTTTAAGGTGGGTCTAGCTGTGTTATTTTAAGGTGTTACAAACATCTGCCGTGAAACAAACTTATAATACCCTGGTGTAGGGTATAATACCCTGGTGTAGGGTATAAAAAAATTATTTAAAAATAATGTTTAGTATTCGACTCAAAATCCTCAGTGAATACCCCTAATGTCTGCTCTTCATATAATTACCACAGAGCAAAAAAAAAAGAAAACTCTTCAAGATAACAATTAGCCATTAAATAGAAATTATTGCATAAAAAAAACAAAAAAAAAAGAAATTTGTTTATAATTATTTACAAATCAAAACACAACAATAACAGCAAAATTTCGCAACCGACTACACAATCGTTGACTGATTGTCTGCCGGGTTTTATACGAGTATTCGTACATCAACACATTACATAAAACCCTATCATTACTGAGACGAGTCGTGATTATTACATTACTTGTCTCGTATCTTGAGATAAGTGATATTGAGTCTTCTTCTTGTTGTTTTTCTTCTATTATCGCCACCGCTGCTGTGGCTGGTGAGTTTTTATTTGAATTTTGACAACCGGAAACTGGGGGACTGTCATCAATCAGCACGATCGCCTTCGTATTATGTACGTAATATGTAAGTAATTTAATTTTATTATATTACAGAAATAATGATTAACACATTTGCTGCGAAAGTGTTAATGATGAGCATTTTTTGGTTATTATTTGTTTTTTTTTGTAAAATTTGTTTGTTTTTTGTTGTTGATTTTTTTTATTAATAAAACTACCATTTGTTGTTTATTTGTTTGTTTTTTATTTTTCAGTTTATTTATTCAACTATGAGTGCTTATCTTCATTTGATTGTGTCTGTCTTGTTGTGGTTCCCCCTACTCTTAAAAAGTGTTTATTATTGATAACCATAGAAACTAATTTTTGGTATTGGATTTTTGGCAATGTTAAGATTTTTCCAAATATGTTTTGTTTGTATGATTTTTTTCAGAAACTTAATTAAACGACAAAAACATATAAGTACCTACCATCAAGATACTTCACATTGGAATAGTCCAAAAGTGTATTGCGCGATTGAGTTCTGGTAGAAAGAGAGAGACATTAGGGTAAACCGTAAATTTTGTTTACCGACTGAAGAAAAACATAAATTATATTTCCAATCTAAAAATAAATATAAATATATTTGTGCAGAATAATTAAATCGTGGAAACCAAAACTGCAGACATCATTCAGCATAACTTTATGAATAGAGCTTTCCACTGATATACATTTTGTGATCATCTGATAGAATTATAGACCCCAAAGGTGTACCACAAAGCTGAATGAAGGATTTTTAATTAAAAGCAAATACCGTTATAGCTCAATTTGTATCCAAAAAAATATTCTGCACACATTTGGAAAAAACTCTATCAATTGATATACATTATATTACCATCAGAGCTAACTAAAGAACTTAAACCTGTACCACAAGTAGATACCATAATCATTGGAACTTAAACCTGTACCACAAATATGAGTGAATAGCTTTTCAAGAAATAATATGGGATTAGTGTTACACTTTTTTTTAAAAAATATCATTCTGCACATCTTTGAAAGTATTACTTGCCATTGATAAAACAGTTCTTAACATCTGCTGGATTCAAAACACCTAAAATTGTACCACAAAATGTGGGTCTAGCTTTCACTATCAAACTATCAAATTCAAACTATCAAACTATCAAATTCCCGCTATCAGATAAACAACCAAATAATTATTTGTACAACATCTAACGACTTTTTTATTTATTAAACTCAGGTAATCATTTCACTTCTTAGAAACAGCTATCAATGCTAGCCAAAGTACCGTCACAGTACTTCCAGGTAGACCAGGCAGTCCAGCCTTGTTGGCTCAAAATCTTGCGGGCACACTTCACCGAATTGCTAATATTGTCGGTCAACAAATCATCACAGCTAATGTCACATTCATTGTAGGAGAAACGTCCGTCCGAGGGTTTGCACCAGTAGTAGTTGTTGATCTGGAATATACCATAATCATTGGAACCATTGGAGTTGGTGGCACCAACCACACCGGTACGATAGGACGATTCATGTTCGGCAATGCAGGTCCAACGGGCCAATTGATCCTTTGGCACTCCCAAGTCGTACATGGCCTTAGCCAAGGAACAACGGGTGTAAGTTGTAGCCAAAGCAGGAACGGCCAAAGCCAAAGCGGCTACCAAAAGAACGAGGACTTTCATGGTGACGGAAAAAAAACTGAGTACTAATCGCTAGAAACGAAATGTAAACTGTGATGATAGTCTTGGAAGCGCCAGGTTTTATATAGTACAGTCTTGTCTAAAATGTCTCCTCAAGTATTTGAAATAAGTGGATCGTGGTAAACACTACACTTTCCCTCGAGTGTTTTAGACGGCGAAAGGATTTTTTTTTGGATTTTTTAGGCAATTGAAAAATTTAAATTTTGCCATTTTCACACAATTTCAATTAATAAGTTATTCTATTTTTGTAAAGTGCAGCATTGAGAGTACTTGAACTATCGTGGGTACTTTCCCAACTACATTGTGTTCTCATTAATGATAAGGCAAAAAATAGATATTTCAATTTTTTGTTACAAAATATACTCTATACTCAGACTTCAGGTAGATGCAGCCAATAGGTAGCTTTACTTAGTATACTCGTACTGAGGGCCTAAAATGGACACATCATTACCTCTTTAAATTCATTATGTTGTTGTTGTAGCAACTTGGAGACGCTGAGTTGATAATCCTTAAGTCTATTTTCTATTACAGACTTCGTTCCGGCATATATCCGATTATCGCGGGGACCTTATGTTGCTTTCATCTACTCAATGCTGTCCGGTTGTAAATGAACATTCGTTTGATTTAATTTCAGGGAATGGATGTTATTTGAGTGTTACCGTTTCTATTCTCCACTAGAAGCGCTGCATTTCTGTTAGTTAGCTTCCCTGTTGATCAGGGTGATCAGATATTGTTGTAGTGGTGACACCGGTGAGTTATTTTTAGCTGCAGAAACTCGAATTATGATGATTCCCTGCTGGGAATTGAACGTAGCACCTTCGGGATCCAAGTCTAATGCACTAACCACTGACCTACCGAAAGCCACCATCATTAGGTATTATTTTCAGCTTCAGTTTGCTCTAGGTGACATAGAGGATGTCCTTAAGCCTACTGCTCGACTCGGTTCTGTTCTGATGTAGAAGTTATAGGTTATAATCTGCCTATGTTCATTAAATTTTCCCATTTGTGCGAATTTCACTGTCGAGTATCAACTGAAAGGCTGATATCCTAACCTTTAAATAGAGTTTTCTCTACGATTAACGGTTAAGAAAAACTCGACAGCCCTATAGCGGCTGGCTTCTCATCCCCAACCTTTCAACCTTTCTCTTGATACACGTTATATAAATTCACACAAATGGGAAAATGGTGGAAGCATATGAGGATATAAAAATCAGTGCCTTCTATGCCAGAACCGTGGACCAGTCAGCCTAAGAAAACCGAAGATATCGTTCGGTTATCGGCTATCTTTCTTTTCAGTGTTTCTGATATCTATTAAATTCCTCTTGTAAGAGAAGACAGAAGATTTTCTTATGCTAACTGGTCCACGGTTCTGGCATAGAAGGAACTGATTTTTAACCAATCCAAAAGACATATGAAAGGAATGCAACTGGTTTCGAGGAGTAGTGGGACATCCTGTCTGTTTGATGTAAAAAAAGTCCTCTAATAAATTTAAAGTAGCCTATTGACAGTATCTACCGTTTGTCTGAATATATATAGTTTTTGTTAAATACTACCAAATAGCTATTGTTTAGCTTCTTCAATACTGAAAAGACTATATCGTTCAAGTACTCTTAGCGTTAGACATAACAAAAATATAAGAAGTTACTACAAGTTTTGGAAAAGTGGCAACATCTACAACACTTGAGGGAAAGTGAAGTGTTAGTCAAGAACCCCTTATTGCAACTCACTGAGAAAAATACCACAGTAGAGTCAGCTATATATAACCTGACCCTTCCCATACTATCATCACAGTTTACATTTCGTTGCAAGCGATTAGTACTCAGTTTTATCTCCGTCATCATGAAAGTCCTCGTTCTTTTGGTAGCCGCTTTGGCTTTGGCCGCTCCTGCTTCGGCTACAACTTACACCCGTTGTTCCTTGGCTAAGGCCATGTACGACTTGGGAGTGCCAAAGGATCAATTGGCCCGTTGGACCTGCATTGCCGAACATGAGTCGTCCTATCGCACTGGTGTTGTTGGTGCCACCAACTCCAATGGTTCCAATGATTATGGTATCTTCCAGATCAACAACTACTACTGGTGTCAACCCTCGGACGGACGTTTCTCCTACAATGAATGTGACATTAGCTGCGATGATTTGTTGACCGACAACATTAGCAACTCGGTGAAGTGTGCCCGCAAGATTTTGAGCCAACAAGGGTGGACTGCCTGGTCGACCTGGAAGTACTGTGACGGTACTTTGGCTAGCATTGATAGCTGTTTCTAAACTAAATATTTGTTAGTTTTTGTGATAGTTGCTAAATAAAGGTACTATGAAGAGAAATTTGTGGTATTGTTATTTTATTTTGGGAATTTTAGGAGAAAAAAATATGCATACGTTATGTATTATGCAAACGAAAGTGGAAATCCTATTTATAAGTTAAAATATCTAGAGGATCTAATAAGGTGTTTTCATATGGATCTCAGCGAAAAATTTTGTTAATTTTGGATGCAGCGTCACCTACTTAGCTCTTCTGAGAATGCAATGAAGTCATCAATGCTGAAACTTTGCATGATTTGGGTGAAATACGGTAAGCAAAGTAGAGAACATTTGATAAGATCCGAAGTATTGCATAGAATGGTTATCATAAAAGAATCTTGCTTATAAACCATTTTCTACACACTGTTGGAACATAGGGAATTATATTCGCTGTTCACTCTTATCTACATATATGATATGTCTTCTTATTGCTGGAATATATATATCTTTTCTCGTCTGATCGATTGTTCCATCGTTGCCCCCACTGGGAGTTTATTTTTAATTGTGCCACTCAAAGGTTGTTGTGGAGCACATCCTTTTCTTCCTTTCTTACACGGATTTTGATCCACTGTTCCCATATAGAAGACTTAGGCGAAGTTTATTTTAACTGTCTAAATTTACGAATTTTGAGATTTAGAGTTCTGCACTGTTAATTCATCTGCGACTGTTTCCCAGAGCTGAATTACCCATATGCTTAAACATTTTTCTGATCCATACGAGAATCTATTTCCCACCCAAAAGGTGAAGAAAATTGTTAAAAAACTATGGAATTTGAAAAGAGGATCGGGCCGGATTAAGGGACTATTGAAAACAAAGACTGCTATATTGTTTAAAGTCGGGGACTATGGAACCTAAGCAGTGCGATCAGAGAAAATAATAAGTACCCATTATTGACATTTCAATATCAAAACCATCTAATACTGGAAAGTAAGGCCCTGCAGATGACGAGTTGAGGTCTGGTGCAAAAAGTATGCAAAATAATTCAGGGGAGTTTTGGTAACAATTACAATTTCAGTAGACCAAAGAGATCTAAAAAGTAGGATGAAATTAAAAAAATTATCGGAAAAACCTAAAACTTTAGAAAATTGATCATTAGTCTGATACTATGAAAAAGGTCCAGTTGCGATGGTATCTATAATTCTAACCTTCATGTGAAGGCAGATCCTATAGAAATCCTTTATATCACATACGACGAGTTTTTGAAGATAATCTAGAGTTCTCACAAATAGTAAATAAAGTAGCCAGAATCATCACCAATGGAAAAAGATAAATCGATCACTTCAGTCATATCTTGATGAGTCGGGTAACAATCCGGACTGTAGGTAAGATTGACGATTTAGCCACAGACATCCAAGCAGAATCCAAATGATAGATCTTACATAAATCTGAGATCTACTGTACATTTAAGGAAACTAGCAGAGACGAGGAAGGGCTGAAGGTTGTATAAGTAGATGAGAAGCCAGCAACGACTTGGCCGCCGACCTCCACATGACTACTGATTGTATAGAAAACTCAGTCTTGAGGTGAGGATATCAGCCCTTCCCTCGACACTCGGTAGATGTATTCCTACATATCTGAAAATGGTGTAACCATAGGTATAAAGAAACCGTCCACTTATATATTATGTAGTTACTGTGGTCTTAACATACGACACCGATTAAACAGGTTAACTGTGATTGTGAATCCTAGCTGGTCTTGTTGACCGTATATGGCTTATGTAATCATTGCTCCACTATCCTCAAAACACACTGCAAAACTTTAAAAAAAATAGTACCATTGCAACAAATTTTTTACGAAACGCTGGAACTAAAAACCTGAAATTGTACCACAAATACTTCAAGTGCGGAACTTTCGCTGTATAACAATAATAAGCTCCCCTTTAGCAAAACACGATATTTTAGCATAACATCACTCGACTATTTTTATTTAATAAACTGAGGTAATCATCTTCCACTTTAGAAACAGCTATCAATGCTAGCCAAAGTACCGTCGCAGTATTTCCAGGTATTCCAGGCAGTCCAGCCTTGTTGACTCAGGATCTTGCGGGCACACTTCACCGAATTGCTAATATTGTCGGTCAACAAATCATCACAGCTAATGTCACATTCATTGTAGGAGAAACGTCCGTTCGAGGGTTGACACCAGTAGTAGTTGTTGATTTGGAAGATACCATAATCATTGGATCCATTAGAGAGATTTATAGAAACCATCGCCATTGGCCCTTTTTTAATAGTCTCAGTGATATAGCGATCAATTCCCTAAAACTTACAGTCATCTCTTTAACTTCATCCTACTGTTTAGAACTCTTTGGTCAACTGAAATTTGGATTGTTGGTAAAATTCCTTTGACTTATTGGACTTTTTGCACCAGACTCTCGAAGCGATTACTTCACGGTCTTTCATGACTTTTGTTCCAGTGGTAGATGTTTGTGAGTCTTTTATCTGCCTCTGGTTAGGACTAAGTGTGCGTATTTGTTTCAGCTCGGATTACTCTGTCTGCAGGCTATTAAAACAATTCTATTAAAGAATTTTGCGACTTAAAACAATTTAGCTCCATTTGTTCCCTTAATAAGATTCCTTTCTACTTCCTAAAAGTTTTCGTTTATTCTCTATACTCCCCGTGTTATTTATTGGCCTATTTTATATATTTTCCACCTTCTGGTGGGAATTAAATTTTCAGCTGAAACAGAGGAGTCGGAATATCTTCAGAATGGTGGACCAACATCTTCGAGTTTTAGGCACAGATAATCTCGTCCGTGAGAAACTGTGAATTAACAGCAAACCGAAGTTCGCAGAAAGAAGTCCAATAACCGACCGATGGTCTTGCATTTGAACATTTAAAAATAAATGCCCAGTGAGGGGCAAGGATAGAAGATGTGGTCTTTGGAGGATAGGTCTATTTTAACAATAGAAAACCCCGATTTATGGAACAATGAACTGACAACAGCGGAGAGAAATCCGTATGCTCTAACAGTTTTTCGAAAATGGTAGGTTAGGTTAGGTTGAATAGAGGAGACGTTTAAAACCTTCTCATGTCCATGGACATCCTTATTTATGATTTTCATACCCCACGGATTACAGAAAATCGGTACTAGACACGTATTTTCGAAAATGGTATATAAGCAAGATTATGTGTGTTGCTTCTTTTATCATAACCAACTAGCAGAACTACGACTCGTACCAAATTTTTCCTCTTTACCATTCCGTATTGCATCTAAGTCATATAGAGTTTCAGCAACGTTGACTTAATTGCATTATCAGAAGAATTAACTAGGTGCTGCTGCTTCAGCAATCAACAGAATGTTTGGCTGAGATCTATATGCAAAACGCAGTTTTAGAAACTCCAGATATTTTTACATATAAACAGGATCTATAGCTCCATTAACATGAGTCATCCTATAAACATGTTTTTCCCAAAAAATCCCCAATATACAAAAATTATACTATAATCTTTCCATCGTAGTACATTTATTTAGCAGCAGTTATATAAACTAAAAAATATTTTTTTTTGTTTAGAAACAGCTATCAATGCTAGCCAAAGTACCGTCACAGTACTTCCAGGTAGACCAGGCAGTCCAGCCTTGTTGGCTCAAGATCTTGCGGGCACATTTCACTGAGTTGCTAATGTTGTCGGTCAACAAATCATCACAGCTAATGTCACATTCATTGTAGGAGAAACGTCCGTCTGAAGGTTGACACCAGTAGTAGTTGTTGATCTGGAAGATACCATAATCATTGGAACCATTGGAGTTGGTGGCACCAACAACACCGGTGCGATAGGAAGATTCATGTTCAGCAATGCAGGTCCAACGGGCCAATTGATCCTTGGGCACTCCCAAGTCGTACATGGCCTTAGCCAAGGAACAACGGGTGTAAGTTGTAGCCAAAGCAGGAGCGGCCAAAGCCAAAGCGGCTACCAAAAGAACGAGGACTTTCATGGTGACGGAGAAAAAACTTAGTACTAATCGCTGGAAACGAAAGGTAAACTGTGATGATAGTCTTTGAAGGGACAGGTTATATATAGTAGACTCTTATCTGATATCTTCAAAAGTGGTTCTTGACTAAAAATATACTTTCCCTAGTGTTGCAGATGGAGAAATTACTTTGTTGCACTTTTTCTAATATTAAAAGTTTAAGGTTACTTCTTACATGTTTGTAAAGTCTAACATTGAGAGTACTTGGAGGGGGGCTGTTATCTAATTAACTTGAAGAAGTCATTATTAATTCCCTTCATACACTCAATACGCATTCTAAGCTAAGCCGTCTATTGGCTGCATCTACCGTATGTCTGAGTAAATAATTATTTTGTAATTTTTTTTAAACATCTGCTGATGTGCTTATCATTATCGAAATCATTATATGGTTGGAAAAACCAAGACCGTTCAAGTACTCTCAACTTTACACTTCACAAATATCTGACAATTCACTATAAGTTTTCGAAAAGTACGACAATTTAAATTCTTGTTCAAAATGTAATTGCTTAAAAACAAACAAAGTTTTTTCGACATCCAAAACACTTAAGGGAAAGTGTAGTATTTACCAAGATCCACTTGTCGTAAATGCCTGGGAAAAAGTAACACATTTGAGTCAGCTATATAAACTGGCCCTTCCCAGACTATCGTCAAAGTTTACATTTCGTTTCTAGCGATTAGTACTCGTTTGTTTCTCCGTCACCATGAAAGTCCTCGTTCTATTGGTAGCCGCTTTGGCTTTGGCCGCCCCTGCTTTGGCTACAACTTACACTCGTTGTTCTTTGGCTAAGGCAATGTACGACTTGGGAGTGCCAAAGGATCAATTGGCCCGTTGGACCTGCATTGCTGAACATGAATCGTCCTATCGCACCGGCGTTGTTGGTGCCACCAACTCCAATGGTTCCAATGATTATGGTATCTTCCAGATCAACAACTACTACTGGTGTCAACCCTCGGACGGACGTTTCTCCTACAATGAATGTGACATTAGCTGTGATGATTTGTTGACCGACAACATTAGCAACTCGGTGAAGTGTGCCCGCAAGATTTTGAGCCAACAAGGCTGGACTGCCTGGTCTACCTGGAAGTACTGCGACGGTACTTTGGCTAGCATTGATAGCTGCTTCTAAACTGGAAAATGATTACCTCAAGTTAATAAATAAAAAAAAAGTAGAGAGATGTTGTCCTAAAAGTTAGTGTTTTTCTTAAGGGTAGTATTTTATTATTATATAGCGAAAGTTCCACTCTGGAATATTTTGTGGTACACCTTGAGGGTTTTAAATTCGGTCAGATGGTAATAAGATTTATATCATTGGAAAAAACTTTCTTGAGAGATGTGCTGTATGTAATTTTTGAGAAAATGGAGCAATAATTACATAAACCATGTAGTGCTTGTGCCAGCTACCCAGACCTTCAGCTTCTTAGGCTAAAGGATGTTTTGAGGTTCGTTTATAGATGATTATCCTTAAATAGAAACTGATGTAAGCCAAAGACAAATAGAATAAGAAGACATTCCTTCAGGCCGAAGCGTCAAAATCTATCATGTACGAACGAATAGGAATGAACTGTCACCCGCGAAAAGACAGTTTTCTGTGAACATTGTTTGAGCTCTTATCGATTAATATTAAGTTTTTAATTGTGATAATTACACAAAATTCGGGGAAAACGGTCTAAAAATCCGCGAAAAACCTCACAAATTCCTATTCGTTCGTAACTGATACATACTCGCTACGGGAAGGAATTTCTTCTTAAATTATATTATTTTTGGTGTAACCGTATTCAAGTAAGAAGTTTTTTTTATCTACTTATGGTTACACCATTTCCTCATTTGCGGCAGTGTTTCCATCTAATTTGTACAAAAAATCTGAAATCCTTGCCTCAAGACAGAGTTTTCCATACGATCAGCAGCCAGGTGGAGTTCGGTGGCCCAATCGCAGCTGGATTCTCATCTCTAACCTTGAACCCTTTTTCGTCTCAGCTAGTCTTTTGTTGTTCCTTAAAACCTACAGTCATATCTTCGACATAATTTTAGTACATATTAAGAATATATCGGTCGACTGATATTTGGATGGTGCCCTAGGTTACCCCACTTATCGATATCTACGCATGTGAACAAACTCTTTTTCGTATTTGTTCGTTTTTCCAACAGTAATGATTCTGTTTCTTACATTTTTGAGGTCTCTAGAGTTTCTTTAAAGTTTAGTCTAACATGATATAAAGGACAGGATCCGCTGCCACATACATGACAGATTTATAGATCCTACCGCGGCTGGCTTTATCAATAGTCTTCCCCAGACTCGTGATCAATTCCCTAAAAGCTACTCAAGAGATCTTCAGCGTTATCATACAGTTTAGACCTGTTTGGTCGCATCTTCTGCACGGAATGGAATCAAAATGTCAAAATTCCTTGTTCTGTCTCTGGTACATACTAAATGTAGATATTCCTTCTGAATTGTAATCGAACGGAGTGAATTAAATAAGATAACACTGTGCTAGTCCAAAAATTTAACTAAAAGAAGACCCTATGGATACCTATTTCGGTTATGCTGAATCCAGTGGCATTAACAATTTTTTTATGTTAGCTCATGTTTTCGCCATATTCGATCACAAAATTTGTTGGGAAATCAGAGAGGTTAGTTATCTTGGTAGTGATTCCGAAGTGGAAGACTTCGGCAGCATGTTACATTTTCAAGGTGCCCATGTCGCGCACGGTGTAATTCTACTGCAGGAAATGCGGACCAAATTACTTAATTTTTAGGAGTCGTAAATAAATGTATCTGTGAAGAACAGAACATCACGGGACCATAGCACGGTGTAATTCTACTGCAGGAAATGCGGAACAATTTACTTAATTTTTAGGAGTCGTAAATAAATGTATCTGTGAAGAACAGAACATCACGGGACCATATCACGGTGTAATTCTACTGCAGGAAATGCGGAACAATTTACTTAATTTTTAGGAGTCGTAAATAAATTTATCGGCGAAGAACAGAACACCACGGAACCATAGCACGGTGTAATTCTACAGCAGGAAATGCGGACCAAATTACTTAATTTTTAGGATTCGTAAATAAATTTATCTGTGAAGAACAGAACATCACAGGACCATTATTTTAGCAATTGAAAATAAATTCCTGTGTGAGGAATTGGAAAAAAAATGTCAACGCGAATAACGAGTTAAGGCCTTTATTTTGAACTGTTAAAAATAAAAACATTAATACATTGCAGAACATAGGACAAACGCCATTTGTGCTGGTGTGAATAGGTCCCCCAGTAGCATTTAGATGATTTATTTTTATTGTTTTGCTGATATTGATCTGAAGTACATTTGATTTACGTATACACTTACAGGTCCTAGGTTACTAGGTCCATTAGATCCCCCAATATGATTTATACTAAACGTGACTACTAAAATCCCCAAAATACTGCAACAATTTCTTCTTCATAGTACACTCATTTAGTATCTGCCATTAAAATGAACAACTATTTTGTTTAGAAAGAGCTATCAATGCTAGCCAAAGTATTTACAGGTAGAACTGTCAGTCTAGCCAGTTGAAGCCTGGTGGTATCTACAGAGAAAAAAGCTGCCGGAGGCCACTTTAAAGCCACAGTAAGAGGGCACGTAATAAAGTTTGGTGGCACCAACCACACCGGTGCAATAGGACGACTCATACTCGCAAAAGCAGAAGCTGCAAAAGCCAAAGCAAGCATCAAGACAATCATTATACATAGCTTATCCATCGCTTGCAGCGCATGAATAAGCTATGTAAATGCAGCCTGGGCTATGGTCTAGAGATTATAGGGTGTGAATATTTATAGACAAAAACTGAAGGCTCGTAGTTCTTATCTCAGTTACATTTATAAGTGGACAAATATTGATATTTATTGCTTAGTAAACATTTTATTATGAGGCACGTGAACCGGGTTTGATGCGAAGCTATAAAGAGGGATGTGCCCTTAAGTATATTTCGAATACACTGGTCAACTAAAACTAGTGTTTTTTTAAAGTAGGAATACAATATGCAAGTCATTTTATAGTCCAAGTAACGGGTTTTCCAATAGGGATGATATGATTCTGAAGTGACGTTTCGGCCATTTATAATATGTCATAATCTGTCATTTGTTTTTCATTGTATTCAGTATTTAATTACATTATGGAAAGATATACGCAAGAACAACGTTGACAAATTATTCAGTTTTATTATCAAAATAATCGTTCTCCAATTGCAACTTTTGGTGCGCTAACTCCATTTTTTAAAAAATCCAAAAAAAACACTTTCCAGTTGACCTACGACCTTGACACTCATGAGCAATATTTTAGCTATCGTTAAGAGCTATCTTTTTGCCACTGACCGATTCCCGATCCGACGTACCGTTAAGGAGCTAGAGCAAAAATAAACTTTCCGTTCACATTTGAAAATGATGCTAAGTCCATTTTTTTAAATCCAAAAAAAAACATTTTCCGGTCGACCTACGACCTTGACACCCATGAGCAATATTTTAGCTCTCTTTAAGAGCTATCTTTTTGCCATTGACCGGTTGTGGCTATGTGCCACACAGCAAATGAAACAATTAAACTGTTGCGAGAAAAGTTTGGGGATTCGATTATTTCAAGAAATTGTGATATTGAATGGCCTCCAAGAATTTGTGATTTAACACCATTAGACTCTTTCTTGTGGCGTTATTTAAAATCATTGGTCTATCGAAATAAACCAGACTCTCTCAAGCTTTACAAGTCAATTTTTAACGTGCCATTCATGACATACGACTTGATTTAGTGGCAAAATGGCTCGAAAATTCGGTTCATCGAATTCGTTCCTGCAGAAGAAGTCGTGGAGGCCATTTGAATGACGTTTTATTTAAAACTTACTTGTATAGATTGTACTTCACATTAAATAAAAAACTTTTGAATTTCCTTAACAATAAGTGTGTTTTTTTCAAAGAAATCATATCACTCTTATCGGAAAACCCGAAACATCGGTAGTTAGTGGAAGTCGTAACGTAAAATTATCATTTTAAACTAAATTTAAAATCTTATTTTCATTTGTTCGGTATATTTTCACTTTGAAATATCTGCTGTATGATTTGATCTACTATTTAATCTCATATCCTTGAAAATCTAATTTAAAGAACGCGTAACTTAAATACATGTTTTCATTTGTTCAGAGCATTTCCCTTCCGAATGTTCTGCTATTTGATTTGATCTACTATTTAAACTCATAGGTAGTTAGTTAAAAATGTAACGTAAAGATATAAATTTTAAATTGGATTCATGGAAACTTATTTTCATATGTTTGCCATATTTACAAA
This sequence comes from Eudasyphora cyanicolor, assembly GCA_963930755.1. Lineage (NCBI taxonomy): Eukaryota > Metazoa > Arthropoda > Insecta > Diptera > Muscidae > Eudasyphora > Eudasyphora cyanicolor. The sequence continues at coordinate 34,013,900 of OZ005738.1, forward strand.
CTGAAATTTCTGCTATTTGATTTAATCTACTAGGAAAACGTATCGATAGTTAGTGAAAAATGTATCGTGAACATAACATATTAAATTGTATGTGCTTATATAGGTATGATGAATTCAAACCCCATCGGTCACTTTGGGCAACCCTATGAACTCCTGGGTAGTTAGTTGAAGACGTAACGTAAACATATAATTCTAATTGGATTTATTGAGCCTTATTTTCATGTGCTCGCGATATTTCCATACTGAAAGTTCAGCTATTTGATTATGTCTACTTTCTACATGTATCAGTAGTTGGTGAAAAATTTAACGTAAATATAACATTTTAAATTTATATAGAGAAATTTGCAAATTATAAATTATTTTTTATTTCCATAGAGTATTTCTACTTTCTATAGTACTTAACATATCGGTAATTAGTGGAAAAAACGTAATTTAAACGTATCACTATAAATTTGTAAATTATAAATTATTTCCTCAGAGTATTTCTACTTTCTATACTACTTAACATATCAGTAATTAGGGAAAAAATGTTATGTGAACGTATCACTATAAATTGGATTTATAGAGCCGAGTATTTAAAGCGTCAGTAAACACATGCTTAAATACTTCTTTCCATTTCATCAGAATATATCCCCTCCCAAAATTTTGCAATTTTGTTTAGTTAGTGAAAGACGTAACTTAAACATATACCTTTAAATTGGATTTGTGAAACCTTATTTTCATGTGTAATTAAATTAAGAAATATCATATAATTTACTTTAACTTATCAGTAGTTAGTGAAAAACGTAAGGTGAAAATATAATTTTAAATTTGATAGGTCTAAATCTTAATATTTCCGTGCTCAAAGTTCTGCTATTTCTTTTTATCTACTACATAACCTCATCCATAATTAGTAAAAAAACGTAACGTAAACATATAATCTATTTAAAATCTTATTTTTATGTATTCTGAATATTTCCATGCTGACAGTTCTGCTATTTAATTTGATCTACTACTTAACACATCAATAATTAGTAAAAACGTAACGTAAATATACAATTTTATACTGGATTTGAAGACCGCTGTAGATTAAATAATTGTTTTCATATGTTCCGAATATTTCCATTCCAAAAGTTCTGTCATTTGATTTGGTCTACTATTTACACTCATCGATAGTTAGAGAAAGACGTCACGTAAACATGTTATTTCCAGGTATTTCCATTGAAGCCTACCTTTCTCCTCACAAAACAGCTAAATGGATCTATAAATAAACTGATGATTTTAAATAAGGAATTTAAGTGTTTCAACCAATGCAGTATTATATATATTTTTAGCAAACTTTTTTCAGTTCATATAAATACCTGCAACTGCAATTAAAAGAACGTGTACGAATAACAGTTATATTTAATCAATTTTGTCACACATTCGATTATTACACGTGACTTTATATCAACGAAATACTTTAAAAGAAATCTGTCACTTGTTTTGCTAACAATACCTCCACTTCAGTTCTCGCAGACTAAGTACGAGTATGTCTGTGAGAATCAAGAAATCAAGTGAATTGAATTGAAATTGAAATTTCTAAAACTTAGACACACTTTTCATTTATGGTCATCCCGGCCCACTTGAGTGAAATGATTACCTCATCATGCCAATAAAAAAAATCCAAATGAAGAAATTATCTCATACTTTAGTGAATTATTAGAATGACAATGAACAAGATATAAGTTATGAATTTAGGAGTGTCATACACTATAAATGGCAGTGCCACTGAAAGAATTCTAATACTTTACATTTGGAATCATGAAAACCTAGAAGTCGTCTCGAGTGGGCTAAAAGAGCCGCATGGGATCTTCTTGAATGGAATGGAATTTTCATCCGTCTTTAGATTTTTGCATAGCAGAATCATTTTAATGACCTGTGAAATTCCGAAATACTTATAAAGGTCAAAGGGGCGGGTATCGCTTTCAAGTTATGTATTTCACTAATCAATTTAAAGAAAAATAATATAATAAAAAAATACTATTACTTTCATCGCATAAAGTTTTGAAGAACCATAAAATGGAATTACCTTCAGCTATGATTCGCTGTATGACCGTATCGTCTCGACAAAATGTATTTATACAATTTTATGCATTATTTGTGATAATGGAAAATCTCTTTCTTTAGAAATATAACTAAACCACAACATTGGAAAATCTCGGGAAATGCACCGATTGGGCGTACCCAAATCGGAATTGCCACAATGGACGTGTATTGCTAAACACGAGTCGTCGTTCCGCACCTATCTGATTAATCCTCACAATAAGGACGGGTCCAGTGACTATGGCGTTTTTCAAATCAACGACCGTTACTGGTGTAAACCATCGAATGGTAAAGCATTCCATAATAAATGCGGTGTGAGTTGTAAGGATGTGATGAAGGATGATATAAGTCAAGCTGTGAAATGTGCCCGAACGGTTAAGCAACAACAGGGATGGTCCGCATGGGTTGTCTGGAACAAATGCAATGGTCGTTTGCCCAGCATTGATGATCGTTTCAAATAATTTGATGAATTAAAATGTCAAATATATATTTCTAAATTTTTTGGTGAAAATTTAAATTTATGTGACTAATAAGAGTAACAAATCATATAAATATATTATAATGAAAATGAATTTTCTTATATATTTTTAAAGCTTAAAATTTGGAATAAGTAATCTCAAACAATGTATCCGAATTTTCCAATTTCAATTAATTTAAAAATAAATTCGCAAATCTCAAATAGGGTATGTGAATTTTCGCATTTCTAATAAAATAAATCAAAAGTTCTCAAATCCTGAATTGGAAGTCTAAAATAATACTTTTTTTTAACAACATTGCGCAAGGAAATTTTTTTATGACAATTTAAATTTCGAGGGAAATTCAAAATTCGACTGAAATTTTCTATGAAAATAAAGTTTCGAGGAAATGTTCAATGAAAATTAAAATTTCGAGGGCAATTTTCTATGAAATTTCAAATTTTGACGAAATTTTTCTACGAAAATTAAAATTTCGACGGAAATTTTCTATGAAAATTCAAACTTCGACGGAAAGTTTCTATGAAAATTCAAATTTCGACGGAAATTTTCTATAAAAATTCAAATTTCTACGGAAATTTTCTATGGAAATTCAAAATTCGACGGAAATTTTCTATAAAAATTTAAATTTCGACGGAAATTTTTTTATAAAAATTCAAATTTCAAGCGAAATTTTCTATAAAAAATCAAATTTCTCCGGAATCTTTCTATGAAATGTATTATAAAATTATAACAATTCAAATTTCGACTGACATTTTCTATGAAATTTCAAATTTCGAAGTAAATTTTCTGTGAAAATTCAAATTTCAATGGAAATTTTCTATGAAAGTTCAAACTTCGAAGGAAATTTTCTATAAAAATTCAAATTTCCACAAGATTTACTATGAAAATTCAAATTTCGACGAAATTTTCTATAAAGCTTCAAATCTCGACGAGATTTACTATGAAAATTCAAATTTCGACGAGATTTACTATGAAAATTAAAATTTCAAAGGAAATTTACCATAAAAATTCAAATTTCTAAGGAAATTTTCTATTATAATCCAAATTTCGACGAAAATTATCTATAAAAATTTAAATTTAGACGAAAATTATCAATAAAAATTTAAATTTCCACGAAAATTTTCTATGAAAATTCAAATTTCGGCGGAAGAAAATTCAAATTTCGACGGAAATTTTCTATGAAAATTCAAATTTCGACGAGATTTTGTATGAAAATTCAAATTTCGAAGGAAATTTTTTATGAAATTTCAAATTTCGATGGAAATTTTCTATGAAAATTCAAGTTTCCATTATATTTTCTATGAAAATTACAATTTCCACGAATTTTTTAATTCAAATTTCGACGAAAATTTTCTATGATAATTCAAAACTTATATTTCTACGCAAATTTTCAATGAATAATCTATGAATATTAAAATTTCGACTTGATTTACTATGAAAATTAAAATTTCGAAAGCAATTTTCTATAAAAATTCAAACTTCGACGGAAATTTTTTATGAAAATTCAAATTTTGAAGGAAATTTTCTATGAAAATTCAAACTCTGACGGAAATTTTCTGTGAAAATTCAAATTTCGACGGAAATTTTCTATGAAAATTCAAATTTCGAAGAAAATTTTTCTATGAAATTATCAATGAAAATTTAAATTTAGACTGAAATTTTCTATGAAAATTTAAATTTAGACTGAAATTATCTATGAAAATTCAAATTTAGACTTAAATTTTCTGTGAAATTTTAAATTTCTATGAAAGTTTATATAAAAATTCAAATTTCGACGAAAATTTTTTTTGCAATTTCAAATTTCGACTGAAATTTTCTATGAAAATTCTAATTTCGAAGGAAATTTTTTATAAAAATTCAAATTTTTTTAAGAAATTGTCTATGAAAATTAAAATTTCGACTGGAATTTTTTATGAAAATTTAAATTTCAACGGAAATTTTCTATGAAAATTCAAATTTCGACAGAAATTTTCTATGAAAATTTAAATTTCGACGGAAATTTTCTATGAAATTTCAAATTTCAACGGAAATTTTCTATAAAAATTCAAATTTCAACTGAAATTTTCTATGAAATTTAAAATTTCGACATACATTTTCTATGAAAATACGTATTTCGACGGAATTTTTTTATGAAAATTCTAATTTCGAAGGAAATTTTCAAATTTTTCTATGAAATTATCAATGAAAATTTAAATTTATTGAAATTTATTAAATTTAGATTGAAATTTTCTATGAAAATTTAAATTTAGACTGCAATTATCTATGAAAATTCAAATTTAGACAGAAATTTTCTATGAAATTTAAAATTTCTATGAAAGTTTATATAAAAATTCAAATTTCGACGAAAATATTTTTTGCAATTTCAAATTTCGACTGAAATTTCATATTTAGATGGAACTTTTCTATGAAAATTCACATTTTTCTAAGAAATTATCTATGAAAATTTAAATTTAGACTGAAATTATCTATGAATATTGAAATTTCGATAGAAATTTTCTATGAAATTTCAAATTTCGACGGAAATTTTCTATAAAAATTCAAATTTCGACGGAATTGTTTTTTTGCAATTTCATTTTTCGACTGAAATTTTCTATGAAAATTCTAATTTCGAAGGAAATTTTCTATAAAAATTCAATTTCGACGGAAATTTTCTATGAAATTTCGAAGTAAATTTTCGATGAAAATTCAAATTTCGACTTAATTTTTCTATGAAAATTCAAATTTTGACGGAAATTTTCTATGAAAATTCAAGATTCGACGGAATTTTTCTATGAAAATTAAAATTTCGACGGACATTTTCTGTGAAAATTCAAATTTCACTGAAATTATAAATAAAAATTCAAATTTCGACTGAAATTTTCTATGAAATTTCAAATTTCGAAAGAAATTTTCTGTAAAAATTAAAATTTCGACGGAAATTTTCTATAAAAAATTCAAATTTCGACGGAAATTTTCTATGAAAATTCAAATTTCTACGGAAATTTTCTATGGACATTCAAAATTCGATGGAAATTTTCTTTTAAAATTCAAATTTCGAAGGAAATTTTCTATGAAAAATCACCTTCGACAGAAATATGCTATGAAGATTCAAAATTCGACGGAAATTTTCTATGAAAATTCAACATAGGCAGAAATATTCTATGAAAATTTAGATTTCGAAGGAAATGTTCTATGAAAATTCCAACTCCAAAGGAAATTTTCTATGAGAATTCAAATTTCTACGGAAATTTTCTATGAAAATTCAAAAATATTTAAATTTTGGATAAATACGTAGAGTACAGATAAAAAAAACCCAATCGACATTATTTAAAAAAGATTATTCTTAAGGGACCCTTAAGTTTAAAAAAGAAATAGAATATTAAATAAATCATAACCGCCCAGGGTAGACAAGTAATTTTTATACCCTCCACCATAGGATGGGGGTATATTCATTTTGTCACTCCGTTTGTAACACCTCTAAATATTGATCTGAGACCCCATAAAGTATATATATTCATAATCGTCGTAAAATTCTAAGACGATTTAGCCATTTAGCCATGTCCGTCCGTCTGTTGTAATCACGCTACAGTCCGTAATAATAGAGCTAGGTTGATCTAATTTGGTAGGAATATTTCCTATAGTCGCAGGTTGTTTGGGATTGCAAATGGGCCTTATCGGTCAATATTTTGAAATAGCTTCCGTATAGAGGTCGCTCCAAAATACGGCTTTTGAGCCATAGATACCACATTTTTAAGCAATTTAGCTGAAACTTTGCAGTTTGTATTCTATTTTGACAAGAATTCATCACAGCAAAAATTTTACAAATCGGCTCTTATTTTGTTATAGTCATCCTATAGAGGTCGCTCCAAAAAATATGTTTAACTGAATCATTGCAGTTAGTATTCAATTAAGACGAGAATTCATCGCAGTAAGCATTTTTGAAATCAGTTCATATATTGTTATAGTCCACCTATAGATGTCGCTCCCAAACAGGCTTATTTAAGCCATAAACACTACATTTTCTAAGAAATTTAGCTGAAACTTTGCAGTTTATATTCTATTTTGGCAAGATTATTTTTTTAAATTTTAAATTTTATTTTGTTTTAGTCCCCGTATATCTACACTCACAAAAAAGCTATTTTTAACCATAAATACCAAATTTTTCAGGTGAAGAGTTTGGCTAAAGAATTTGCGGCCTAACAATTGCAGCGTTCATTTTTTTTAATAATTTACTTAAACAAAAAGAATCGCTTCAAGATTTGATCCATATCCAAAGATTTTTCCAGTAATAAATATTCAATGCAATCCATGGTGGAGGGTATATAAGATTCGGCATGACCGAACTTAACGCTTTTACTTGTTTATTTTAAAAATTTTACTTACTTTTGGTGGAAGAAAACTCTTTGTTTATATTTAAAAATAATTAAAGAAATGATTATCGCAATGTAGGGAAATCTCCGAGTTATTGGCGCTACAATGAATGAATCCCTTGTTTCCAAATTCAATCTATGTACATAAAAAGCGTTATCCCGAATTAAATAGTCAGTTCGCGTTCATTCATCTAAGGACATCAACATGCATTTTCGTTCCCTTTTTCTTTTTGTAATAACTGTGGTTTTGGTCTTTATTGAAATTTCGACGAAATTTTCTATGAAAATTAAAATTTCGACGAAGTTTTCTATGAAAATTCAAACTTCGACGAAATGTCCTGTGAAAATTGAAACTTCGACGAAATTTTCTATGAAAATTTAATTTCAAAGAAATTTCCTGTGAAAATTCAATTTCGTCAAAATTTTCTGTGGAAATTAAATTTCGACGAAATTTTCTATGAAAATTCAATTTCGACGAATATTTGAACAGATTAAGAAACCATATCGATATTATTTTCAATAAAGAAAATTGTGGCCCCCTAAGTTTGAATAAGAAAATGGAATTTTAAACAAATCTTACCCTGCTGTATGTTGTCTGTCGCCTAGTGTAGACAAGTCATTTTTTATTTTCGCAATTTTACTTACGTTTGGCGGCAAAAAACTCTTTGTTTATATTTAAAAATAAATATTTACGGCAATGTAGGGAAATCTCCGAGTTATTGGCGCTATAATAAATGACTCACTTTTTTCCAGTTTCAATCTACATAAAGTGCGTTATCCCGAATAAAATAGTCAGTTCGCTTTCATTCATCTAAGAACATCAACATGCAATTTCGCCGCCTTTTTCTTTTTGCAATATCGGTGGTTTTGACCGTTCCAGTCTGGGGCAAGACTTTTACTCGCTGCTCCTTGGCACGTGAAATGTACCGATTGGGTGTGCCAAAATCAGAACTGCCACAATGGACGTGTATTGCCGAACGTGAGTCCTCTTATCGCACCAATGTCGTTGGCCCACCCAACACGGATGGGTCCAATGACTATGGGGTGTTCCAAATTAACGATCGTTACTGGTGTCAGCCATCAAGTGGTAAATTTTCCTATAATGGATGTGGCTTGAGTTGCAACGCGTTGTTGACCGATGATATAGGACAAGCTGTGCAATGTGCCCGTCAGATTAAACGGGAACGGCAATTTTCGGCATGGACTACCTGGAAATACTGTAATGGTCGTTTGCCCAGCATCGATGATTGTTTTTAATAAATAATTCAAAAATACAAAAAAAATATTTTATTTTTAATAAATAAAAGCTTTCATTTCAAAAATATATTCTGTGACTAACAAGACTAACAAATATACGAATGATATAATAAAGATTGATTTGCATATTCTATGTAATTGTGAAATTCCTTTTGGTTGGTTTGGAAACTCGGGAAGAATCCGGAGATAAATTACAATTATCATTTCTCATATTTTTGTATGAAATATACGATATAAAATCCAAATTTTATTGGGGTTTCACATTTTTAAATTGATAACATATTCGTACATAATAAATTTCATAGTATGACCAGGATAAACTTATTCAACATTTAAATTTATTGTGGAATTGGCATTGCTATGGAATGAAATTAACGTACGGTAAGTCGTTGTTCTATGTTTTCATCGTATTACAAGTGCTTATCTTTCGATTCTACGATTTCAAATTAATCATACGAATAATCTATGAAAATTAATTTTTGACGAAATTTCCGATAAATATTCTATTTTGACGAAATTTCTTGTGAAAATTCCAATTTCAACGAAATTTTCTCTAAAAATTTCAATTTTTATTTTCTATAAAATGAATTCTTACAGGAACTTTCATCGAAATTGAATTTTCACAATAATTTTCGTCGAATTTGTGTTTTCACAGGAAACTTCGTCAAAATTTGCACTTTCATCGAAAAAATTCGTCGAAATTTGCACTTTCATCGACAAATTTGTCGAAATTAGATTTTCATAGGAAATTTCATAGAAATTGGAATTTTCAAAGAAAATTTTATTTATATTTTTTTAAATATTTCGGCGAATTTTAAATTTTCATAGAAAATTTGCGTCGTATTTTAAATATTCATACAAAATTTCCTTCGAAATTTTAATTTTTATAGAAAATTTGGTAGAAATTTTAATTTTCAAATTTCTACGAAATTTCCTATGAAAAAACCAGTAAGGAAAGGCAGAAAGTCGGGCGGGGCCGACTATATAATACCCTACACCTCCCTAACAATGCGATAAAGGTCATTGCGATAATAATTTGGAATAATTGGTAAGTCGGCAGTAACATATTATCTAATTCTGAGCCGATAATCGCTAAATTAAGCAATATTTGTTCCTAAATTGAGAAACATCTTTCCGGAAAATATTAATGATAAGTAAGTAAAGTACAACTTCTATAGCGCTTTGATACCAAATCAGGAGGAACATATATATGAAGGTTATATATAAATCTGAACCGATTTTCCCTGAATACTCATTCATGTAAAAATACATCTTTCTGTAGAATTTCGTACTGATCGAATATAAAAAATACAGTCTCTACAGCGCTTACATGTCAAATCGGTGGTAACATATATATGGCGGCTATATCTAAATCTGAACTTATTTTCTCCGAATTTGGCAGTATTCCTTCGAGTAATAAGAAACCTCTTTCTGCCGATTTTTTTACTGATCGGATATAAAATACAGTTTCTACAGCGCTTACATGTCAAATCGGGGGTAACATATATATGTGGGCTATATCTAAATCTGAACCGATTTCCCTCAAATTTGACAGAATTAATTCATGTAATAAGAAACCTCTTTCTGCCGAATTTCGTACTGATCGGATTAAAGATACACTTTTTACAGCGCTTACGTCTAAAATCGGGGGTAACATATATATGGGGGCTATATCTAAATCTGAACCGATTTTCTCCGAATTTGGCAGTATTCCTTCATGTAATAAGAAACCTCTTTCTGCCGAATTTCACACTGATCGGTTATAAAATAAATTTTTTATGGCGCTTACATGTGAAATCGGGGATAACGTATATATGGGGGCTATATCTAAATCTGAACCGATTTCTTCCAAATTTAACAGTGTTCAGTAATATAATAAGAGACCTCTTTCTGCTGAATTTCATACTGATAGGATATAAAATAAAGTTTTTACAGCGCTTACATATCAAATCGGGGCTAACATATATATGGGGCTATATCCAAATCTGAACCGATTTTAACCAAATTAAATAGGGATCGTCCTTGGGCCAAAAAAAAGATATGTGTAAAGTTTCGTCAAGATCGGGCCATAATTGCGACCTGTACTTTGATTACAAGAATACATCTACAGACGGACAGACGGACAGACGGACATAGCTAAATCGACTCAGAAAGTGATTACAAGTCGATCGGTATAATAAACAATGGGTCTATCTCTTCTCCTTTTGGGTGTTACAAACAAATGCACAAAGTCATAATACCCTGTACCACAGTGTGGTGTAGGGTATAAAAATGTTAATAATTGACGAAATTTTCTATGAAAATTGAAATTTCGATGAAATTTTCTATGAAAATTTAAATTTCTGTGCAAATTCAAATTTCGACGAAATTTTCTATGAAAATTTAAATTTCGACGAAATTTTCCATGAAAATTTAAATTTCTACGAAATTTTCTATGAAAATTGAAATTTCGACGAAATTTAAATTTCGAAATTTAAATTTTCTATGAAAATTTAAATTTCTACGAAATTTTCTATGAAAATTTAAATTTTGACGAAATTTTCTATGAAAATGGAAATTTCGACGAAATTTTCTATGAAAATTTAAATTTTGACGAAATTTTCTATGAAAATTAAAATGTTGAAGGAAGTTTTCTATAAAAATTAATATTTCGACGGAAATTTTGTATAAATATTCAAATTTCGACGGAAATGTTCTATGAAAATACAAATCTTGACGAAAATTTTCTATAAAATTTCAAATTTCGATGGAAATTTTCTATAAAATTTCAAATTTCGACGGAAATTTTCTATGAAAATTGAAATTTTGACGAAATTTTCTATGAAAATTCAAATTTTGACCAAAAAAATACTGCAAAATTCAAATTTCGATGGAAATTTTCTATGAAAATTCAAATATCGACGGAAATTTTCTTTGAAAATTCAAATATCAACGGAAATTTTCTATGAAAATTCCATTTTCTACGATATTTTTCGATGAAAGTGCAAATTTCGACGAAGTTTCCTGTGAAAACTCAATTTCTATGAAAATTCCTGTATGAATTCAACATCGCCGAAATTGGAATTTTCATAGAAAATAAAAATTTGAATTCTCATAGAAAATTTCGTCGAAATTTGAACTTTCATAAGAAATTTTGTCAAAAAATATAATTTTCATAGGAAAATTAATTTTCTTAGATTATTCGTATGATTAATTTGAAATCGTAGAATCGAAAGATAAGCACTTGTAATACGATGAAAACATAGAAGCACGATCAATGCGAACAGGTTAGTTTTGGGATATTGATCTTTAAGACTTACAGTACGTTAATTTCATGCCATAGCAATGTCAATTCCACAATACATTTAAATGTTGAATAAGTTAATCCTGTCCATACTATGCAATTTATTATGTATATGATCAATCTAAAAATGTGAAATCCCAATAAAATTACCATTTTATATCGTATATTTCATACAAAAATATGAGAAATGATAATTGTAATTTATCTCCGGATTCTTCCCGAGTTTCCAAACCAACCAAAAGGAATTTCACAATTACATAGAATATGCAAATCAATCTTTATTATTAGTCACAGAATATATTTTTGAAATGAACGCTTTTATTTATTAAAAATAAAATATTTTTTTTTTGTATTTTTGAATTATTTATTAAAAACAATCATCGATGCTGGGCAAACGACCATTACAGTATTTCCAGGTAGTCCATGCCGAAAATCCCCGTTCCCGTTTAATCTGACGGGCACATTGCACAGCTTGTCCTATATCATCGGTCAACAACGCGTTGCAACTCAGGCCACATCCATTTAAGGACAATTTACCACTTGATGACTGACACCAGTAACGATCGTTAATTTGGAACACCCCATAGTCATTGGACCCATCCGTGTTGGGTGGGCCAAAAACATTGGTGCGATAAGAGGACTCACGTTCGGCAATACACGTCCATTGTGGCAGTTCTGATTTTGGCACACCCAATCGGTACATTTCACGTGCCAAGGAGCAGCGAGTTAAAGTCTTGCCCCAGACTGGAACGGTCAAAACCATCGATATTGCAAAAAGAAAAAGGCAGCGAAATTGCATGTTGATGTTCTTAGATGAATGAAAGCGAACTGACTATTTTATTCGGGATAACGCACTTTATGTAGGTTGAAACTGGAAAAAAGTGAGTCATTAATTGTAGCGCCAATAACTCGGAGATTTCCCTACATTGCTGTAAACATTTATTTTTAAAAATAAACAAAGAATTTTCTGCCCCCAAAAATTAGTAAAATTGACAGACAACATAAATTAAAATTCTATTTTTTAACTTATGGGACCAGAATTATCTTTATTAGAAATAAAATATTTTTGAATTTTCCAAAATTCAAAAATTTTTGAATTTTCATAGAAAATTTCATTGAAATTTCAATTTTTATGGAAAATTTCATTGAAATTTCAATTTTTATGGAAAATTTCAATTTTCATACAAAATTTCACTGAAATTTCAATTTTCATAGAAAAGTTCATAAATTTCAGTAGAAAATTTCGTCGAAATTTAATATTCACAGGTAGTTTTGACGGAATTGAATTGTCACTGAAAATTTTGTCGAAATTGAATTTTCATCGAAATTGAGGTTTCACAGGAAACTTCGTGGAAATTTGGACTTTCATCGAAAAATTCCTCGAAATTTGATTTTCATAGAAAATTTGCGACGAAATTTGAATTTTCATAGAAAATTTGCGTCGAAATTTTAATTTTCATAGGAAATTTCCGTCGAGATGTGGATTTTCAAAGAAAATTCCCGTCGAAATTTGAATTTTCATAGGGAATTTTGTCGAAATTTGAATTTTCATATGAAATTTCGTCGAAGTTTGAATTTTCATATGAAATTTCTTCGAAATTTGAATTTTCATAGGAAATTTCTTCGAAATTTGAATTTTCATAGGAAATTTCGTCGAAATTTAAATTTTCATAGAAAATTTTGTCGAAATTTGAATTTTCATAGAAAAATTCAAATTTCTACGAAATTTGATTTGAGAAAAAGAATGTTTCCTGTGAAAATTAAATTTCGACGAAATTTCCTCAGAGGATTCAATTTCAACGAAATTGTCTATGAAGTTCAAATTTTGACGAAATTTCCTATGAATATTCAAATTTCGACGAAATTTTCTATGAAAATTCAAATTTCGACGGAAATTTTCTATGAAAATCCAAATCTCGACGGAAATTGACGAAATTGTCTATAAAAATTGATATGTCGACGAAATTGTCTATTAAAATTCAAATGTTGACGAAATTTTCTATGAAAATTCAAATATTGAAGACATTTTCTATGAAGGTTCCAATTTCGATGAAATTTACTATGAAAATTCCAATTTCTATGAAAATTCCAATTTCTATGAAAATTCCAATTTCTACGAAATATCCTAGGAAACTGCAAATTTCGACGAAATTCCTGTAAAAATTCAAATTTTAACGAAATATCCTATTAAATTTCAAATTTTGACGAAATTTTCTATTAAAAGTATGTCGACGAAATTGTCTGTGTAAATTCAAATTCCGCCAAAATTTCCTGTAAAAATTCAATTTCGACGAAATTTCCTGCGAAAATTCAATTTCGATGAAATTTTCTGTGCAAGTTTAAATTCCGACGAAATTTTCTAGGAAATTCTAATTTCTACGAAATTTTCTTTGAATATTTCAATTTCTACGAAATTTTCTATGAAAAATTATAATTCGACGAAAATTTCTATGAAAGATCCAATTTCGACGAAATTTTCTATAAAAATTCAAATTTCGACGCAAATTTTCTGTGAAAATTAAAATTTCGGCGCAGTTTCTATGAAAATCCAATTTTGACGAATTTTTTCAATGAAAGTGCAAATTTTAACGAAGTTTCCTGTAGAAACACAATTTCGATGAAAATTCTTGTGAAAATTCAATTTCGACGAAATTTTCAGTGACAATTCAAATTCCGCCAAAACAACCTGTGAAAATTCAATTTCGACGAAATTTTCTGTGCAAATTCAAATTCCGACGAAATTTTCTATGAAAATTTAAACTTCAATGAAATTTTCTACGAAAATTGAAATTTCAAAGAAATTTTCTATGAAAATTCAAAAATTTTGGAATTTTGGAAAATTCAAAAATATTTTATTTCTAATAAAGATAATTCTGGTCCCATAAGTTAAAAAATAGAATTTTAATTCATGTTGTCTGTCGGCTAGTGTAGACAAGTCATTTTTATTTTCGCAATTTTACTTACGTTTGGCGGCAAAAAACTCTTTGTTTATATTTAAAAATAAATATTTACGGCAATGTAGGGAAATCTCCGAGTTATTGGCGCTATAATAAATGACTCACTTTTTTCCAGTTTCAATCTACATAAAGTGCGTTATCCCGAATAAAATAGTCAGTTCGCTTTCATTCATCTAAGAACATCAACATGCAATTTCGCCGCCTTTTTCTTTTTGCAATATCGGTGGTTTTGACCGTTCCAGTCTGGGGCTTTTTGGGGACTGGGACTTTTACTCGCTGCTCCTTGGCACGTGAAATGTACCGATTGGGTGTGCCTAAATCAGAACTGCCACAATGGACGTGTATTGCCGAACGTGAGTCCTCTTATCGCACCAATGTCGTTGGCCCACCCAACACGGATGGGTCCAATGACTATGGGGTGTTCCAAATTAACGATCGTTACTGGTGTCAGCCATCAAGTGGTAAATTTTCCTATAATGGATGTGGCTTGAGTTGCAACGCGTTGTTGACCGATGATATAGGACAAGCTGTGCAATGTGCCCGTCAGATTAAACGGGAACGGGGATTTTCGGCATGGACTACCTGGAAATTCTGTAATGGTCGTTTGCCCAGCAACGATGATTGTTTTTAATAAATAATTCAAAAATACAAAAAAAAATATTTTATTTTTAATAAATAAAAGCGTTCATTTCAAAAATATAGTCTGTGACTAACAAGACTAACAAATATACGAATGATATAATAAAGATTGATTTGCATATTCTATGTAATTGTGAAATTCCTTTTGGTTGGTTTGGAAACTCGGGAAGAATCCGGAGATAAATTACAATTATCATTTCTCATATTTTTGTATGAAATATACGATATAAAATCCAAATTTTATTGGGGTTTCATATTTTTAAATTGATAACATATTCGTACATAATAAATTTCATAGTATGACCAGGATAAACTTATTCAACATTTAAATTGATTGTGGAATTGGCATTGCTATGGAATGAAATTAACGTACGGTAAGTCGTTGTTCTATGTTTTCATCGTATTACAAGTGCTTATCTTTCGATTCTACGATTTCAAATTAATCATACGAATAATCTATGAAAATTAATTTTTGACGAAATTTCCGATAAATATTCTATTTTGACGAAATTTCTTGTAAAAATTCCAATTTCGACGAAATTTTCTATAAAAATTTCAATTTTTATTTTCTATAAAATGAATTCTTACAGGAACTTTCATCGAGATTGAATTTTCACAATAATTTTCATCGAATTTATGTTTTCACAAGACACTTCGTCAAAATTTGCACTTTCATCGAAAAAATTTGCCGAAATTTGCACTTTCATCGGAAAATTTGTCGAAATTACATTTTTTTCAAAGAAAATTTTATTTTTATTTTTTTAAATATTTCGCCGAATTTTAAATTTTCATAGAAAATTTGCGTCGTAATTTAAATATTCATAGAAAATTTCCTTCGAAATTTGAATTTTTATAGAAAATTTGGTAGAAATTTTAATTTTCAAATTTCTACGAAATTTCCTATGAAAAAAAAATGTTTCAATGAAAATGCAATTTCGATGAAAATGTTAATAATTGACGAAACTTTCTATAAAAATTGAAATTTCGACGAAATTTTCTATGAAAAAAAAATGTTTCAATGAAAATGCAATTGCGATGGAAATGTTAATAATTGACGAAATTTTCTGTGAAAATTTAAATTTCAATGAAAATTTAAATTTCGACGAAATTTTTTATGAAAATTGAAATTTCGACGAAATTTTCTATGAAAATTTAAATTTCGACGAAATTTTCTATGAAAATTTAAATTTCGACGAAATTTTCTATGAAAATTTAAATTTCGACGAAATTTTCTATGAAAATTTAAATTTCGACGAAATTTTCTATGAAAATTTAAATTTCGACGAAATTTTCTATGAAAATTTAAATTTCAACGAAATTTTCTATGAAAATTTAAATTTCGACGAAATTTTCTATGAAAATTGAAATTTCGACGAAACTTTCTATGAAAATGGAAATTTTGACGAAATTTTCTATGAAAATTGAAATTTCGACGAAATTTTCTATGAAAATTGAAATTTCGACGAAATTTTCTATGAAAATTAAAATGTTGAAGGAAATTTTCTATGAAAATTAATATTTCGACGGAAATTTTGTATAAATATTCAAATTTCGACGGAAATTTTCTATGAAAAATAAAAATTTTGACGGAATTTTTCTATGAACATTCAAATTTCGACGTAAATGTTCTATGAAAATACAAATCTTGACGAAAATTTTCTATGAAAATTCAAATTTCGATGGAAATTTTCTATGAAAATTGAAATTTCGGCGGGAATTTTCTATGAAAATTCAAATTTCGGCGGAAATTTTCTATGAAAATTAAAATTTCGAAGAAATTTTCTATGGAATTTCAAATTTCGACGGAAATTTTCTATGATAATTTAAATTTCTACTGAATTTTCTTTGAAAATTTAAATGTCGACTGAAATATTCTATGAAAATTCAAATTTCGACGGAAATTTTCTATGAAAATTCTAATTTCGACTGAAATTTTCTATGAAAATTTAAATTTAGACTGAAATTGTCTATAAAAAATCAATTTTCTTTGAAATTTCAAATTTCGAGGGAAATTTTCTAAGAAATTTCAAATTTCGAAAGAAATTTTCTATAAAAATTCAAATTTCGACGGAAATTTTCTATAAAAAAAATTCAAATTTCGACGAAAATTTTCTATGAAATTTCAGATTTCGAAGGAAATTTTCCATGAAAATTCAAAGTTGGACGGAAATTTTCTATGAAAATTCAAATTTCGACAGAAATTTTCTATGAAAATTCAAATTTCAACTTAACGTTGTCCGCTGGAATCAAATCTCAACAGATTTAGTCGTCCTTTTACGTTTCATTTTCTTTGCTAATCGTTTACACTGATAGCCATACGAGTATGCCAGATGGAATCAGCTTATTCGTTACGCTACCGGGGCGTCCCGGTTACGGTGACGTTTGCCTAACCCAGCCTGTATCTTATTCACTATTTATAAGTATTGGTAATTTGTGAAGACGTAACGTAGTAGTGTCAAATATGTAATTTCATATGTAATGACAATTAATCCAATTCGGGAAGTAATTATTAAAGAAATAGCTGACTTGTCTTCATAAAAAATATAAAAGACTTAAGAAAACCTAACATATACAGGGTTGCACAATAGGAGCTTATTGCTTACTGCGACATCTGATTCACTCCTTTACTTTTTAAATTTTAAAGAAATATTAACCTTGAAAATATAATAGATGTCTCTGCAGTTAAACAACAATATATATCTGTTAACTGGTACCTACAAAATATAGAGGCGCTGACTTAATAACGTATATTAAAGACAGCTTTAGAACAAATTGACTGTAAACCAATTTGCTGAACAAACTGACTGTAAATAAATGGTATTGATTTACCAATTTCCCTAGAAGCGTAAATACTCGTATTTTTAAACTGAAATTGCTATTTTCCGATTGTAGCATTTTGCCCTAACTCTGTAGCATTTGTAGCATTTTGCCCTAGCTCTTCTGCCCCATAAACTGACAGACCCTAACATCTATCGGGCCTGTTCTGCAATCACGCGATTTGATATCACGGTGATTTCAAAACACAATCGATTTTAAAATCATTATTGGTGCTCGGAAATGGTAC
Organism: Eudasyphora cyanicolor; assembly: GCA_963930755.1. Lineage (NCBI taxonomy): Eukaryota > Metazoa > Arthropoda > Insecta > Diptera > Muscidae > Eudasyphora > Eudasyphora cyanicolor. The sequence goes on from OZ005738.1 coordinate 34,031,989, forward strand.
GATTTATTGTTTAAAGTAGACAACAATCAATTTAAACCAACTATACCCAAATCGGACGATTTTCGAACCCTCCAAGAGTGATTTTAAAATCGGAGATAATACCAAACCACCTTGATATGAAAACGCGTGGTTTCAGAACAGGCCCGTATGAATGTTATAATGCTATATCTATGAACCTTACTTTCGGCTGAACCAAAATGTTACATATATATAAGTTCAATTGGTACAGTCGTTTTGAAGATCACCGACTCCTAACAAACACGGAGAAGATATATTAAGGTTAGGTATTCGAATATACTAACATAAACGTGCACATCTATAGAAGAGATGCTTTCATTTAATTACATTTACCTATAGGTATTGAATTTCCTCATATCCATGCCGCCAGATAGAAAAGTTTGAGAAACGTCGTCTAAAATCCTAAAGCCATGGCTTTTGTAGCGACGTCGGATTAGGGACGGATAAGAAATGGAAATCAACTCAACTTATCTTCCTGCTCACTTTTATCACTACTGCGTTAGTAGTCGTTGTATTGGAGTTTTCAGTCGGTGATCATAAGTTGCTACTGACGAAGGTTTAGTTTAGGGTGGCAGCCTTATTTTTTTACAAGCTCACATAGACCAGTTTAGGTCCCTTGTGTTACCACGGACTGAAATGCCCCTCATCGAAACCAACCTGTTTGATACACAAATTTGTCGATAGTAGGAATATCGGTACTGGAAAGATCTGTTAGGCTGCCTAGAAAGGCCGACCCCAGTATGTCCAGTCGTCGTTTACTCAGAGCGGGGCAGTCGCATAGCAAGTGTTCAATGCTCTCCACTTCTTCCTCATCTCCACAGCTTCTGCAGAAGTCATTAGAGTCAATACCCAATCTTTTGGCGTGTTCGCCGATCAAGCAGTGTCCCGTCAGAACTGATACTAACGTAGACAATATTTGCCTCTCTAGCGCGAGGAGGCCAGATTTGTCTAGCTACCCTGCAGGTGCCGATTTCTGTCCATCCTTCGTTGGACTGCCTGATTGCCTCTTGCCTAAGCCAAAGCTTGTACGTGGATAGTGGCGCACCAATATATGCAAATTCTTCGAGAATACTTAATGTCGTCCCTAGCACTTTCATCGGCTTTGAAGTTCTCCGGGATATCTCTATGCCTAAGCACCCATATGAGGTGTGTATTAAACTGCTCAGCCATCTCGTTAAGAGATCTGCGGCAGTAGAGGGCTGTTTGTGAATTTTGGGATGTTGCCTCCAGAGAATTGATCGCAGCCTGGCTGTCCGAGTAAATGACAACAGCAGTGTTGGTTACTATGTTGCGACTCAGCCACTTGGCTACTTCCCATAGTGCCATGATTTCGGCTTGATATACATACACTGCAGGTATCTGGTAGTCTTTGAGCTATATCCAAACTAAGCTCTTCACAGTGTACTCCGAAGCCAACCTTTTCATCAAGCTTCGAACCATCCGTGTAAAAGTGGAGATGGTTTCTATTACCTGGTATTCTGCCAACCCATTCATCTCTTGCGGGAATCATAGTGATGTAATTTCTCTCGAAGGTGTACACAGTTGGTATATAGTCCACTCGGTGCTACTGACGAATGACTTGTCAGAACGGCGTTCAGTTCTGCAACATATTGTCTGCAATTCGTTTGATAATGCTCGTAATCTGGTCAGGTCTGCCTTGAGATTCTGTAGTATTTTACCTGGAAGCTGCAATTGTAGTATGGTGTTGAACGATTTCTCTTTTAACTAGCACTTATGGTGCAGCTGCTTCTAATGCGTACATGGTACTAAAGACAGGTTCAGTTATATTATAGCAGTCTAAGAATGATCGGCAGCCGCTAGGGCATCAATAGCAGAATTGAACTATTCCTCAATAATTATTGAATATGGGTCTTATTATAATAAGACCCATGCTCTCCTACATGCTGGTAGGAAGCTTAAATCGTGATGCACTACTTTTCCCCCAAGTGATATCTACAGTTTAGCCAAAGTAGCACGAAGCGCTACCAGGCTAGTATCTAGAGGGGTGTAGTGGCTATTACAACTCTAGCGGGTATATCCTACAAGACCTCAGCAACACTGGGCGAAGAGACCGAAAATAACTGAACGAACTACTTCTCACGCCCAAGTTAATCACCCAGCCGTACCGGACATTTGCAGCCTCTAGGTGGAATATTACAGGGTGTTGGAAGAGACTGACTGACTTGATTACAATTATAAAGGGACGAAATTCCGCAGAAGTCATAGCAGAAACGATATTTCAAGACTGATTGCCTTTGCTACTGGATATTCTTCGTCAATAGAAAATCATTAAAACATGACGAATTGCGGTGAAGAAGATAACGTTGAGCAATTCCTCTGCTTGTCCGGTCCTAACCAATCGTTGCTACAAAAACCTTGGCTCTAGATTTTTGGATGACATTTCTTTTTGGATATCTAATACTACTGATCTATTATGTATCTGTCGTCCGAGGCAATTCTCATTTGGATAACAGTGCATAATAATTTCTATACGAAAGGATGGGCAGTCGAACTCCCAAGAATAGGATCACTTCTGAACCCGCATCACGTTAAAATACTGTACTGTACTTCCCCATACGAGTGTTCCGTGAGTTGTTAACCTAACAGAATAAATCTATTCTGCGATCTTCCTAATATATATAAGATCAATTAGCTGTACTCCCGTTATAATTTCTAAAAATTTAACGGCAGGAGATTTTATCGCCCGCCATAGATAACTTAGTGCTACTTTATAGTAATCTATCAAGGTCCACCAAGTGTGATTGGCCAGAACCAGTGTAATCGCTGCAGAGTAAAGCAGCTAACCTTGTGTTAATTTATCATAATCTGTTAGAATTCACCAAGTGTGTAAGAGCCCTTGTGGAGCATGTGTGACGGCTCGCGACTGTTCTTTGAATATCTTATAGGAGTTTTCAATGTATAGCCAGTTTCGCTCCATCCCACCAAACTACCGCACTTAGATGGATACTGTTCTTATAATTGATAAGTACAAACATAGTTCTATTCTGAACTTGAGATCCAAGCGGCTATCGAACATCTTGTGGCAGATATAAAGCAGTAAAACACCGTAGCCTTCTGAAGTCCATGTTGGGTGTTGCGCCTCCAGGTAATCTTTGAGTCCATCGGGTATGTTCTGATACTCATTTCGAGCATCTGACGTGAAATGCCTCAAGATAGAGGTGTTCTACAAGTCGCTAACACGTCAGAAAATCGTATGGCTTGGCAGGCAAATCACATGCTACGCATTATTTAAGCAGAAATTCGACAGCCAATACTCTCTGCAGTTGCCGGATACCTCGCTATTCGTCCCGTGAAGTAAAGGTGAGTAGTGAGATGAATGTGATGTGGTGAGTACAGAACCGGGGCATATATCTAGGCACTTTGAAACTTCCCGTTACTAGTGGGCAAATGAAAAGTACCCATCCGAAAATTTTGCTGAGGCAATCGAATCGAATATGCAGGTCAATTGGCTGTACTCAAATGTGAGGAAAACAAAGTGGCACCTCTATAAGAAGAATTTCAAGAGTCCTCAACTCCAAACTTCTGTACGAACCGAATGACAAAGCCGGTCTGGATAATCTGGTCGAGCATATCACCACATCATTCAATAGTTCCCTTGAAGAAGCCTGTCCAAAAACAAGGTACAAGGGTAAAACTAAACCCCAATGCTGGACTTCTGAGCTAACGGCTATGAAAAAGACCTATAACAAGCTATTCAACAAGGCTGAATATACTGGGGTCGCTACTGTTTGGGATGCCTATAGAGAGCAACTAAAGTTATTTATAAAGGCGCAAAGACGCTCATGGTATACCTTCTGTAGCGAAGTGGCTGCAAGGCTGAGGAAAATACTATCAGCTTCAACCTATACAGTGGGTTAGTTGCAGGATGAGGAAAATAACTGAACAAAAAACAGCAAGCAGTCGTTGAATGTGCTGCTCGACACACATTTCCCGGGGAACTCACCAACAGAACCCGAAGATCAGCAAAACCAACAAGAATGCGAGTGGACTGCGAGCGTTGCTAGCTTGTTGACTGAGACATCCAGAATAAGCAGGGCTATTAACGGCTTTAAGCCCTTCAAGTCACCTGGACCAGACGGCATCACTCCAGCAGAAATGCAGAAAATGTTATAGTACATTATCCCCTGGCTGGAGAAAATGTATGTAGCCTGTATCAGGCTTTCATACATCCCGAATCGATGGAGGGATACCAAAGTGGTATTCATACCTAAAGCGGGGAAGGTATTACACACTAGGCCAAAAGAATTCAGACCAATTAGCCTATCCTCCTTCCTATTGAATGGTCTGGAAAGACTTTTAGATTATTTCATTAGGGAAAACCTGGAGACAAAACTCCTGTCGGTGAATGACTTCTGCAGAAGCTGTGGAGATGAGGAAGAAGTGGAGAGCATTGAGCACTTGCTATGCGACCGCCCCGCTCTGAGTAAACGACGACTGGACATACTGGGGTCGGCATTTCTAGGCAGCCTAACAGATCTTTCCAGTACCGATATTCGTACTATCGATAAATTTGTATATCAAACAGGTTGGTTTCGATGAGGGGCATTTCAGCCCGTGGTAATACTAGGGACCTAAACTGGTCTATGTGAGCTTGTAAAAAAAATACGTCTGCCACCCTAACCTAAACCTAATGATATCTGCAGGGCAGAACCAATTTAATCTGCAGGGCTGAACCAATTTAGCCAGTAAGCAATGTTAGGACGTCTCTAGTCGCCTCTAAGACAGCAGAAGCTTTTTCAATCCTTTGGAAAGCTGTGTCGGGTAAAACAAGGGTTGGAGCGAGTTCTTTGAGAAGAATATTTAACCAAAGTGCTACTTACTTACCTTACTCAATGTCTGTTATAGTCCACCAAGGGTGATATCTGTAGTTCAGAACCGATCTGACAAGGGTAGAGTAAAGCCAGTGAACAAGTTAAGGTAAGCTCAATTTAGAGCGTATAAACTTCTGCATAGCTACAACACACAAAAGGCTGTTAGGCCTTTATAGGGTTAACAGGTTAGGAGTTAAAGCATTAAGTTGTTTAAGAAAAATATTTGGTTGGAGACCTCTAAATACCTTTCTCACTTAGAAAAATTGTATTTTACTTAAAATCCGATGCTGAGGTGACTAATCTTTGAGAATTTCCTTCTATAGACATTCGATTTAGTTTATATCTACAATTTGCACACATTTTTCTTGCATTATATTTCCTTATATCGAAGTAGACGAAAACCTAAGGGGATTTTTTTGCAATTTACATATATATTAAAAAGACAAAAATAAGAATGATTGCGTTTCCCTTGTTGTTTAATAAAAAAACACATTATGTAAAGTACAGACTTTGTAATTCTGTACTGAATCATATTTTTTTAAATACCTTCGATCGACATGTTCAAATATACCCACCGCTATTCAAGGTTCTCCATTAATGTGTAGATATTATTCTACCTATAAATAAATATTTCTGCAATATTGCTTATATAGCAAAGCTATTTTTGAATATTTATCCACCGCTATCATATATAACCGCAAGTTTAAAGGAAATGACTACCCATTCAAGGTTCTCCATTAATGTGTAGCTATTATTCTACCTATAAATAAATATTTCTGCAATATTTGCAATTATCTGCAATTTATATAGCAAAGCTATTTTTAAATATTTATTCAACGCTGTCATATAAGTACGAGTATAACCGCGATTTTAAAGGATATGACTCATCATTCTGCCAGCTCAGGCTCTTCTGGCTAGCCCTATATAAAAAGAAATGTCACTGTTAAACACTTCAGTTTATTTGCAATCTTCTGAACATCACCATGAAGTACTACTCTATAGCTCTCATCCTGGCCTGTTTGGCTTTTACGGCTTCTACGGCCTTGGCTAAGACCTACACGCGCTGTTCTCTGGCCAAGGACATGTACGTCTTGGGTGTACCCAAATCCGAATTAGCCCAATGGGTTTGCATTGCTAAGTACGAGTCTTCATTCCGCACCGGTGTGGTTGGTCCCACCAATCCGAATGGGTCCAAGGATTATGGCATTTTTCAAATTAACAATAAATACTGGTGCCAACCGGCCAAGGGTACCTCCCAGAATCAATGTAAAGTAAGCTGTCGGGATTTATTGAGCGATAACATTAAGAAATCGGTGAGCTGTGCTCGCAAAATTAAAGCCAAGCAGGGCTGGGGTGCCTGGTCGGTTTGGAAAAAGCATTGCAGTGGTAATTTGCCCAGTATTAATGATTGTTTCAAATGAGACGTCGGATTTTTTTTTTAAATTAACAAAACACAGAAATTATTAACACTATTGTATATATAAAACGATAAAGCATGAGTATTATTATATTAAATATATCTAACCAATTAGAGCGGTAAACAAATATAAATATTTCAAATAAAAAGCATTGCAATCATTGGTTCATTAATTTTTGCTACGCAAAAAGAATAAGGTACACAATTATGTGGATTTTAGGTTAGGTTAGGTTAAAAGGGACGCCCGTCAGAATACAACTGACGAGTTCAAAAAGTTGGAGGTAGACAGAATAGGAAGAGGGAGAGAAAGTTTAGGAAGAGGGAGAGAAGATTTAGGAAGAGGGAGAGAAGATCTAGTGACTCGTGTTTTCGTTTGTCTTTGTGGTCTTATTAAACCAGAGAGATTTTCTGATGAAATTGAGAATGGGTTTGAGCGGTGCATCTGCTAGATCATGTAGGTTTTCGAAGAGCCGGTGCCCTAAAAAGGCCAAACGATACTCTTGCAGTCCTTTACATGAGCATAGCAGGTGATGTACTGACTCCTCCTCTTCTTCATCCAAGCAGCTTCTACAAAAGTCTTCGTAAGGAAGCTTCATGCGTGCAGCCATATTGCCTATCACGCAGTGCCCTGTGATGACTCCAGTGAGGATGCTAAGTGTGTTCTTCCTGAAGGACAGCAACTCTTCGGTACGTTTCACATCAATGGATGGCCAAAGGATTCTTGCAGTCCTGCAGTTTTGCTACTCCGCGTTCGTCGATTTGGTTTTTAAGTTCCACGAACGGAATTTGCACGTCCAGAGTCGCCATTTCATTTCGTGCGCCGGATCCTATCCTGGCACATTCGTCTGCTAATTCGTTGCCCTGTATGTTGCTATGTCCTGGCACCCAGCAGAGCGTGATTTCGTGCGCCTGAATATGGGTTAAGGATAAAAAGCAGTTTATATATGTATATTTATTCCCGTTTATATATGTATATTTATTCCCGTCGTTCCAATGTGAAGCATAGGCCCATTACAAATATATGTACATTCCATTCAGATCTATTATAGGCTAATAATTCAATTTCATTCCAGGATTTGTTTGATTTCTCAACTTCCCAGTCTTGCTGTCTCTTCCATGTGTGGGCGAGCCTTCCCCTTCTTTTGCTTCCCTGAGGGTTCCACTCAATTTCTATCCGCGTTAGGTCATCAGAGGGTTTTCTTAAAGTATGACCAAGCCAATTCTACTTTCTTCTCGTAATTTCAGTATGTAAAGGGCTTTGATTTGTGGCTGCATATAAGTCCGTGCTGGTTATGGTATTGGGCCAGAATATTTCCGTTATTCTTCTCAGACAGCAGGTTACAAAAACTTGTAAGGAGTTTACGTCTCTGGTGGCAACGTTCCACGTCTCACACCCATACAACAATGTGGACTTTACGTTTCAGTTGAAAACTTTTATTTTTGTTTTTCTTAATATATATGAGAGATTTTCCATACTGAATTTAGAAGACCGAAGGATCGCCGGGCGCTGTTGATCCGGTTAGTAATATCAGCACTAGATCCGCCTTTACTGTTGATGATGCTGCCTAGATAGCAGAAACGGTCAACATCATCTATTTTTGCGTTTCTGATTCCAAAGGTTTGATAGTAATCACAATTAATTGGCATTGATTTGGTTTTAGCAATATTTATTTTAGTGTAAGAGACGGAGTTTTTGTGACATGTCGCTGTATGCATGCGTGAGGAGCCAGATATCATCCGCATAATCTAGATCTCCCAATCGCCTATACAATCCCCCTTGGATACCGCTGCAAGGACTTCTTGAGACGCTCTTCATTACAACATCAATAACAATAAAGAGGATCCATGTCTTACACCAGTTTTCAATTCGATTCTACTGCTCAATTGATTTTCGTGAAGTACTCTGTAAGTAGAACAACCGTATAGGTCTCTTATAAGCGCGATAAGCTTCTTTCTTAGAATGCAAAGGCATTCTAAGGCTCTCCATATGGTTGCGCAAGAGAGTTTATCAAAAGCTTTCTCAAAGTCAACGAAATATAAGGGGATCTCCAGTTCACAGATTGTTCAACGATGACCCTCAATGTATTTAAGTGGTCTACGCAAGATGTGGTCCTAAAACCAGCCTACTCTGGGCGAATCTCTTGTTCTAGAGCAGAAGTAAGCCTGCTTGAAATTATATGTGCAATAATTTTATTCACAGCGCTCAACAATGGTATTCCCCTCCAATTCGTGTATTCAGTGAGGTCTCCCTTTTTGGGAATTTTAACGTTGATGCCCTCTTTCAACTCATCGTTCATACGTTCCGTTCTCCAAAAATCATCGATTATTGGGCGCTGATATGGGGATCTACTTTCAAAATTTCTGAAGCTATTTTGCCGGTGCCCGGCGACTTGTTCTTCCTTAGCGCCTTGATTGCATTTATGATTTCAATCATTGTTGGGCTATTTATGGGTATATCTGATCGTGTTGTATGAGATGCACAATAGCATATAGTTGGGTTCGGGATAGTAGGTGCTTATTACAATTTTGCATAGTGGGTTGTCCAAATCTTGAGCTGCTCTTCCTTTGAGGTTACGGTTGCACCGGTGGAGTTCTTTAATGGTTTTGTCAAGGCAAACGTTTTGTTGGTCAAGACTTTCGCTATCCGGTATAGATCTCTCGTGCGGTTGGTTTCAGCAGCAGCTTGCGCCTATCTGGCAAGTCCTTCTGTCTATGAACTCTTCTCCTTGCTCGCACTACGTTTCACTTATTTATTAAGGTCACTATGTATGATTTTAGAAATCTCCGACTTCTGTCTACGGGCTTTTGCGCCATTTAATAACTCCTTGGCCATTTTCCTGTCTAGTACCAGTTGCCATGTTCCGTCCGATATCCAATATTTTCTTCTGTGTTACTTGTGACCCAGATGTACCTCTGAGGTGTCCAGAAACGTGTTTTTTCACGAATTTCCAATCACGTAGATTTTCTAGATTGCTTGCCTCATTTGTGGATTTAAACGCACCTGTATATTGTGCTGACACTTCTGCTCCAGAGAGCTTAGCAACATCAAATTTGGGTGCAGTTCTCTCTCCAGAGTGGTTTATAACCGCAAGTTTTATGCGTAGAGTACCGACTAGAAGGTGGTGGTCACTGCTGATGTCTGCTCCTCTTGTATTCCTTACGTCCAGGAGGGATCCTCTCCACGTTCTATTGATGGCCAGATGATCGATTCTGTTCTCCGTGACATGGTCTGGAGAAACCCACGTGATTTTGTGTATTGACTTGTGTGGGAATTAGATCCGCCTATGACCCTATTGCATTTGGCGCACAGCTCAGTAAATAGATCTCCATTGCAGTTCATGCGTCCTTCGCCGTGTCTACCCATTACATTTTCAAAGTTTGTATTCACCGATCATATTTGTGCGTTGCAATCTTCCATGAGAATTACTATGACGCCTTGATGAGCGTTTGTCATTACGCTGTCTAGCTGGCCGTAGAATTCGTCCTTGGCTCTAGTTTCGGCACTCTCAGTTGGGCCGAAGCACTGTACACATGTCATCTTACATGCTCTGGCTTGAAATCTAGCTGTAATTATTCTGTCACTATATGGTTTCCATTCGATGTGTGTGTTAACTGCTTCTTTTTGAGAGAATAATTCCAACTTCACCAGATCTAGCCTTTGAGATCGGTTTTCCTGAATAAAGTAACGTTATTCCATCTGTTGTTTTAAATTCACCTGACCCAGGCCATCTCATCTCGCTTAAGCCCATTATGAGAAGGTTGTAATTTAGAAACTCCTTACACAGTTGACTTAGCCTGTAAGGTTCAATTAGCGTCCGCACGTTCCATGATCCGATTCTTATCCGTTTTTTCATGACAATAGTCGTCAACATTCGATCCGTTCTCTTTGTATTTTGTGTGGTTTCATTGATCGGTTATTTTTTTAGATGGGCAACTGATTATGATACCGCTCCAGATTCTGGTGTAAGGGCTGCTAACATAGCCTCCAGGCAGACTTTATGCATTGGGATTTCCCCCATGCGAATCTTCAGCATAATTTCGGTCGACAGAGCCTCGTTAGCAGTAACAGTGAGCACCAAGTTCGCATGGAACAGCGGGTAAGGTTGCCATTTGAAGTGGAAAAGCTATACAAATGCACCTAGCATGAAATTTCGATGCACATTTTCTTTATCTCCAATCTGTTGAGTTTAGGTAGGAATTAAATTGCTGCGTTAATTGTTGTGGTACACATTTCGAAGCTTTTTTAGACTCATATGACAATGGCAGTTACAGCAGAGGAAAGCTCTTATTCGTAACGTGTGCCGAATGTAATTAAATACTTATTTTGTCTAGAAGAAAATCAAGGGTAGATACAGAATGATGGCGCAATCAGCTAGCAACAAAAGGGCTACTCACATCTTTGTGGTACACTTTTAGCATCTTTAGTGGACACATAGTAAAATCAAATGTATACCAATGGAAAGCTCTTCTTTCAAGCTTGTGCCGCATACCATTTGCTTAAATATATCGGTTAATTTTCATATGCAGAAAATTAATTTAACTGTTTTAATGCAACAAAAAGAAGATACACAATGAAGGCTCTGCATATCTGTATATCTGAGAGTTAGCTTGCGAGTAAGCAAATCGAAACGTAACAAAAACTAGGTAATTTTTTATAGTGTAAAATCTATGAAATTTTGTTTATTTTAATATATTAACACTATTGTTTATGTAAAAACCAAAAATAGCATTATTGACTCGAAATAAAATGTTTTACCATAATGTAACACCCCAACTTAACTATATATGAGTATAGCGATAATTTCCCAATAAAAAAATAAAATAATTTAAATTTGTCTTCTACCATAAGCCGCATAGTTTACCATAATATGTATTTGCAACATAAACAAATTACATGTTTTTCATGAGACCGATCGACGGACGCAACGATCATTCACTAGCAATTTCATAGTAAAACACATAAGGCACCACACAAATCTATGAATGGGGATGAGTGGCTGGATTGATGACCACCGCAAGTGGTCATTATTCAAATAGGGGCATTACCACTTCAATGCAAGTCTTTATGCGTCATTGAAGGATTAGAGTTTGGATTTTGATATGCAGTCTTTGTATCGATTTCAAGTTATGGTAACATTTCGCACTCGTTTTTTGTAAGTGTTTATTTTTCACTTTCAATCGAGGTGTCGATAAAGTGAAATTAAAATGCTTTACACAATAAAATTATGTATTTTTCGCGTCACACATTAACATTTAACAACCAAGGTTAAATTGATTTTTTGTAAAAATATTTAATCGATTAAAAATCAATGACATGGGATCTCGTGAATATTTTTGTATTGTAGAAAATACAAAAAATATATTTAATTTGGCCTATAAATATAAGCACCGAATATTTAATATGTATAAAGACTCAGATTTAGGTATGTCTGTCCCCTACAACTGTATAGATTGAGTATTTGTAGGTTACTCTCTATTAAGAGATCGAAGGATCAAATGTTGATTAATGGTTTGAGGGAAAACAGAGTAAGTATTTACTCCTCTTCTACCGATCTATACGGTTCGAAGGATTACATTTACAGACAGAACACATAATCGATGAGACAGAATATTCGCTTCAACAGCCTATCTATACAGCTGGAAGGATCAAATGTAAAAAAGTTGCGCAAGGGAAGCATAAACCCGATCACAATGAATATCTAATTAATACTGATTTATTTAAGAAAAATTTGATAAGTACTTCATCTAGAAAATTAACTAGAGCCATCCGTTCTATTCTGCTCGAAGGACCAAATTTTAATAAATTGCTTAAGGGAATACCACCGATCGAAGGATCAAATCTACAGAGGAGACAAGCGACCCATCGCAATAAATACTCTGAGAGTACTCGTCCTCAAACAATCTATAATATTAGAAGGATCAAATGTACAAGGATTGATCATGGGAAACCCCTGATATACAATGAATACTGGTTTATTTAATAAAGATTTAAACTACTTACTATACGAACCTACAATATAAACTATTACAACTTCTGTGCGCACTCTCTAGATTGTGGCAGGCTACCATAGGCTCACATGCTTGGAGGAGTTAGCAATCATGACTAAATTTAGCATACGCCAACTTTTGGATTTTTTATAGCAATTTGGAACATTTGACATATGATCCTGTGCAATTATCTTCCAAACTTTAAATGGTCATAACTCCTTAAATAAGGATCGTAGATGATCTGAATACCTTTGCCATAGGATCATTTGGAACTACTTTTATTATTATTATGTCCTGTGGTTCCTATTAGGAACAAGGGGCCACTACAAATTCATTCCATTCAATTCTGTTTGATGATACTTTTATAAAAAACTTTAAATGGCCATAACTCCTTAAAGGAGCGGTCCTAGATGATCTGAAATTTTTAATTATTTTCCAAAACATCAAATCTACATATCTCCTTAAATAATGGTCCTAGAGACGAATATCTTAGCAAACACTATTATTAATACCGGACTCAGCATATTCGAAATAGGTCTACCAATATATCATTATTTCTGTTAAACTTTTAAAGTGTCCCTTCATGTACTGTATTATTTTTGCAAATGTAAATGCGTGCGTAATACATACGCCCGATCACAATGAATATTCGATGAACACTGATTTGTTTAAGGACATTAAGGTGATATATACATACATTACGATTCTGCAAACCAAACTATCCTGCTCGAAGGTCCAAGTATTCATAAATTGTTTAAGGGAACGTAGAATGAATACTCGAAGAATAGTCTTGCTCGACCTATATATACGATTAGCAAGATCGCAACGACTATTCGACGAATACTGATTTATTTAAGACACTAACTATTATAACTACTTACTCGACGAACCTATCCGACCTATTCATCTCGAATGACCAAATTTACACAATTTGTTTAAGGGAAAACAATCATACTCATTGTAGGATATTCTTCTCAAGCAGATATACAGGACTGCTCTGTTGTCTTATTTTTATTACCTGCGTACAATCCAAATCGTAACTTAATCCTACAGATCACCCAGTGTTATATTATATGTATATCGTTTTCCCCTTAGAATGTTGAAATAGAGTAAGTTCATTCAACACACCTATGTATAATTATGATCCGATTTAACACATATTCGCTGCAGGATTCATATTTGAAACAAGAAGCATCATTATTAACTTTAAAGTGAATCTGCTCAGATTTGGATATATCTCTTCTACTATCTAAGTTAGGTGATTTGGTAGCATGCGATCAGGCTCACTTACGCCAGTAGCCCTTAGTGATACATCAGGGACTGACTGTTATTATATTTAGTTTTTCCCGTCGCACCACTGTGAATGCTGTGAAAAGGTCATGCCGATAGTTATGACATCAGATAAGTCTGCTAGCTCTATAAAGGAACACGAGCCCAGAGTAGCCAAATTTACTTTGTCATCATTCCGCTTAAACCTATGGAAAGATTAATTAATTAACCCAAAATATAAAATCGAACAATCCCAGTTATTCGTTTCGAATGACCAAATGTACATAATTTGTTGAAGGGGACAAAATCGAGGTAGCGTGTGATTAGGCTCACTTAAACATGTCACTTAAATTGTTACTATATCTAGCCGCTCCTGTCGAGCCACTGTGATTGCGCAAGTAGGTCATATGTGGGCCGAAACTAATGATACGTTCGCTCTGAAGAGAAATTAGATACTTCAGGTGGATATTCCACTGAAGAGCATTATGTCATTAGGACCACACAATGTCTCTCGCTGTGGCTGATATATTGATTCCCTAGCTCAAAGAGGTCGACACTGGTGGTATCAAGCAGGCCTATATAAAACTAAGGTTGTCGTCAATCCGGATACGGGGAAGCCGTCCCATACAGGTTGTAAGGATTATTCTGTCGTCATTTTTCCTTAAACCATTGGGGAGATTAATCAATAGCTATCTTGGGATTAACCTCCATTACAAGCTTCTGTCCCAACAACAGTATGACTTAAGCGCCCTGGATGATCTGATCAGCTTTATTGAAGTTTATATCTGTAATGAGCTTAGGGTTTAATAACAACATACGAAGGTTCATTCAGAACCTTTTATTACGAGAAGAATTTCTATTAGCTTAGCTTGTCAGCAAAGGATCACCTCAAAGAGGCGTTCTTTCTTCTCTGCTGTACAATGTCTACATGAACAATATTCTGCTGTCTCTAGAGTTTTCAATTACTCGTACAGACATCCTTCCACTGCTAAATGCACGGTCTTGGTATTAAACCGACCACGAAAGAACTGGTTCTTTTCAGCAGGATGTATAAGGTACTAACTTCTGTATCTACCTCCTTAGATGTTATTGAAATTCCCTTCACTTAAAGCCAAAAATACTTGGGCATTTGATAGGCTCATATCTCATATTATTAGAAAATAATATACCGCCTTCCACCCATATAAAAAAACATACTCATATATTTTGATCAAACAGAGAACAGTCGGGATGTGATTAAACCCACTATTATTAGGCCACCCCTGTAGTGTCCGACGCTTTGGCAACCGATCGCTTCGAGTGCAGACTCTGCCGCGTAGCCCTCTCCCACTGGGTCTTTGGATGTTATCGTTGATAAGAATGCCTCCGTGGCTCGACATTCTTGACTCAAATTTAATATTAACCTGAATATGTCAGGATTTTCCAATGTTCGACTAAACTCCCATGAGGGTTGGTTACCTCATCTCTGTTTAAATTACTTGGTTTCCAGGAATCACCGCATTGTATGTGGTAGAAATTGAATGACACTGGTCCTCAGTACCAGCATACCCTGAGGTGGCTATAAAAATCCATTTGCATCCCAATTTTATATTCTAAGCAGGATATCTAAGGCCTTTTCGCACCTCTGGATAACCTGGAGATCACCCTGTATATCAACTCGTACAAAAATACTCTAAAAAAATCGGCTGTGTTGTACGGCTGCTAAACTTGTTTAATGACGGAAACCCTTGTGAGGAAGTTTTAATCGGATGCCATCTAGTGTCTCAGAAATATCTTGAGGGTATGGTGACCGAACACAGTATCAAACGAAGAGCTATGGAATAAATGTAAACAAACTCCTATATATCTAGAGATCAGAAGGATGACGTGTAAATTGCTAGGGCACACTATTGTTAGGCTTAGGGAACTGTCACTCTACTTGAGATTCCGGGAAGCTTTGTGGGCAAATACTTCAAGCTCCACAGGAATAGAAACATCCGATCAGCCCAAAGACGAAGTCAATTTCAAGAAAATTGTGCGGATTACAAGTGATATAAAGATCATACAGCGAAAATTGCGAATATCTTAGAAACACTATTGGCGATATATCATTCTTTCTGTTACATTTGTAAGTGTTAATTTCGTGCACTATATTATCTATCGGCTTAGAGATATAGAATTTCTCGAAAATAAATAGATATAGAAGCATCCGATCAACCATAAAATGAAGCCAATTTCAAGAAAACTGTGCTGCTCATATGGTCTTTTGACATATCGCACCTGTTCCCCAAAGGGTACCAACTCAAAATGAGAAAAATTTCTCTAGAGCCCAAAAAATGTTCCCCTAAAAATTTATATTAAGGGAAATCTGCAAGAAAACACAACTAAGAAGATATTTTCAAAATTTTTGACATATTTTTTAAATGTAAATAATATTAACGGAAGCTGTTTATAGCATCAACTGATTTTTTTTTCATTTCGAGTTGTTACCCATTTCTGGAACAGGTGCGATATGATCATTTAAACTTATTATCCAAAACTTTAAAAGGTCATAACTCCTCCTAAGGGCCCTAGATCGAAGAGGGCGAATATGTGGCGCTAGATGCTTTTGAACGTCACCCTAACCGAACCTAACCCATTGCCCTAACCTTTATGATATCGTAGCAAACTTTGCTGCCGTTCGCCTCTCGAAACCCACAGCATTTCAAGAAAGCTGTGCGGACTACAAATGATTTGAACACATTTGACATACGATCATTTGAAACAATTTCACAACTTAAAATAGTCGTAACTCCTTAAATAAGAGACCTAAAGCGAAAATGGGGAATATCTTCGAAAAAGTGTACAAACTACAACTGATTTGACATACGATCATTTGAAAAAAAATTCAAAACTTAAAATAGTCATAACTCCTTAAATAAGAGACCTAAAGCGAATAGGGGAAATACCTTTGAATAACTGTTACTAAAACCGAATTCAGAATGCTCGAAATAGGTTTGCCGATATATCATTATTTTTGTTACATTTTCAAATTGTCAATTTCGTGTCCAGTTTCAAAACTTAAAATAGTCATAATTCCTTAAATAAGAGACCTAAAGCGAAAAGGGGAATATTTTAGAAAAACTGATATTAAAGCCGAATTCAGAATGCTCGAAATGGGTTTGTCGATATAACATTCTTTTTGTTACTTTTCATAGTGTCAATTTCGTGTCCAGTTTTATTTTTGCTTTCCGATTCGGACATCTATTATTTTTGTTAAGTTAGGATGACACCGAATCCTCTTGGAGGTATGTTGTTCAGCTAGACTATATTTGGTATATTGTGATCCTATATATTATATATACATATATTATATTATTCTTATTAGAATAATATTATTATTATAATAGTATTCTTTCGGAGAGATCTTTGTAAAATGCTAAAATATTGTAGTCTGTGGCAGCACCAACTTTATGTTAACTTCAGTCCTCTTCTGCTCCATGAATTTTGTTGTCTTTAGATCTTTGCTTACATTGTATTCCAAATCCTTTTTTATTTACCACCTACAATTTGAGACGTGCACAAAACCACAACATAAAGTCTTTCTGACAATTTTATCAAAAACATTTTACACGGTTTCATTACCCATTGCCTTATTTTTTTTTATAATAATATTACCATAAATTGCAATTATTTGTTATTTGTTTTTCTGCCAAACCACACACCTCAATTAAGTTAAATTGTATTTTTGTAATTTTATTTCATTGTCCATATTTACCATAAAATGACTACAATTTCGCACGGGACTAGTCGGTTGACGAAATGTCGCTGTCTCTATGAACCATTTATGGTTTACATTGTGACAGTAGATTGCGGTGGTGTGCCGTTGTTGTTTTTTTATTTCATAATCAATTAAATTTTATTCCAAAAGACATTTAAATACTAATAAATGTCCCAACGACAACTAATGGGGCAATAGACCGGGATTTGCTACACAATGGCGGGCGAAACTATTTTTTCGCTTGTGTTGCATACAGTGTTGCACAGGAAAATACTTTTTCCAGTAATTACTCGGGTCGTAACGCAACAACAAAAACGTTACAGCGCCACTCAACACTCTGTCAATGAAATGTTTGAAAAAAAAAACAGGAGAAGATGACGAAAAAGTGTGATAAGTGTGTAAGACCGCACATCTGAATGACAAATGAATACCAGAGGATAGATGGACAGCGATAGCTAAATGCTGCGGTACATGGAAAAAAGTGACTGACACTATCTCACCTACAGACATAGTGTCCAAATGGGACCAGTTTTCTTTGGCAGTTATTGACTTCGTTCGCGGATCGAGTGAGTGTAGACGTTATGGCGAAGACATTTGGGGTAAATATTGTCTTTGTGTACGACATGTTGCAATATCATTGCAGTGAAAAAATGACAAAACTAAAAACTCGCCCGGCTTTTCAATTAACGAAATGATTTGTTTGTTTTTTTTCTTCACTTGCGCCAGTTTTGCGCGCAAAATTTCACTTTTCCACTGCATTACGGCCACCGGCTACCATGTCTTATTATGTGATGGACTATTTCAAAATATAAATGTTTGTAATACTTGAGGATTGTAACCACATAGTTGGCTATGTACCTCCCAGCTTTGCAGATACTTTGCAATTCATTCATCCGTCCGTCTAAGCCAGCTACTTACGAGTAGTTTTAAACGCTTTGCGCATGCGTCTTGTAAATCTTGCAAACCAGCTGATGCTGTTTTGTTTTTGTTGTTGTGTCTGTGGTGTGTGGTACTACATCATAAGTCCGTGATTTACGATCTACATTTTTGATAACTACCAACAAGTGTACTTTACTTTTTTTAAAGAAGGTTTTTAGGTAATATTTTCTTTTTTGAACATCCATAATTTTGTAATGAAAATATGTATGTGGCTTGTATCATGATGCATGATATGGGACTTGTATCTCTGCATATGACTGTACACATGTACTTTATACAAATCATGATGAGTCTTGTTGAGGAAATGAAAAGGGAATAGCAAAGATATAAATTTGAATGATGTTGAAGATGTTTTCCTAAAAAAAATAAAAGGGAATAGCGAAGATATGATTTTGAATGACGCTGTAGATGTTTTCCTATTGAAAAACAAACAATGAAAAGTAAGGAGCAAAATTTTTTTATTATTTAGCGAAAGCAACGCTAATTAATTTCCCTATTTTTTTTTCTAAAAATACATTCCATAGTGATAGGAACATCCGATCAATCTTAAGATAATCTCAATTTTAAGTAAATTATGTGGACTCGAAGGATCTGACGATTTTTGACATATTATCATTTGAAATTGGTTTTCTCTAAATGGTCATAACTCCTAAAAAAGGTTTACAGAGCGAACAAGACAAAGATTTGGAAATCCTTTTACTGGTCTATAATGTAATCATTATTTTGTATGTCTGTTTGCAGATTTCCCACAACTTTAAATGGTCATTTCTCCTTAAATAAGGGTGTCAGAACGAAAAAGAAGGAACATTTCAGATCACTTTCTTGATAGTAAAAATAAAAAATAAAAAATTTGTATGACTTTTTTCAGAGTTAAGTGGGCGAGATTTGAGGTCGATTGTGTTGAAAGAAATAATTTGGCCAACCTTGTTTCGTTCTTAGGTCTGCACGTATTTCGATGTACTGCTTCTCAAATTCGGCCCCGAAATGACTAACCTTCATATTTTCCCATCCAACTTTGTGATCGATTATTTCAAAATTAAGAGAATTCTGGTTATCTGTACCGATTACCCACATCTTTAAATGGCCAAAACTACTAAAGTGAAAAGGATGAACATTTGGAAGTACTTATTTACCGAAATTTTGAAATCCTTTTTCGGTTTGAGAGCATTAAAGGTATAATTAAACAAGGCCCTTCTATATTTGTACATTCCGAAGATTACCCCACCAAACTCCTAGTGCGAAATAGACAATAGAAATCATTATCTGTGGTGATTTTTCAGAATTAACCTGGTGAGATGAAGTGTCGAGTGGGTTGAAAGAAATAATTCTCCAAGAGCCTGTTTGAAACATTGAACATCGTTTTAAATTGTTGTCTAAAACTTTAAATGGCCATAACTCCTTAAATAAGGGCCCTAGAAAGAATAGGACGAACATTTGGAATCACTTTCTTGAACGAAAATGCTTTTTATGGCGTTTTTCAGAGTAAAATGTGAGAGATATGAGGCCGAGCGTATTTAAAGAAATAATTCTCCTTTTTATTCCGTTCTCAGGTTTAAAGTGTGTATTCTGACGCCTTTATTCTCTATTCTCAAACTCGGCTCTCAAAATTACTAATCTTTATGATTTCCGAGCAATTTACTGGTCTAATATCTCAAATATAAAAGACATTCGGTTATTTGTACCGATTCCCATAATTTTAATTGTCCACAACTCCTAGAGAGAAAAGGACGAAAATTTGGAATCCGTATTTTTAGTCGAAATTTCAAAATAACTTTCCATGACAATTTTTCATAGGATATAATTTTTATTTAAAGAAATTATTCTTTAAAGTCCTTCATTATCTGTATATTCCGATGCTTTCTTCATGTTTACTGCGGAAGTGACCAACCTTTGTGATTTAATTCCCTTTCCCACCAGGGAAAATATCCCATTCTCCGATGACGTTTATTTGTATATATTGATGTGTTCCTCGTAAAATTCGCCCCCGAAGTGACTAAACTATATAATTTTTCCCCAGCAAACTTTCTAGATTCCATGACGATCTCAATTTCAAAATAATTATGCGGACTACAAATCTGATTTTGTTTTAATATTTTTAGTCAAACATTCCTTTTCAAAACTGTAATAGGGCATTACTCCTTGTGCGGGTCCTCTTTATTTTGAAGTCTGGAGCACACGATTCGCCTCCGATATGACCAATTCCTATGAGTTCCACGAAAACTATATGACTCAATATCAAAAATAAGAGCTGTTAGAAAATATGGTTAATAATACCGATTATCCAAAACTTTAAATGGTCATAACTCCTTAACTAATCCAATATTTTGGATTACTTTTTTGGTGGAAGTCATATAAATAAGCGAAATTGAGTTCGAGAGCCCTGGAATATATAATTCTTCAAAGACCCTCTGTATTTTTTTCTTAGGTCTGAAGGCTGCATTTCGATGCATTCCTCTCAAATTCGCCCCTAAAATGACTAACCTTTATGATTAGCCAGCAAATGTTGTTGCCGAATATCTGGAAGAAAAATTAGGTAATTTAGAAAAACAGCTTTTAATATCGAAACTTAAAATGGTCATAATTCCTTAAATTAGAGTCCTAGAGATAAAATCATCACTTTCTCAATCGAAATAATGTAAATTGAGAAAATTTTGGATGGTGATTTGAAAATATAAATAATAATTCCCCAAGACCACCGTTATTAGTATATTTTGATTCCTACCTCAATTTCGACGACTTCCATAAGATTACTGAGGAAATCTATTCTCATGATAATGTTCTCTGATAATTTTTTAATCTCGCCTTATTTATTTAAATGGACTTCAGTAGGCATGGTAGGCAATGTTACTCCATGTAAAAAATATATGGGATGGTACGGAAGTCGCGGCTCCAAAAGAACACCAGATATCAAGTCTCCTAAATCCAGCTTTCTATCGCTGAACAGATCATAAATATGTCTGATGTCCAGCTATACCATATTTAGTTCATCCTCGTTACTCGTATGGATTTACCATCTTCTAACCTATGTTCAAGGTTTCCACTATCCGTCTCTTTAATTCTAAGATAAGGGATCCAACTACAGTTTATTTGGCGGTATTAACACAGTACACAAAATAAAACTAAAACTCGTCTCCCTTTCTGAAAACTGTCTTCAGTTAGTCAGACTGCACTGTAAGAAGAAATTAGTCAGCTGCTGTAATTGAGACCTACAAATACACAAATACTCCATAACAATATTCCTTTGCGTGTGTTATGGAAAAAAGTGGGAGGAATCACAATGAACCAACTGCATTTTCTGTAGAAGCTAAAACAACATTGTTGTTGTCTTTGATTTCATTCTTGAGGTGTGATATCTTTCTAAACAGAATTCTCCATTTTGCTGAAATTTTATTATTTTTTCTGGCGTTTACATATAAGTTTTCTTCTTCACTCTAAAGCATCCCATGAGTATCATTTCCCAAAATAGAAAGAAACTGCTCTCTTTTTTCACACTTGTTTTTTGTTTGCCTCCACTGCTCCATTCAGTTAATTGTTTTTCTAAATGTTTCTGATTGAGGCGGACTTGTACTTGAAAATTGACATATGTTTAAAGATACACATACATATGTATGTATGACGACGATAACATTTCACTTGAAATCTGAACCCTCTCACAATTCATTAGTCGCATGTCTGCTATCGAATTCTCCATTGCGCTGACTGCCAGACTTGCAGATTTGCTAAATATGTATGTAAGTAACTGATAGCCATTGTTTCACACATCACTCATATGCATGTCAAGAACTCAAATTACTATCTTTTACTTGGTTAATTCTCAGAATGGCGGTGGATACATAATTCATTTGTAAAAATCCGAAAAAAAACTTTTGCATTGCGTCTTACAGAATCTCTTTCTCTGCTCGTCCCTCCCCTTGGCACTTATCATGCATTTGGTTGTTATTGTCTGCGGGGGCTAGAGAGGAGTGTGAGGAGCTGACTATCTCTTTTGTTCCGTGAAAATACCCAAAGAAAAGAAACATGTTAAAGTCATGTAAATGCATTTATATGGAACTAATTGTATTGTTCTCTAAAATGACGAGTGTCTTTCATTCAGTTGTCATTGATATTGGCTTAAACGTCAAATGCTTAGGCGAGCGTAAAGTTTTTATTCATTTGCGGGCTGTGGCTCTACCATACGATGGCACATGTTTGCATTTTCTCATACTATGTATTTGTATAAGCTAATGCTTAACACATACAAGTAAACAAGCTTCAGAAACTGATTAAAAAATACGGAAAATATTTAGAGGAAAAATAACTTTAAATGCAAATATATCCACGATTTGTAGTCGATCCTAGAATATCAATTTCAAAACTTTAATTTTAAAAATGTGAACTACTTTTTTTGTAGGCGCTGAACTCAAAAACTTAAAAAAACAGCCGATTTCAGAATTATCGGTTATTTTGGGGTTAGTTTGTTTTGTCAGTTCATCATCACGCCAAAGCAATAAGCTAAATTGTCATTATTGGAATTAATACAATGCACAAGTATTCGACCAACCATTACTGTATCCACAAGTTTTACTGTTTGGTACAGTTCATGTAATGTCATCGGACTTTATTTCTTTCGAAATGACGAATGAGACACCTTTACAGTCAATAATCTTCGGAATAGAGCGATGTTAACAGATTTCCTGTGGTCAAAGCTCGCCATAACCGATATATTCGAGCTGTGGTTGTAACAAGACAAGATCTTGCAAGACTGGGAACTAGCTCTCCAGGGTAACTTAAATATATGGATTTGCCTCCAGCGAACTGTAAGCTCTTCTAGTGGCAACAAATTGCAGATCATCACCGGACTTCTCACATATCATCTAAATCATGACGGGTCACTGCCTTATTGAACAGCGCGATGAGAAACTTAAGCTCTTGCGAAATAATTCTTGCTGATGCTGAGGCGGCGAAGAGGAATCTATGTAACACCTTCTGTGTCTGTGCTCAGCTTTCTCTAGAAGGCGGTATGCAATCGTAGGTTCTTATTTCTTTGGGAAATTAGCTGATGTTAAATTGGTTCAACGGGAGTGGCTGGGGAAAACTTTTCTTCATAGAAATTTTTTCATAGTTTAGTTCTGAATTAGGCAAACGTAGTTGTAACTAAACTTCAGTGAAATGACAATGCAAATGAAATGACAAAATTGGAAACATATTTATAGCTTCAAGCTGATAATTTTTCATAGATATGGACGTAGTTAATTGCTGTCGTTCGAAAAGGTAAAGCAGTAGGAGGCAGAACTTTGATTTTTGCGCCAGACCAGGGGGTTTCGACTTTCTCAACGGCCAAGGACTCCTTGTTGGCACTTTTGATTGATTTTGCACCATCTTTCCTTGCGCTCCATTAAAGATTACTTCACTGCTGCTCCACCTAGCAGAAAGCACTAAATTGAGCAGCTTCGGTTTCAGTAGCTTCCAGTTTGAAGGGCTAATTCGCCCATCGGTATCGGCCATGTCTGAAACCTCTTTCTCTAACCGTTACAACGGACTCACTCCTTCCTTCAAACTTACAAGATAAGAGTAAGTCATATGATAAGCATCGCGACCCCTCTTAGTTGTACACTTTTTCCTACCGCTTTTCGGGGGTTTATCCCCAAGAGAACCTATGTCTAAAGCTCTTATCATCTCATCCATCATGAGATTCAGCGGTAGTAGATTTGTACCATTCTAACGTACTATAGAACTATTTGGGAGGATACTAAGACTATTTAAAGCGGATATCGGATTAAGACAATGACTATCCGTAGACATTGTTGGGGATGAAGCCTCAATGCTACCGGTTAGTAGTTATTTTTGTTGTTTTGGTTTTGTGAGAATTCATATTTTGGTCCCACGAGTGTAGGGAAAGAGAGGTCAGCCATAGCATAGCCCCCATTGCTACGGTAAGGACTTGGCGAAGAAGCTAAATTCTCGATGAGGCGCCCAGGCTGAGGCTCCGTTCAAACATAGTCGATTATCTCTGACTACGAACCTTAAAAAAGCATCGATATGCACGTGGTCGCATAACACCTCGACGTTAGGGTGATACTTTTATTGTAGAGTATGTAGAGCTCATGGTATGAAGGGGCTTCCTCGTATATACCTTTTGCCTGTAGGTAACCTTTGGTCGCTCGACCTCTTCATATCGAAGTTACGTCAAAGTACGGATAGGAAACCAAGTTCGAAGATTGACGATTAAGAAGAAGAGCCCGAGTTTAAGCTTCTACATCGCGGCAAGATTGTTACCTCTGGTAGAGGTAACACAACCCTTAGACGCGTGATAACAGATTGTGTAAGTATTAAAATACATTTCATTGTTGAAAATTTACTAATCTATAACTTTTAATAATTTTTTCTATTAGAGAAAATGTCTAATTAATTTGAAAAAATGTATGTCGATATCAATTGATAAAAACAATCGACTGGATTTTGAAGTGAACTAGGTACCACTAGTGGAAACGTAGCTTCGCCAATTAAAATCAAGTTACCGATCAAGTTATCAACTAATGAAAATATGTAATTTACTAGATTATGTAGTAGATCATCTCATAGTGCTGATTTACACTAGGCAAGTTTTTTCAGCAACTTATATTCAAATTCTCTTTTGAACTTGCACGAAGAACTAAAAACGTTCAGGAAGAGTTTTTTCCCCCCTTGCCTACTGCCTCTCTCTCCTACAAAACGCCGATAATCTGCTAAACATGCAGCCAGTTTAAGTCCAGATTTACACTAAGCAAGTTTTTCAGCAGCTTATCATCGAATTATCTTTTGAACTTGCACGAAGAACTCTAAACGTTCAGGGAGAGTTTTTCCTCCCTATTGCCGACTGCCTCACTCTCATACAAAACGCCGATAATCTGCTGAACATTCAGCCAGTGTAAGTCCGAATTTACACTAGGCAAGTTTTTTCAGCAGCTTATCATCAAATTCTCGAAGAACTCAAAACGTTCAGGGAGAGTTTTTTCCTACATATATTTGTTATTTATTGTTATATTATCTATTCGTGCGTAAATTTGCTCTTTCAGTTTCATCGGCAGTTTTATTGTTGTTTTTGCTATAATTTTCAAATGTGTTGTAAAAAGCTCTAAAGCATGACTTTTCATAAAAAGGAACAACATCAGCTACAAGTGTAGCAATGCAAAGAAAAACAAAACAACAACCGCAGCCTTAACATTTCCCCGATTACCCGACCCGACGACCCAACCGAAGCGTCTACGATGGCGGCAATACCCTCCGACGAGAATAGGAAGACAAGAACTCTGCACTCACTCTCCTGTTATTATTGTTATTGTTTTCTATTTTACCGCATGTATTTTCAGACTTCAGTGATTTTTGACATGTTGTTAGCTGTCAGTTAAAAATGTTTGCATCACAAATATACGCCACCAGCCCTCCCCACTCCTTCTCATTTAGTTGGTTTACTTTTCCTCTCTCTCTCTCTCTGACCCTTCTTATCAAGCCAACCGTCTGAATGTCTGCTGCAATGCAAGTTGGGTTTGTTGCAGTTTTTTTTTTGTTATTGTTTGTTTGTTTCTTCTTAAATTTATTTTTAATTCCCATGTAGTAAAATTATACCAAGCGTAGCAGCACAGTGCAACACTAACATACAGCTTAGGTGGTTATAAATAGCAACCCTCCACCCTAATGGCGTCAGCAGCAGCAGTAGCAGCAGAAGTATGATGATGACGAAAAATAAAACAGAGTTCGTCTTTGCTTATCTGTGGGGCACCGCCTTCGGGTGTCATAAATAATTCGTTTATGAAGAGTTCTTGCGTGTTTTTCTCTCTTACGTTTTAGGCAGTTCTTCTTATCAGGCATGCCATAAATTGCCCTATGTTTGTTCCCTTCGGTCAACATGCCCGGCTAGCTCAGTCGGTAGAGCATGAGACTCTTAATCTCAGGGTCGTGGGTTCGAGCCCCACGTTGGGCGCAGAAGTTTTTTTAATTTTATATTTCTGATCAACAATAATTTTCTTCTGTACCTGAAAAATAAAATAAATTTAATTTAATTTGGCAAAAACTATCACTTATACCTTTTTTAGTGTTTCAATCAAAGTGAAGTAAACAAAGTTGAAAATTAATACAGTCTCCACCTCATATGGTATGTGCATACATATGTATATCCAAAAACTTTAAATACAAATATATCCACAAAATCAATAATTCGTCCATTAGTCCAATGACGCCAGGAAGTTCTGATTTCCTTCTGTACCTGAAAAATAAATAAAATACATTTTGAATCAAAATATGTTAATATGGGCAAAAAATATTACTAATATCTTTCATTTGTTCTTTCAATCATACTAAACTTTAATTGCAAATGAATACAATCTCCGCCACCTATTGTGCCAAAGAATTGCACTCGTTACTGCCTTTTGGTGAACAACTCTGTTAAAATGTACCGCTATGAACAATCAATCTTTCGGGCCGTTTCTATAGAATAACAACGTCATGTTAAGTGGGCGTTTCTACACATACTCGGAATTTCCACTTACTCGTCGTTGTACTTGTCGTACAATTATCTCTGTGGCGATCTTTAAGTACAAGCTCGTGGTAAATTTATGATTTTATAATAATATCTAATATATGCAAATTTCCTATCATATGTTAAACGTTAATATGAAGAACGTGGAACAATATCAGTGAAAACGAAAAAAAAACAAACAAACACAACAACAGAAATAGTGCCTAGGTGCTAAATTATAATTAAATCTGATGTGAGTGAACGAGGTGAGAAAAAATCAAAAACATAAAATTGGCGAGATCTATTCTTTGCGATAATTTTAGATTTATGGCCAATCAAGAAACACAGCATGCAAAAATGAAATGAAAAAACGGTATAATGTAATTTTAACAATAAATAATAGCCTTACAAAATCCATAGCCATCATAATTTGCATAAGATTAACCTAAATGCTGACGACAATGTAGAGAACGGAATTGAGAAAACTATCGATTTCTTCCGATTAAAAACAAAACGTGATGTGAAGTGTACAAGTTGAGAATGTATTTTTGAATAATAGGACACCCAAGTGACACATATAAAGAACGGAGTATCATAAGAATAACAGAACGAAAAATCAAAGTTTTCCAAATATTATCTTTTCTTAATCTGGATATATTACCTTTATTTGTTAAAAATTAATTTCTGTAATTTTCGAATAAAACAAAAAAACAAATATATTTTTTTTATATAAAAAATTCTATGAATTTTTTATATCAAAAAAAAAATAATTGCTATACTTTGTTTTTATAAAAATTAATTTCTACAATTTTTTTATAAACATTAATTTTTTTTAAAAAAAATTATATCAAATTCTTTTTTTATAAAAATTAATTTCTATACTTTTTTTAAATTAATTTCAATAAATTAAAATTTTAAAAATGAATTTCTATAAATTTGTTTAATAAAAAAAATTTTTCTATACATTTTTCATATAAAAAAAATTCCATAATTTTTTTTAATAAAAAAGTATCTATAATTTTTTTATAAAAATTTATTTCTATAATTTTTTTTTTAATTAAATCCACTTATTTGGTTTTTAAATTTCTTTGTTTATATTTTTTTAATTTCCTATTATTTTTTTTTTAATTAATTTCTATAATTTTTTTTTTTTAATTTACTTCTATATTTTTTTATAAAAGTTAATTCCTATAATTTGTTAATTATTTAGTGTTGACCTTTATCATGTCATTGTCATGTTTTATTTAAAACACTATGGATTTTTTGTTGTTTTAAATAGTTTCAATTTTATTTGCTTCCAATATTTCGACTGCTTTCGACAGTCATCCTCAGGGAAATTCACTTTAAAATACAAATAAATAACAAATTATACAAAAATGTTTGAAAGACAAAAATTATACCACAATAATTACATTTAGAACGGAAACGATTGACTTCTTCTTAACAGAGTTAACGATTAACTAACAAATTATTTCCTTCCATTTCCACTAAATTTCTGTAAATCTTTGCACAATGGTCGGTGCCAGTTTTATAGTTCTTTTTCTCATCGTTTGGTACATTTATTATGTGTAACATTTGTATCTCCTTTTGTAATTGTTCTCCTGTGTCATAACGTCAACATCTTTCAAATTTGGTTTCAGAGTACAATGTGATGCAAGCCCCGTCTTTGGTTCTATAGGTTTGTCAGTAGCTTTCTGTTCCGACCAGTGTCCGGATATCCTAGTCTTTAATTTTGATTTAGTCGTGACAATATATACCTTCTGTCATATATTGGTCTTGTCACCCTTAATCTTTTCAACTTTTGATAGACATAATCTTCAAAAAATAAATGCCATAGAATGTTCTTTTAAATGATAATAAACATTCCCCATTCAATTTGAATTTTCTGTGTTTTTATCTTTAAAAAAGTAGGGAACCTCGAAATGGATCACGCTTTATATGTTAGAATGGCAAAACCTTTCTGAAAAGTTTGGAAGGACGTCAGTGGTTTGTATATCTTTGCTATAGACTTTTTTGATCCTCGTTGTCGCTCGTTTATATTCCGCAGGAGCCCATCAATTGTTTTCTTCGGAGTCATTCATCTCTAAGAATGTCGAATTTTCTCTCTGTTGGATTTATGAAGGAGTGGGTCACTGATGCTGAGTACCCTGTTAATGAAGTTGGTCGCCGTATTTATTTTTCTTCGTCTGAGATGTTTAGAGTATATAACCTTCTGATTAAGAAACACATTTCAGCTACCTTAGGCTCAACTGACCTCGAGATATTTGTCAGCAGCGGAACTCCTCACGGAGGCGTTATGTCTTTTCTGCAATGGAACCTCTTCATGAGCAATATTCTGTTTGTCTAAGGATGGGTGTCAGAGTTGTTGCCTATGCAGATGACGTGACAATAGCTGTTAGAGGGAAGTTTGTGTGTATTCTTAGAAACATCCTACTGCAGGTCCTTTACACCATGGCAAGATAGGCTTCCGACAATGGTCTTTGTGTGAACCCATGAAGACATAGCTAGTTCCTTTCAGCAGAAGTAATAAGGTCCACCTGCTGTACATGTCACCTTGGAGGTATTTAACTGTCGTTCTCTGAAAACGAAAAATTACAGGGTTTTTTAGAAGACAGAAAGTTAAACTTCAAACATTTAGGAAAGAGCAAAAAAGTCTGTGGTAGCTTTATATACCTGTAAAAGGGCAATTGTAAATCGCTGGGGTCTGATCCCGCGTAGGGTTTATTTGTTGTATACGGCAGTAGTCAGACCTGTAATACTGTCTGACAATGTAGACAGTTCTGCAGAAATCCATCTTCTGCACAATACTAATGGCGGTTTCGTTTCTGGAAAAAGTGCAACATTTACTTCGCTTCACTTTACTAACACATTTTTAAAGTTTGGAAATTTTAGTTCAGATAAATTCGATGGTCTACATTATTTCGACTAAATAGGTGGAACTATTTTTTAGTATTACACATCGACGGGGCAAAATCTTTTCCAGAAACGAATTCGCCATAAACAAACTTCAGTGTATATCTGCTATATTTAACACTAGTACGTTGTCAAGGACATAAACTGAGGTAATAATTGTTATACTATATTTAATGCCGCTAGACATTATATCATGGCAATATGCCGCATGTGCTGCTATTATACTTAGGGAAGTATACCCAAAGCCTGATATTCCGGGTATTGTTGCTTACACTGCGACTGAACCACTTTTTGACAAGAAGTATCACACTAATATACATGACAGAGCAGAATGTAATGGTCATATCCCAGAACCTAGGGGAGTCGTTAACTTCTATTCAGGCGGTTCCAAACTCAACAACCAAGAGGGCATTAGTGTCTTTGAGGAACTTGAGATTTCCATTGCAAAAAGACTGCTTGATCACAGTTTACCAGGAAGAAATCGTAGCTTTTAAATATTCAGCAGATTGACTGAAAATTAATGTTCTGACCAAAGTCTGTATTAATATTTTCCTTGATAGTCAAGCTGCTATCAAGTCCCTGGAAACTATATTCCTGGATTCAAAACTACCCTCGACGGTTGCAGATCTCTTAACTAGATAGCTGAACAGTTCAATATTCACCGGATATGGGTGCCGGGCCACAAGGACACACCAGGGAAGTGCAAAACAGATTAACTTACAAGACAAGGAACCATCTTACACGCTCCAGGGGAACTGTAATATGGGGGCATTTCTGTAGCGACCTGCAAGCTCTTCCTAAGAGATAATGTCTGTACGGCAACAAAGGACAAGCAGCTGGGTCCCTGTCCAAACTCCAAACGCTACAACACCTTGCTGTTGTTGTCGAAACAGAACGTCTCACTTATAGTGTTCGTACTGACGGGTCACTGTTTATTTTGACTGTAAGCAAAAAGACTTAGATTTTGCGAAATTACTTTTGCTGGAGCTGCGGTGCAAAGAAGTGGAGGTAGAACATCTCCTGTGCCCCACTCTAGAAGGCGACAGATTACCCTAGACCCTAAATCGTATTGAAATCAAATAATTCAAGTGTTCATATTTTTCGTTTAGTATCATTTTATGAAGTATGTTGACACAAGACTTGCAAGATTATGGAACCGATTTTCAACTTAAGTGTAAGATGGTGTTATGTTAATAATTAGGTTGTCATTGGCTCGAAATCTTTAAGATTGGGTATTTTTGCTCAATGTAAAAAGCTAAGTTTATAAGGTCTGCATTTTCTTCAATTATTATTTAATTATTTTCTAAGATAGAATAACTTTAAATGCAAATATATCCACTATGCTATATAATCTAACTTAAAAGTGTTCAATAGATTCTTTTAATACCAATTTATAGTTTAATGTTTATAAACCATATAAAAATTTCACTGAATGCACAATTTCACAAGTTCTAAATGGCTTATATAGGGCGCTATAGCATGGCGATATCTTTAAGGTTCAAAAACTCTTCAGAATAAACGCAGTAGTAGTTTTGTACTGGGCCAACTTTTCACTCATTCCCTCACTTTAAATTTAAATTCTCTCATTGTATATAGCTTTATAAACTTTCCCGTTGGCACTTTTCCTTTAGCTACCATTCATTCAATGTTTTTAACCTTTTTCGTCATTTCTTCAGTTATTGTTTATAACCTCGCATCAAAATTAGCACACAAAAGTCTTTCTTAATTGTTTTATCTCATTTTATAAATCAGCTTAAAATGGGTGAAGACAATCCAAAAAAATCCAAACAAATCCACGAAAATTGTCCAACATTTATGCAGCACTGGTGATCATAAAGAAAATACAAACAATGGCAAATAAACAGTAGTACTACGAAGAAACTCCCCCCGAAGCGAAACCCCTTTGGCCAAATGTCACCAACCACCAGCAGCGTATCTTCTCTCTATGTGTCACTCCGTAGTAGTAGCTGTCAAAAGTCATTTGTCATTTTTAATGACAGCTACGGCTTCGCATAAATAGCGACAATTTTCGCTACATTAATTTAGCCGAGGGCGGCGCACCACAGCTTTGACAAAAAAACCTATTCAAGTACTTGTACTACATTTTCTTTTGCCGTGGGTTTTTTGCTTTTCTTTCTAAATTGTCCAAAGAAAGACGAGAGAAAATGTTGGCTGCAATACAAAAAGAGTTCACACCTTTTTCTTAATGTTTTAATCTTAAACTGAAACAAATACATGTTAGAATAAATTAGCGTTAACATTAAATGCATATAAACGGAATATTTAAAAAGGCATAAATCATGGAGAAGTAGAAAAATCTCGGTGCAGAGATCTGGAAAGATTTTTCTTGGTGCTGTAGAAGTTAAGAGACAAAATTTTAGAATGTTCGTTTTTAGAAAATGGTGCTCTAATTCCGCGAGTGAAGGATGCAAATTTTTAACGTGAGATAAATGATGACAATGTGGCAACACTAATTTTTGTTTTGATTTATTTGACTAAATTCCAGAGTGAAAATTTCACAAATAGTTTTCTTCCTGTGCAAACGACAGAATTTGTTTAAGTTTTAATTTCAATGTGGAAAAAATTGTAATTGGGACAGGAAGCAAAAAAAAGGAAAACTAATCACGAAGAAAAACTAGATTTATATTATGACATATTAGTTACATTTTATTAATGACATATTAGTTAAATTTTAAAAAGTAAATATATCTGACCATTTTTTATTTTTCTTTCCAGGTAAATATTTCTTGAATTTACGAGATGAAATGGTAATACAAAATTATACAGGTATTTATAAACTGCAATCATTTTGACAATATTAATCCAACAGTTTAGAAAGCATATATCAGATTCCGCAATATATATTTTACTATTGCTTAAGGTGTTTTAATAGTCCGAACAAAGTCAATAGATATTTTTATACGGAGTTTATTCATCCATTACATGACGTTTAACTTATAAAATAATACAAATCATCCATCATAATGTCCGCTAATAACTTTAAATGCAAATACGTCCACAAGAGATGCAATTTTTAAAATAATTAAAACTGTTTCCAATTCAAACCATATTCGAAATACAGAAAGCCCCATGTATATATATTAAAATTATAGTTAATTTTTAAACAAATAATAACCTCTTTTTAACAACAATAGGGACGTCTGTTTAATATCTTTATATGGAAAGACCTCCTGAGGTGGAGTCATGAATAGAGGAAGACTGTTTAAGTTGACCCTACTGTAGATAAAAAGGTCGAGTACAGGGAAAAGAAATACATCTGATGTTGGTCCTACTGTAGATGAAAACTTTACAGGTGGGTTATAATGTATAGGGAGACCTTACAGTTCGACTCTAAGGTAAAAAGAATACCTCCTCAGAGTTCGACTCAAATTCAGGAAGTACTCCTAAATTAACTATACTGTACAGGAAGGCCTACAAGAATGACTATATTGCATAGGAAGATATCGGAGATAGGAAGATATCGGATATCAACTCAACTGCAGATAAAGATCTCGATGAGTGACTTTCGCAGAAAAAGATCTCGGAGATCTGATCTACCCTTCTATATATAAAGACTGATTATATAGTGAAGGAAGACCACTAATGTTGACCCTAATGTTAATGAAGACCTCTCTGATCGACTGTACTGCAGAAAGTGGACTTCAGAGATCGATCTTCTCTACTGCGAAGTTAGTTATCAGATATCGACTCTGCTGCAGATGATGATATCTGTGATAGACTCTACCGGTGAGGAAGATCTCGGTGATTGATTTTATTGCAGCAGTAAATCGCGAAGATGTGCTCTACCCTTCTGTAGATGACGAATGATTAAATAGTGAAGACCACTAATGAGGGCCCCAATGAAGATGAAGACCTCTCTGGAGAATGCTATTGTAGATATAAGGCTTCAGAGATCTACCCTACATTGGGAAGAATATCTCAACGGTCGACTCTACTGCAGAAAAAATATCCCCTTGATCGATCCCACTCTAGAGGAATACTTCCGAAAACGACTCTATTGCACACAAAGTTATAAAAAATAGGCTCTACTGTAAATAAAGATCTCAGAAATCAACTCTACCGCAGGAGATCTCACTGATCGACTATACTGTAGAGAAATGTCGCATAAAAACAAACGAATACACATGAAATATCACAAATATATCGGAGATCGATTCTACTGCAGAATAAAGTCTTGGAGATCGAGCCTACCTCAGAGGATATCATGGAGATCAAGTCTACTTTAGAAGAATACCTCATTGATCACCTCTACTCCAGAGGAATAATTCGTTGATTGACCCTACTCCAGGGGAAGATGTCGGAAATTGACCCTACTGTAGAGTGTGATACCGAAAATCGACTCTACCATAGAGGATGATTTTATATATAAAAGCTACTGCAAAGAAATGCGTATTATGGAGATTGACCCTACTTCAAGGTTGGGTCCCAAAGAACGACACTACTGCAGTTGAATATCACGGAGATCGATTCTACTGCCGAGTAAGGGCTTTCAGATCAACTATAACGCAGAGGATGATCTCGGAAATCGGGTCAACTTTAGAGGAGATTCTGGAGATCAAGTCTAATTCAGAGGAACATCTCGTTGAACACTCAACGGGAGGAATTATTCGATGATTGACTCTATTCCAGAGGAAGATGTTGGTAATTTACTACAGTAGAGGAAGATATCGGAAATAGACTCTATCGTAGATGATTATCTCAAATATCGACTATACGACAGAGAAGTATTGCAGAAATTTACCCTTCGCAATATGTTCAGTGGAAAATCTCGAAAAACGTTTTTACTGTAGTTAAATTTCACAGAGATAGACTCTAATGTAGAGGAAGAACATAAAGATCTACTGCATAGTAAATTCTTACAGATCGACTCAAATGCAGAGGATGAAAATTGGGATCGGATCAATTTCAAATGAGATCCCGGAAATCAAGTCTCCTCTAAAGGACTATTTCGATGATTGACCCTACTCCAAAAGAAGATGGCGGAAATGGATTAGTATAGAGGAAGATGTCGGATATAGACTCTACAGTAGACGAGGATCGTAAATAACGACTTTACAGCAGAGAAGAATTGCGGAAATTTACCCTCCGCAATATCTTCAGAGGAAAATCGCGAAGAACATTTATACTGTAGTTAAGTATCACGGAGATAGACTCTTATGCAGAGAACTTACATGGATATCGACTCTACTGCAGAGTAAAGTCTTGCAGGACGACTATAATTTAGACGAAGATCACGGAGATCGGATAAACTTCAAATGAGATCCTGGAGATCAACTCTACTGTAGAGGAACATCTCGGAGATCTGCTATTCTCCAGAGGAATATTTCGGTGATCGAATCCACAGGATGTGTCGGAAATCGACTCTACTGTAGATGATGATCTCAAAAATTGACTGAATGCAGATGAATATTACTGTGATTGATTCTACATCAGAGCAAAGTCTCGAAGATCGCCACTAATGCAGGAGATTATCTCTGAGATAGACTATAATACAGAAAAAGATCTTGGGGATCATGTCTAAGATCTTGCAGAGAGGCGATCTCAGAGATGGGATCAGATTCAGAGAAGATCAACGCGAAGATCGATTCTACTGCAGTGGAGATCGTCTCATGGACTCAGAGATAGTCTAAGAGGGATACGACTATACTGTAGAGGACTATACTCGGAGTTTGACTCTAATCAGAGTTAGATCGACTGTACTGTAAAAATATAGCAGCGATCAATTTCAACTACAGAGTAAAACTTGAGAGATTGACTATACTACTGAAAGCAGACAAGCTTAGATATCCTATCTGCAGAAGATGAAGTTCACAGGGATCGACTCTACTACTAGGACAGACTTCTGAGACAAAGGTATCGCTGATCGACCTTACTCTGGAGGGATACGACTATACTGTAGAGGAATATGACAGAGATCTACTCCAATACTTTGTAAGATCTCGGAGTTCGACTCTACTCAGATTAAGATCGACTCTACTGTAAAAATGTAGCAGTAATCAAATTCAACTACAGGGCAAAACTTGAGAGATTGACTATACTACTGAAAGCAGACAAGCTTAAATATCCTATCTGCAGAAGATGAAGTTCTCAGGGATCGACTCTACTACTAAGAAAGACTTCTGAAACCAAGGTATCGCTGATCGACCTTACTCTGGAAACAAAATATATCAGATACCTAGTTTACTACATAATAAGATCTCTGAGGTTGACAACGGCATTTATTTAATCTGCCTTTTTCAAAACTTTAAATGCAAATATATTCACAAAGGTGATGCAATAATTAAAAAATTGTTTTCGAAAAAAAAACTTCAAATGCTCAGTGGTCGTACAGATGAAAAACTCTGAAGTTGACTTCAGTATAGGTTTTATCCATCTTTGCAACAATGTTGACATCCAACATACAATATGTTAGATATTTCTATCTCCTCGTATAAACACTAGGAAATATTTAACTAAAAAAAACTATTGAGCATTTATCTAGACTTGACTACCAACCATTGACTTGACAACCTATCTTGAAAAGCCAACACTTCTCTTTCATTAAAAGTGTTTGGGAAAATTATTTAATTACAATATAAAGTGAATTTTCCCTCCATTCCATTTTTTCTCCAATCATCATCTTGAGAACTTCCTGTTTCGATTTGTAAGAATCCGTGGCCATGGTGGTGGTGGGTACCACAATCTATTAGTTATTTCATTCTGGAACACATAGCGTGACCATTACTTAAGGAAATGGTTAGTAGCCATGAATGCCCGTTCTTAAGGGGAAAATAGTAAATATGAACGAATGGACGGGCGGACAGACAAACAAAAGAACGGTCACATGCAACCGTTGACGCAACAGGTTCAAGTAGTTTACATAAAACCAGACAGACAGACCAGAGAGTTGCAAGGGAAAATTCAATGAAAAACTGAAGAAAAACGAAAAATGACTTGTCGGCTTTATGACGACGGGAACGTCGACATTGCTGATGATGATGTTGTTGTTGATAATAATGTATATTTGTTGTTGGTGTTGTTGATAATTTCCCAGGAAAAACTGCATGTACCTGGAACATGAAAAGGAAATTGCACTTAAATGCACTGAAACGTAAAGATCGCACAATGATATCAAACAAATATCATGGCAGGAGGTTCTTATACCAAATTGCTTAAAATTTATTATGCAAAAAAAAACCAGCAGACCCAGACGTACTTGTAGTCATTGTCAAGAACGTAGAAAAATGATTCGGAGATTTTCCCTCTTGTAGGAAAAGTGTTGCTTGCCTTGTTGAGAACTCAAAAGGGACTTGCATCGACCTGTGGACATGCCACACACATATTTCAAATGACTGTCAAATTGCTGACAGAGTTGCATGTGTGGCTGTCTGACTGGTTGGCTCGCCCAACAGACACTTGCGCCGATAACTATGCACTGAAAGCTAAAGTTAACACGCAAAGGAATTTTTGAAGCGGACTTGAGAAATGCAAAAATACAAAGCTTTAGATTTTAAGGAAACATATTTCAAATGCCATTTCTGCACGCCCGACGTCTGGCGTGTTTAGCACTAGACTTTTGCTAGCATCTGCTTCTTTCCACAGAGTTGCATGTTAGCGTAACCTGCATAAATGCATAAATAGGTAGTTTGTAAAATTTATTTTTGTTTCTCTTCTTTGTGTTTTTTTTTGTGGTTACCATTGACCATTGGCATGTCTGGTTTTAAAGAGCTCAAATAATTCGTGATACTATCGTTTATTGTTGAGCTTGACTTTTTCTTGATTATTAAGACTTCCTTTTGCAAAAAGTTATTTCAAAACATTTTATGTTCATTGTCTTTGACCTTTTTTGGGGGGGAATTTCTTGTTTCTTCTATTATGGAGTCTCCACTATTTATTACTCCCCAAGTGTAGTTATTTGTGCAAATTATTGTTATTGTTTTATGCATTTTATCCATTGATCTCACCAAAATGCATGATTAATCGTGCGCTGACAGCTGAAGGCAGTGAAGGTGGCATTGAATTAGCGGCAAAAGAAAAAGTCTGGCAAAAACAATTTCAACTCTGCGCATAAGCAGCAGTGATCGGCAAGAGGTTTTGATGTTGGCTACAACAGCTAAATGCAGGTAATGATATGACAGATAATGATATGAGAGGTTCTTTACGAATAATAATAATTGATATTTTCTTCATTGTGGAACACGTTTAGGGATTTTAATACATTCGAATTCTAATAAAGTAATGACCGTTTGACTCCATTATAGAGGAAGACCTCGTGTGTTGATCTCCAGAATAATGGAAAACATTTTACGTTGATACTATTATACATGAAAACCTCAGATATTAACTACATATGTACTATGTAGTAAAGTAAGATCACCGATGTTGTTCCTACTATAGATGAAGATCTCAGTGTGCGACTCTACTATAGAGGGCAAACCTCAGATTTCGGATATCGCCTCAACTGCAGAGGAATATCTCGCAGTTCAACTCAGCTGAAGATGAGATTCTACTGCAGTCGAAGTTCTCGGAGTCCGACTCTACTCAGAGGAAGATCTCGGCCATCGACTTAACTGCAGAGAAATATCACGGAGATATACTCAACTGCATAGGGGAAAGCTTCACAAATCGACTCTACAGTAGAGACAAAACCTCACATTACGGAGATCGCCTCAACTGTAGAAGAACATCTCGTAGTTGAGATCAACTGAAGAGGAGACTCTTCTACAGTCGAAGTTCTCGGAGTCCGACTGTACTCGGAGGAAGATCTCGAACATCGACTTAATGCAGGGAAATATCGCGGAGATATACTCAACTACAGAAAAATACTACGGAGATAGACTCTACTGCAGATCATATATCAGAATTTGAAACTACTGCAGATAAAGTTCTCAGCGATCGGCTCAACTGCAGAGAAATAACATGGAGATCGACTCAAATCTAGACAGCAGTGACTGACCCCATTCTAGAGGAAGATCACGGATGTCGTGTTTATTGCATAGCTAGATCCTGTAGCTTGACTCTTTTACGCATGATAATCACAGAGATCGACTCAACTGCAGAGGAATATCACGCAGATAGACTCATCCGCTGAGAAATACCACGGAGATCGACTCTACTGCAGATCAAGATATCGACCTTTGAATCTACTGCAGACCAAATTCTCAGCGATCGACTCAATTGCAAAGGAAAATCTACTCAACTGCGAGCAATATTAAGGAGAGTTTGGAAATCGACTCTTAAGTAAAAGAAGACCATTGTGATCGAACCTACTGCAGATTAGAGATCGACTCAACTGTAAAGAAAAACTTAAGATATTAACTGTACTCCACAAGAAGAACTTGATATCAACTAGATTCTAATGCTGGCAAGCAGCGGTGTTCGATCCTCTACTCTACTCTAGAGGAAATTCTCGGAGATCGTGTACTGAATAGGAAGATCTCGCATATCGAATCTATTGCAAATGAAGATCTCGGCTTAACTGCAGAGTAATATCACTCAGATAGACTCAACTGCAGAAAAATTCCACGTAGATCGATTGTACTGCAGATCAAGATTTCGGACCTCGAATCTACTGCGGACAAAATTCTCAGTGATCGACTCAACTGCACAGAAAGATCTACTCTACGAATATTCCGAAGAAGGAGGAAGACCGACGTGATCGAACCTACTGCTGAGGAGAGATCGACTCCACTGCAAACAACACCTCGGGGATTGACTCAACAACAGAGAAAGAACTTGGATATCGACTTCACTCTAATGCAGGAAAACAGCAATGGTCGATCCTATAGTAGAGCAAGATCTCCGAGATCGACTATACTCCAGAGGAAAAGATTTTGCGGATCGACTTTATTCCCCATGAACATCTCGGTGATCGATTCAACTGTAGAGGAATATCAGGGAGATCGAGACTAATGCAGGAACAATACATTGACGACACTACTGTAAAGAAAGGTATCAATGATCGAATCTGCTGCAAAAGATTTCAGAGATCGACTCTACTGCACAGGAAGATCTCAGAGATTGACTCTAGGGCACAGAAAGATCTCGGAGTTCGACTCTAACACAGAAGATCCCGTAGACCTATTGCAGAGGAAGATCTTGGAGATGGACGCAACTAAAGAGGAAAATAGAGGAATAATTTGCAAATCGAAGTGATCGGCCATACTGTAGAGCAAGACTTCAGAGATCTTATTTACTGTAGAGAAAAACCTCAGAAATAGAATTTATTGCAAAAGAAGATCTAACAGATCGACCCCACTCCACTATTGGAGAACAACACAACTTTAATTCATGAACATCTTAATGCTCGACACTACTGTAGAGAAAAGCCTCAGCTCTACTGTTAATGAAGGACTGGGAGATAGACTACTCACC
This sequence comes from Eudasyphora cyanicolor, assembly GCA_963930755.1. Taxonomy (NCBI): domain Eukaryota; kingdom Metazoa; phylum Arthropoda; class Insecta; order Diptera; family Muscidae; genus Eudasyphora; species Eudasyphora cyanicolor. The sequence goes on from OZ005738.1 coordinate 34,071,951, forward strand.
AGAAAGTTCTGGAAGTTTGAATTAACAATAAAGGGAATATCAGGGAGATCGACTCTATATATAAAGGCCTCAGCTCTACTGTTGATGAATGTCTCGTAGATGGACTGATCAAGAGGAAGTTCTCGAAGTTTGAATCAACAGCAGAGGATCGACTCTATATCAGGCAAGGTCTGAGATATCAACTCTGCTGTAGATGAAGTTGTCAGATATATACTCTACTGCAGAGAAAAGCCTCAGAGTGATCGACACTGCTGTATCCTCTACAACAGAGATTGATTCAACTGCGGTGGATAATCTCAGAAATCGACTTGAATGCACGAATTTTATGCAGATAAAAGTCATGATGGACAAAGTTCCCGGAGGTCGATGTTTCTGCAGACAAATTTCTCGAATTTTACGGATATCGACTCTACTTCTGAAGAATATCACGAATGATGACTCTAATGCATAGGAAGATCTAGGAGAAACTTCAGAGATCGATTGTACTTCAGAGGAATACTTCAAAGGTCGAACCTACTGTAGAGGAAGGCGTCTTACATCGACTTTACTGTAAATGAGGACCTCATAGGTCGAGACTATTGCAGAGAAAAAACTCCGAGATCGAATCTACTGCAGAGGAAGTCCCCCAAGATAGACTCTACTGCGCAGTATAATTTCGGAAATCGATTCAACTGCAAAGGAAGATCTGGGAGTTAAGATCAACTGCAGAGAGTTCGACTCTACATCAGTCGATGTTTTCGGATTTCGACTCCAGTCAGTGGAAGGTCTCGGAGATCCGACTCAACTGGAGACGAACTTCTCGAAAATCGACTCTACTACCAAGGTCGGCCTCGGAGATCGAATCTACTGTAGAGGAAGAACACTGGTGTTCTTCCTACTGTCTACTGTACAGGAAGATTAGGGAGATCAACACAACTGCAGACGAATATTGCGGAGATCGACTTTAATGCAGAGTGATATTTTGAAGATAGAATCAAGTGAAGGCGATGTTCTCGGAGATCAAGTTTAATGCGATGGAATGTCTCAGAGCAAAATACCAGAAAGAAAAATTAACTATACTGTAGACAAACTCAAAGATCGACTCTACTGTACAGAAAGATCTCGGGGATGGATAGGGGAATATCATGGATATCGCCTCTACAGCATAGAAAAATCTAGTAGATCGTCTAAACTGCAGAGGAGAATCACTGATATTGACTTTAATACATACAAATATCTTGGAAATATACCAGTACTCTACTGCGAACGAGGTTCCCGGAGGTCGACTGTATTGCAGACAAAGTTCTCGAAGATTGATACTATTGTGGAAGAATATCTTGGTCGTCGACTCTCCCACAGAGGAATATGACGGATATGGACTCTACTACAAAGGAATATTATAGATTTTGAATTTAATGCATAGGAAGATCTCTAAGATCTAAGATCTTGAAATGTTTATAAAGATTTTTATAAATTTTTGAAAAACTTTGGAATTGATTTGCCTTCAAAGACAATAAAACATTAATATAAGGACATTTCATACTTAAAATGCAGAACATTTACTTAATACTAATTATATTATCTTAAATTTAAGTTAAAAATTTAATGATTTTGGACTGCAATGGATGATCTTTTTAATACTTTATAGTCTTTGGCGCCAAATCAATTCAAACGTTTTTAAAAAATTAATAAAAATTTATGTTTGAAATTTCCATAAAAAATTAGTTACCAATACGGAAAGCAATTGAGAAAATACTTCTCAACTGTTTGTGAACCACTGCATCTAGGATGTAAATGAATTCATCCATCCATTTACTCATTCCACCCTCTTTCAGCCATGATAATGGTGGTGTGGTAATGGCATTCATTGAGTGAGTGAGCAGAGCAGTGAGTCAACAACCATCACCGCCACCACTAATTGGTGTGAATAAATTATGATGGTAAACAACAAAAGTGAAGACAATATTTTCTTTTTTCTATCTTCGAAGTAATAATAGGTAGCAAAAGCGCAAAAAAAACAAAGAAAACGCATTTACAGAAAAAACTGAAAAAATACAATGGCAATAATAATTATGGGCAATTAACAGAAAAAAAAATAAAAAAACGAGATCTCCCCGACGGGGAATTGAACCCCGGTCTCCCGCGTGACAGGCGGGGATACTGACCACTATACTATCGAGGACTGTGTTCGTTGGATGGAAAATTTCATATTTCTGTTATTAATCAGTATTAGAACCAATTATTAAAGTTAAGAATTAGAAAAAAGATATTTCCCATACCGGGAATCGAACCCGGGCCTTCTGGGTGAAAGCCAGATATCCTAGCCACTAGACCATATGGGAGGATGAATAACTGAGATCAAAATCACTACTAGAACATGCAGAGTTGATTGAAGCTGAAATATGTTAGTGATGTTGATTTATCGATAAAAAAAATAGCATTTATCTACTTATCGAGCAATGCTCCAACCAATGACAATTCAATGACAATTAAATACTATAGACGTCGCATGGTATTTACAGACTTCATTTGCCAGGTGGCGTCCGAGTAGCCTTTCTCTCATTCTCAAATTTCTCTCTCAATTATTTCTCTGTCAAAACATGCAGACCTTTTTGTACTCTCAAATAATTTCTGAGAACGGAGTGAGTATTTCAGTTTGTTTTGTTGTTGAATGCTTTGAAGTTGGAATATAATAAAATTAATGATGAAAATCTTTTCTCTCTTTACAAAGTAAATAAAAGTATCTATCCTCTCTTTGCAGAACGCTCTCTTTACAGTTTAGCCAGACATAGCGCCATCTTCATTATGCAGACATACTAAATGAATTGTCAAACTCCATGCGACGTCTATAGTATTCAATTGGCATTGCTCCAACTGTTCCAGAATTTCATAGTGATGCGTATCTTAGAACGATTGAATTCAAACTATAATTTTGACCAATGACGTTTAAGAGTTTATATAGGGAAATATTGAGTTAAAATCTGGCAAAGTATTATCGTTTCACTTGAGAGGCGCTCTCTATCTATGGCCAAATTGAAGAGTTTTATTTTTCAAAAATTAATCATCTACATAATTGTAGACTGCGTCATATCTCTGTTAAATTACTTGAGGTAGTCTCCATTGAAATACTAAATCGTATCAGTTAGATTTGTATCTCAGAGATATATGAATAGGAATAAATATCACAGCAATAAATAATAATCGTGTAGGTAATGAAAAAAGCGAATCCAGTCCTTCAGAGAGGGGCTAGTCAAAAAAAAAACACTTAAATTTGGGCGTAGATAAAGCACACCTAGTTTTGCAATAACTCTGTTGTGTTGTTTTATAATATTTTGTCTTATTTTGATTCAAATAAAGCTATCTAATCTTCGTTCGTAAATCGTGAAGCTTTGTTGACTGATGCCATCAACAACTCGGTGACCTGTGCCCGCAATATGAAGTCCCAACAAGGCTGGACTGCCTGGTCCACTGGAAACACTGCAGCGGTTCTTTCCGCAGCATTGATGATTGCTTCTAAATTGCATTTAAATAAATTTGATTATTTTATAAAAATCAATTGGAAAAATGGGTTTTAATTAATTTAATTATTTAATTAACAGAAGTCAACTATATTATAGAGGAAGATCTTACAGGATGACTTTAGTATAGAGAAAGATCTCAGAGGTCTACTCGAGTATAGAGGAAGACCTTAGAGGTCAACTCTAGTATAGCGAAAGACCTCAGAGGTCAATTCTGGTATAGGGGAAGACCTCAGAGGTCAATTCTGGTATAGAGGAAGACCTCAGAGGTCAATTCTGGTATAGAGGAAGACCTCATTGGACGGCTCTAGTATAGAGGTAGACCTCACAGGTCGACTCTAGTATAGAGGAAGACCTCACAAGTCGACTCTAGTGTAGAGGAAGACCTCATAAGTCGGCGCTAGTATAAAATGAAGGTCTCAAAGGTTGACTCTAGTATAGCGGAAGATCTTAGATGTCTACTGTAGCACAGAGGAAGATATCTGAGGTCGACACTAGTATAGAGGAAGACCTCACAGGTCGACTCTTGTATAAAGGAAGACCTCAAAAGTCGACTCTAGTGTAGAGGAAGGCCACATAACTGGCCCTAGTATAAATTAAGGTCTCAAAGGTTGACTCTAGTATAGCGGAAGATCTTAGATGTCGACTCTAGCACAGAGGAAGATCTCTGGGGTCGACACTAGTATAGAGGAAGACCTCTGAGGTCGACTCTAGTATAGAGGAAGACCTCTGAGGTCGACTCTAGTATAGAGGAAGTCCTCATAGGTCGACTCTAGTATAGAGGAAAACCTCAGAGGTCGACTCTAGTATAGAGGAAGACCTCAGAGGTCGACTCTAGTATAGAGGAAGACCTCAGAGGTCGACTCTAGTATAGAGGAAGACCTCAGAGGTCGACTCTTGTATAGAGGAAGACCTCAGAGGTCGACCTCAGAGGTCTTCCTCTATACTAGAAATTTTGAAAAAATTTAAAAAAATAGTTTTTTGGTTCTACGAAAATTGCACAATTTTTTGTAATTTTTTTTTTTTTGATAAATTTGTCAAAAAAAATATTTTACCAAAGTATTTTTGGAAAAAAACCTTTGTAGAAAAATTTTTTTCATTTCACGCGCTGAACATTTTCTTCACCCGATGTGGCCAATCTTGATGCCCTCTAGCTACGCCCTTGTCTGACATAGGGGGTCCAAATATAAAACTTAACTTCTCTAACACCTCTTCATCTACCACGCCAGGATTGGTCGCAATCGGTTGTATGGTTAATTATTTCCCCTTTCAAAAAATTTGTTTTTACTGTTTTGGATTTATGAGAGTACGACGAATATTCTGTGAATATTTGAAAAAAATCGAGGGAAGCAATTTTTTCTACAAAGGTTTTTTTTAAAAAAAAAAAGATTTTTAAAAGAAAACTGGTACAAATTTTTTTTACAAATTAAAAAATTTTTACAAAAAATTGTGCATTTTGTCCTCAGTAAAACTAAGTAAATTTTGCAAAAATTGGTTCAGCCGTTCGAGAGCAATTACAATTTTCGAAAAACCTAAAAACAAATTTTTTCAATATTACAAACGCCCATACAATTTAAAAAAAAAATCGGCTCAGATGTATGTACAGCCCCCATATATATGTATGTACAAAGATAGCCCCATCTATACTTATATACCGATTTAGAACATAAGGGCTATAGATTCCGTTTTTTGAACAGAACTTTATAAAAGTTCGATAGTAGGCGAATTTTAAGAAAATCGGTTCAGATTCCAATACATAGATAAGAATATATAGACCTTATATATATTAATAAACCCCGATTTCGCATCTAAGGCCTAAATAATCCTCATTTTTGAACAAATATTTATAAAATTTTAAATTTTTACGTAAAATGGAAAGTTTCCACATTTTAAGCTAATAGGTTCAGATTTAGATATAGCTTTGGTATACTTGACTATGAAACTAAGCGCTATAAAAAATTTGTTGTGCAGATATTACCAACGATAACAACATTGATAAATCATGACAATATTTCTTCTTATTCTTCTCCGATAGGATGTTGTGTAGTGTAGATGCTCGGTTAAGTCCGACTTTAGCCTTTCTTTACTAGTTACTTTGACAGTACGTCCCGTACGTGTGCACGCTTACTGCTGTCTTTGATTTTTAGGGATAACTTTTTCTTTTTCAAACAAAAATGCAAATATTGCCTTCTCTAATAAACTTATCGATAGTAAAACGGAAATATGTCATCGCAGGTTTATGAATTTTTCATTTTTTGAAAAATCTTCTGTCATCTGCACATTGCCATCTTCCTGGCAAAAATCTTCAATTCGGTATGAATTGCACTAAATTTCCGCTAAAATAAACACCCGGTATTTAAACATCTGTGTTGACTTCTCTAATTTAAGTGCAAGTTATCGATAACAGAAAAATGTCACCACAGCTGTATGAGTTCTTCTTCTTCCTTAAGATATTCCCACAATTCTCTCGCTCTGGGCTGACCACGGCAATTATGCGGCGCCATATTTATAGGCAATTTCTGCAAACCGATAACAATTTTCCTAAATACCACTTAAATAAACACCCGGTACGTTTAACCATTGCATTTTGTAGAAAAATAACACGAAAAAAGAAAACTTTGAGAAAAAGAACAAATAAATTTGCCAAAGATAATAAAAATTATGCCAGTCACATATATAAAATATAATTGCTTATTTTACAAGAAACCTGTGATAACTGTGACAGACGGACAGACCAGAACCAGCGAACTTGTGGCGGGCAGAGTCTGACTGACTGACGGTCTCTTTTTAGAATTTTATTAAGAAATTACCAAAGAACACAACAACAACAACTTGCATGGACAGATATCTGTTTTGCTGCCATTTCCACCTGAGTTGTATATTTATTAAAATAAAACAGAAATGACAAAACCCCACCACCTGTCAATTATGCACACAAGTCAATTTCAAAATAAATTAATGCATAATCAACCAAATAAAAGAAAATAATATATGAAATTACCGAGGAAAAAATCTAGCATTAATATGCGAGAAATGCAGTGCGAACAAAATGCGCTAGAATGGTTGGTTGGCTGGATGGATTGATACAAGTAAAAATGCACAAGCAAAAAGCTGTGTAAGCAAATGTTTTTAGTACACCGACTCGAAACAATCGATGTGATGATGGACGCGAACGGTGGCGATAGATATCAGGAAAGTAGCAGGCACAAGAACAAAAGAATTGTATTCCTATTGGGGGTAAGAAAATGTTGATGGCCGCCATTTCCTATATATAAACACAATTATCTTTGAAAACAGTGTGCTCTCCATGTACTATGGAGAGTAACTTCGAGTAACTTTAAGAACATGGTTGAAAGATCCTCATAAGGCACATTGACTCTGAATTAATGGTGCCGATATAAAAATGTCCTCTAATGTAGAGTCTTTGACAGGCTAGAAACGACATTGACCCCGTTCTATGGTAATTGATCTCGTATTAAAAGTTGAAATAGGATTATAGGAATTGTACTACGGAGTAAGCATCATTGACTCTCCAAGAAACTTTTCAATCATTATTGAAAACCCGGATTATGAAGATTTTTTTAACGAGCAATAGATACAATGGAGGCCTTTTTAAAGATTTTTGAACCCTGCGAAGGCTTTTGTCTTGAGTTGATACTAAAGTCATTGACAAGGCAAAAGTCATAGACACCTTATTAGAAAGATTTGAACTATACATAAGGTCGTTAATCCCAAACCACGAGTCCCAGTTCCTGATTAAAAAACTCTGAGTCCAGATTAATGACCATCATCCCGTATTAGGGATCATAGATCCAGAATTAATGGTTATCCAACCCGGATTGACAACTAGCAAAGGCAGGGTTACCATAACTATAACCGGAAAGGAGGACTTTTGTGTCAGAAAAGGAGGACATTTGTAACATTTACAAAGAGAGTTTGGAACTTTCGAAGGACACTTAAAAAATACAATTTCCAATGATTTGTACAACAATTTGTATTTTATAGCGCTTAGATGCCAAATCGGAGGACTATATCTAAATCCGAACAAATTTTCTTCAAATTTGGCAAGGTTTGTACTTGGGTGCTACATTTAAATCTGAGACGATTTACACCAAATTCGACAATGTGGGAACTTGGATCAAGAAACTCCATCCCGCTTGATTTCAAAGTGATTGGATATGAAAAGGCTTCTGTAGCGCTAAAAGGCCAATTCGGAAACAATATTTATATAGGGCCTACACCCAGCGAAAAACAAAGCACATACGTGCTTAATCTTTGCAAATTCGTTTATGATAATGAACCAATCCCGCATGTTACGAATTCAAGCAAGGCGGTGCATGAATATAGCATCAAAAATCAACAACGCTTCGTTGCAAAATGAATACCAACTGGGGATAATTAAAATCAGGTTTTGCGGACAACTATAGAACCTGCGGGGGACGACTAAAGCACTTGCTGAGGACAAATAAAGCACGCGCTGGGATAACTTTCCATTCAAAATCCTAATTTTCATTTTTCACGTCTTTATAAATCCTCGTGGTTTCTTCTTCTATGAACTGAAAATAACAAATCCAATGAACAACACAAAGCCAAACAAATAATCATCAATCTTACGGCGACAATACATAACGCAACGCCGGTCAAAAAATCACCCCCGTTTCGTTGATAATTAATGAACGAATCGGTGGCGATTTTTCAAGCACGTTACGTTTATAAATTGGTACCAAACGGTGTTTATTTTGCAACGTCTTTTTTCCCTCAGTGTATATCTCAATCTGAACCGACTTTGACCAATTTCTTCCCAGGTATGAAATAGCCCTTATTGTCAAATTTCAGCAAGATCGGAATGAAAATGAGACCTGTACTTAAGGAACAATTTTAAATAGACAGACAGACAATCGGTGTACTATATAGTGGGTCTAGCTCCAGTATTTTTTGGTGTTAATTATAATAAATAAGTGAAGCGGCGTTAAGACCTGACATGCCGAATTTTGCATACCCTACACCATAGATTGCTTGTCAACTGTTTTTTGATTCTTTGAGATTTGTTGCGTTTGTTGCGCTAAGAAGTAAACTCTTGAGGTACCTTTGTGTGGGGGCTATATCAAAACATGGACTTATGATGACCATTGTTCGTCTGAAGGGTTCTGGAAATACATACGTACACCCAAATTACCAATTACTGTTCGACCAGTTGAAATTTGCGGTCTCTATGGCGTTAATAAGTCAAATCGGACAGAAGATGCTAAAAATTTATCGCTATTGTTTATTTTCAATCCCAAGTTACCTGCAGCTATAAGAAGTATCTGTACCAAATTTCAGTCATCGAGCTCAATTATTGTAGTACTAACTTGTAACTAACTTGTACTAAAAGTAGTTGCAAAAAAAATTCATGTGGAGGTTTACTGTTTGTGAAAAATTTTAATTTGTAACAAAAGGAGGACAAATCCATCATTTTTGAAAAAGGAGGGAGGACGGGAGGACACTTGTTAAAAAGGACATGTCCTCCCAAAGGAGTACGTATGGTAACCCTAAGCAAAGGTCAGTTACCCTTGAATGTCATTTATCCCCGAAGCAATAGTCATAGAGCCAGGAATAAAAGTCATTAACACCGGATTGTTAGTAATCGTACCATATTAAGGGTCATAGATACAAAATTTAGACTCATCGACTCTTTTGTACTAGGATTAAGAGAAATTTACCACCCTTTAAGGTATTGTGCCCTAACAGTAGCATAACATAACACCTAATTGAACGCATTAATCTGATATTTTCGACACCAGAGTATATGAATACTAATCCCCAATTAAATGTCACTTACTCAAGATAAATGGGCATCGATTCCGGATTGAGGGCCATAGACTTCTAACAAAAGTCGATGACACCAGATTGCAAGTCATTGAACCCTGTTCAATAAACGTTGAACTCCGGCAAATAACAGTTATCCCGTATTAACCCTAGAATGGTAAACATAGCCTGTGAAGCGAAGCAATTTTTTTTCGCGATATTTCCTGATCGCTTACTCGTATCAAAGCGTGCTCTCGTGCCAACTCAGTTCAGTGCTGTGCGAGCTTGGGCACAGACGTGTTTTTACTTGCTCCGTTTTATATTTTTGTTTTTGTTTTACATTTTTGTTTTTTCAAAGGTGAAATGTGGGTTTGTTTTTTAAAAGTCGCCTCACAGGCGAAGTTTACAATTAAAGAGCTAAAATATATGTTTACTATTCTAGGGTTAATATTCACCGACCAGAAATAAGGGTCATTGAACTTGGATTAAATGTTACTGAGCCACAATTTTGGGAAATATATTCAGAATTAAGGGCCAAACGACACTGACCCCTATTTGCAGGTCCCCAAACTCCGAGTCATTGTAAGTGACCCCTAATAAAGGTCAATTTCCTGATTAAAGATAATTGACTCCAGATTAAGCATCTCATATATAGTATTGAAGGTAATTTTCCCTAGACTAAGGGCCACTGACCCCCAACAAAGGAAATAGAACCGTGATTGTTAGGTACACGCTGAAAAAAAATCGCTTCTGTAGTATATTGTCCCAAACATATTCGGCTTGAAACATATATATGTTTATGGTACACTCCAAATACATAATATTTGATACACACCAAAATTATATATTTGGGAAGATGTTGTTCTAAACAAATCTTTGTTTATATACCAATATATTTTTATTTGGGACCATTATTTCCGAAATAAATATGTATTTCCATTTAAGAATTCAGAAAATACCTAAGTTATGTTAAATTTTTCAGTAATTCAATGTTAGTTTTTTTATAAATTGTTAATGTTTGTGAAATAATTATTGAAATCGTATAATATTGGATAGAATACTCATAAATTGTATTAACATTATTGATTAAGAACAGAAGCTAATGCTGGGAGGATAAACCCGGAACCAAGGAAAAATTTAATCTGGAATTCGAAAAAGTCAACAAAAGTTTTGAAATTTTTTTTAAACAAAATATATTTAGAGAAATTCCTAAACAATAATTATATTTGTATTTAAACACATATTTTATTTGAGAATTTTTGTTTGCAAATATATTTTGTTGTAATATATTAATATATGCGTTTCAAATATATTTTGTTGATTTTCAAATAAAATTTATTTGCTAGAAAATATATAATATTTAAAAATTTGTGTTCCAAATATATTTTCTTTCGATTCAAACATATCAAAAAAGGCTATTTTGCCCCGTGTATAGAACACCGATATGTGACCATTGAACCACTACAAAATTCACTAATGGTGTTTTCTTTTCTAAAAAATTATGTTGACCTGTCAGAAAGCAGCATTTTAATAATGTCGCCTACACTCTCTTGCACTGCTGGCATTTTTATGGTCAGAATCGAAAACAAAATGCAAAAAGCTAGCCTTTTAACTCACAAAAAAAAACAAAGAATACTCCACGGCACCACCTAAATAAAGCTTCTGTCCAAACTTCATTAGGAAAAACACGCACGTACACCCGCGGATATTTAGGCTATTTGCTCGACGCCGAAAAAACATATGTTTTGCAGGCCAGTGCCCACCCCTTCGATTAAATACAGGGCTGAAATATTTTTGAACCGCGCAAATGCGACATTTTTTACAAAAGAAAACAAAACATTTTCACAGTGCAGCATTTTTTTACAAACGAAAACAAAAAGGCATTTTTGCCACAAAAGAAAACACCATAACCCTTGATTACAGATCATTGACTCTAGTTTAAGGATAAGGATTCGGATCGGTTCTGGGAGCTGCAACTACAGCCAGGTCGAAAATAGCATATCTCAGAGCGGAGCAAAGTGTAGGTGTCTTTTTTGGGTAGAAACCTAGGTCGAAAATAGCATATGTCAGAGCGCAGCAAAGTGTAGGTGTCTTTTTTGGGTAGAAACATAGGTTTTTGTCAGATGTGATGAGAGTGCTTCAGATTTATCCTGAAAAAAGCCTCTACGCTCCATCGTTCCGAGGCGTATTTCCGCTCCTGAGCAGGTCGCTATTTTCCTCACCATTTCAGCAATTTAAATCCGATCAATGTCCCTTCTTTATATCCAAATATAGCTCTGGCGTCTACCGATCAACAATATTCAACTTAAAACATTCTCAATCTGCTTCACTCCATATTCCTGCTACTGGGTCAGTTGGATCTTGGGCAGGTGCAAGTCCAATTCACGACGCAAAAATCCCCAAATTCAATCCTTTTTTCTTATGGATTTAACCACTGCCTCTTGATGTTTTGCTACAAAGAAATCTGAATTTCAAATTCAACACCCTGGAAATGGCAAAGAGAGCCATCGTAGCGGTATTTTCTTGTAACAAATCATGTATTGTATAACACGGCTGACAGACCTATAATGATTTACGGTTTTATAGTCTGGTGTGATAAGTCCATCACACTGTAGGCCACTTTACTACACAGAGCCATGAACTACCGCAGGTCTCTTAACGGGATTGCTAAGTAGTTTAAAATCCAACTGAAATAGGTACCTTCACAGATATGTACTTCGGTACGGAAGGCTTTGCTATTCACTTGGGAATATCCAGGGGTGATTCATTTGCTGAATTTCACAAGCAGCTCACTACTTTCGGTCCCAGACCAAGTATTCCCTGGAAATATCATATTGACATCCCCTTGATTGATAGCTAATGAAAGAAGGCGGAAGTTTTCCCTGCATGAGATGGCAAACTAGGTTGGGAAGATATGGACTAATCAGCCACACATCCTTAATTTATCAGATTACAGAAACTAAAATAGGTACCGACAAATAATAACCCGGCTTCCGTCAGGAATTGTATACATTTCAGAGACATGAATTGTATACATTCCAGAATCATTTGGGCCTCCCATGACCTGCTATCGTTATCTAGACTGTATATTTGAAAAATCTCGCCCTCAATGTCGGCTCACTTTCTTTTAAAAAAAACATGCAATGAGATTGAAAGTTGCTACCTACGATGTCTGCAGAAGCTGCGGAAAAGAAGAGTGGTGTCAGTAAGACATCACATTTGTGTGTACTCTGAAGAATTTGAGGCTACTCTGGACAGATTTAGCAGATGTTATCATCGCCTACCGTATGACCTGTTTAAGGCAATCGCAATAGGTCGAAGAGAGGAATTAGGTATAATCCGGTGTATCACAAAGATCACAGACTACCACAATACCTAACCTATTCTCCAATCCCTCCTATGATCTTCCGGCTTAAACTTTTGCCCACCCCTAATAATTTCCGATGACTTTTATAGCCACTAGAAAGAACGAACAAATGAAAGAAATTAAAATGGAATGGATGTTTAAAAAATTATGATTGTCTTGGGTTAAGAACAAAAAGGAAAAAACTGAAAAAATAAATAAATATAACCGCAAAAGAACAACAAGAATATGATGACATGAATACCACCATCGAACGTGGCTGACTAAGACTGTCAGTTGATGTTTCCATATTTCCAAGACGGCAACGGCCAACATTTCTGGCCATCAAGCATAAAGTTTTGATATTTATCTGAAATCCACAAAGCTTGGATGGATGGGATGAATGAATGAATGGAATGGAATGGTGTGGAGTGGAGTGTGGCTATTGCTGTTGTTGTTGGCTTTCTGTTGTTGTTTACCATCAATATGGTGATTTATGATGATTTGCATTCAAAACTCAGAAATCTTAATGAAAACCGTTAAAACAAACTACTAAAAAATGTGTTAAAAGAAATTAACGGCTATTCTTTTTTCCCTCTTCGCCCCTCTCCACACCTTTCGCAGTATTGGAGAATATATGTAAATTTTTAACGAAAAAAACACTCAATAATAATAATAAGAAAAGAAATTCAGAGTCGTAACGACAAGTCAATGAACAAATGATATTTTTTGTAACGAACTCAAGATTCAAACAATTAAAACAATCAAATATTTTAGTGAAAGTGAAAATTTTCACAAAAAAACTAACAACTAACCAAAAATATTGAACAAGAAGAAGCCATAGGCCATCAGCCGTCAATGGCTGCAGCTTCAGTCAGTTATCGCGATTTGAAGACCCAAGTTAGATGTTCCGTTTTGGGGGCAGTCAGTGGAAGTGTCGACTAAAGTGTTATAGCAGCCAGCACCTACTCGTACATATAACAAATTAAACTTGTCTCCCGAAAAAAAGCGAAAATGAAAACCGAAAACGAAAACTTCCACTCCTGTCATTGTGATCGTAAAAATTGATTTGAATAGCCAAACCATAAACGGTTTTTGGTCAAAATCAACTAAATCGTCTACCGCGAAAGAAAGAAACACATATAAATTTAATTTTTCTTTAAGAAAATTAAAAACCGAAAGGAAAACCCGTAGAAAATAAACTTGAAAACAAACAAACAAAAAAATTGTGCGTGGGAACTTCAAACTTGTTTCAAGCGAATCCAGTGTTAAAGTCTTCATCTTAGTCGTCCCAGACGTCTTCGTCATCATCGTTGTTGTTTTCTTCATCAATTACCTCCAGACGCTGAGTAACGTCTCTGTCTCTCTGGAGCAGATATTTACTAGATGTGCCTGGACGCCGGTGATGATGGTGTTCATCCATGCATCCATGTGCGAAGCCCACTTATATTTTATACTATATGTATTTTTAAAATCTGTCTGCCCGCCAATGTTGTCTAAGCGCCAACCAAAAGCCGCCAACAACTAGTAGACTCACCAAATCCAACCATCATCATCTTCATCATCTATTCCATGCCATCCTATCTATCCAGCGCGCGCTCTTTGTTGGTTATTAACCTTTAGCTCAACTTGGCCAATTAGAAGATTAAATTTAAAGAAAAAAAAAACAAACAAACAAACATTTGATGTTGCTGCAGTGAAGATCTTAATAAACATGTTGTTGGCAATGTTTTGCAAAAATCTTTGGTAAGTTGACGTTTTTGCAAAAGTATAGAATGATAAAAATAGCTTTGAAAAAAGGGAAATTATAGACCTTGAAAATAAATTGAAATCTCGAAATAAGTGCTCAGGAAATGAACAATGGTTCGTTTTCCCAAGAGCTTGAATATTCTTGATTCTAGTTCTGGGCATTTTGATTTGGTGTAGGTACCGCATATATCATTTTTTTGCTCCCACATGCGCCTTAAAGTTCGATGAAAAGTTTATTAAAACTTAGACTAATATAAACCATGTCAATAGATCCTAGATAGGCCCTGCAGATGTTGGTATCTTCTTCCTGGCACAAAGAATAATAATTATAACTAGTCTTTCGGATAATCGATTCTTGTTCGGCGCTGCAGATATTGTTCTCTTCTGCCTGGTACAAAGACTTATAATTATATAATGATTGATGTTGCCCTTTTTAGATAGAACTGATGTACATAGTCCCTCGAATTAAACTTTGCTTCTATTTCAAACTTCCAAAATGTGGTATACGTACTCCAGATCTAGGGCAGGCCTTTGTCTAATGAGCCACATTTTTTTGGCAAAAGCTCACATATTTTATACAAAATTCCTTCGGCCCAGACTTTGTCGAAAACTTGGAAAATGTCTATGAATAGAGTCGAACAGTATTCTTTATTTTCAAAAGCTCTTCTGATGTAGGTTCGATACCTGTTCTATAGTATTATGACTTTTTCGAAAACCAAATTGATGATCAGGTATAATATTGTTCGAAATTATATGAGGTGTGATTTTCTTCATATGAATGGACTCAAACATTTTTGATAGTATCGATAGTAGGCGATAGGATTTAACTTGAGTTGGATCTATGCCTGGATTCGGTAACATAACGATTTCTGACCTCTTCCAAGATAGGGGAACGTAACCTACACGCAGAATAGCATTGAATAAAAATAACACCCATTCCAAGCCTGAAAACGGAAGTTTTTTTATAATTTCCGCTGTTATACCATCTCCTCCGGACGATTTCTTTAATTTTAGATCCTTGACAGATTTTCCAACATCCATTATTTTAAGCTTGATTGGGCGAGTAATTGTATCATCTATCACGGGCTGATAGATTGGGTTTATTATCTGTAACGGGCGGATAGATTGAGCGAGGAATTATGTCGTCTATCACGGGCGGATAGATTAGGCGAGAAATTATTCAGCTCTCACTGGCTGATAGATTGGGCGAGGAATAAAATTATTTAACCCGAGCTGATAGATTGATCGAGTAATTATATCATCTATCACGGGCGGATAGATTGGGCGAGGAATTATGACGTCTATCACGGGCTGACAGATTGAGCGAGGAATTATATCATCTATCACGGGCGGATAGATTTCAGATGTACCACGGAAGATAGTTAGCGAAAGTATTTACTTTATCTTCAATGCTTTTTGACCAAATCCCATTTCAAGCCGAATTGGGGATTCATGCGCTATAGGGCTTCCCATTTTTTTAGTAGCCTTCCACAGATTTTTTTTAAATCACTTTACTCAGCCTACTTTAGGGCTGATTTCAATCTCTTTTGACAACTTCTTAGTCTACTCCTGAGGGCTGGAGAGCGATGCTGATGCTGCCAATCTCTTCTAACGCTTCTTTTTTTATAATTCCTCGCCCAAGCTTTAATGTTTGTTGTGTAATTTGGTTTAATTCTAATTCTGTTTGTGCATTTTCGAGTAGCCATTTTAACAGCACTAGTTACATCTGAATAAATTCAGGAGCTGCTTCTGTGAAGTGGACTGTAAGTTATTCGAGATTTTGAACTCCAAGAAAATGTAACAAGTGAAAATAAACAGAAAAGAAAAAGGCACAGTTTCAGATTATTAGTATTACAGGTTGGTTTATTGAGTAGGATTCTCCGCTGCTTACCGCTTGTAGTGACGCTGCAAAAGTGAATTTGCGGTGCAAAGACAAGAAGTGTGAGACAGAGTTTGTTTGGGATTCCAATGGAACGTACAGAGAAGATGGCAGCCCTTTATCCATTTGAGTCAAAGCTGTTGCCTCCATGGCAGGGAATGGATAAAGGGTTGCCATCTGGAAGAAAATGAGTAATATGTAAAGGGTGTCCCATGAAGAGCGCAATTTTTTAATTACTGATGCAGCAATTGAATTGTTTCTCTGGCTGTATGACATGTGGCGCCGTCTTGTTGGAACCACATGCCCTCCACATTCATTTCTTCAATTCTAGGCATTTCTTCAAAACTGGTTATCATTTCACGATACCGAACACCATTGACTGTTTGCGCTTGACCTGCCTCAAAGGTCCAATGATTCCTCCAGCCCAAAAACCACACCACACAGTGACACGTTGAGTATGCATTTGCTTCTCGTGAATCACTCGAGGATTTTCCGCACCCCAAATGCGACAATTCTGCCTATTGACGAAGCCATCAAGATGAAAATGGGCCTCGTCACTGAAGATGATTTTATCGGCAAAATCAGCATTTTCATGTTGTCTCTCCAATACCCAATTAACGAACTCCCTTCGCTGTCCTT
Source organism: Eudasyphora cyanicolor (assembly GCA_963930755.1). Taxonomy (NCBI): domain Eukaryota; kingdom Metazoa; phylum Arthropoda; class Insecta; order Diptera; family Muscidae; genus Eudasyphora; species Eudasyphora cyanicolor. Next base: position 34,088,845 of record OZ005738.1, read on the forward strand.
CTCCATTTTTACTAACCTCGTACCTTCTACTAACAAACAATAACAATTATTCAAATGTCAAACAATGACACTTCGAATGTTGCGAGATTTAAAAATTGCGCTCTTCTTGGGACACCCTTTATAACAATTCAGTTAATTCAAAAGAAAATGGATTACAAACTAAGGATACTAATATTAATATATGGAATTCATTGAACTTAAACTAATGGTTGAAACTGTGTTCAACAACATCAGTATATAGATTTATCCCGTTTTTAATTTTCTCCGCTGACCCTAACGTAAAGGTATTTGATCACGTCTTATATTATTTGATCACGTCTTTTATTCAGATCTGAGGGCCAGTAGGTTGGGTGACCGCTCGAAGCAACTTCGAGCTTAACAGATGTTATGGCATTTACTAGTTGTCTACTTTTGGGTGTTGTGAGGCGAGAGCCCCAAGAACTTGATTCTAAGAGTGCAAATAACTCAACAAATTGGTCCTTGTTAATATTGTGTTTAGGTGGAGCAATATATCGATGATATCACCATATTTGTGCCTGTGAGGGCCAGTAGGTTGGGTAACCGCTCGAAGCAACATCGAACCCAGCAGATGCTATGGCCTTTACTAGTAGTCTGCCTTTCGCTGTAGTGAGTCGAGAGCCCCAAAAAGTGTTTTTGGGCATTGTTATCTTCTGCTACCAAGAACATGGTCTTAAAGTGAAGAAGATAAATTGGTCCTTGTTAATATTGTGTCTAGCTAAGGGAGCCATATATCGATGATATCATCATATTTGTGCCTGTGATTGCAATAGAAGTTGCCTGTATGTGCTCAGTACTGCATTCTATCATAGGATAATGCTTAACTTTATTCTGCACAATATGAGCTGTACCCCAACAGACTCTCCTTCTAGGGTGTTTTGTATCATATGTGGAATAACCGCGTATCCTATAACAATTTTTTATAAAAACTGTGTCTCAGAGACCAGTAATATATCTATACATTGATTTTCTACTTCATTTCTGTGTTGGCTCAGGCCGTTTTCGTTCCAATAACCAATTGCAAGTGGATTTATTTTTGATTTAATACGAGTTGCATACTTTTATTTGTCATAAATTCTTGCATCTTGCTTTCCATATTTAACATGAATGAATTCATAGTTTGTATTAATTTGTCTATTGTATTTTCGAGGGGGTAACGAATTGCCATTTCTTAGCATACGGACGTATGACACATTTGGAGGAAGTGTGGTCTTTGATCTTAAACCTAGCAAAGTCGACAGATTATAGATTGCATATGTTAAAGCTTTACAGACAGGGCAACCCCTATATTTTGCCGTGTGGTTATCACCGCATTTGCTTCATTTTTTACGTTAGTATCTGGGGGCAAATCACGGTATTCGATATCGAGTACTTTACCATCGAAATCTGTATTTTATTATCGTTAAAAGAGTATAAACTTCTGTTGAATTCATGTAGATTCTTTTAATACATTCTTGTACAGCATATCTGGAGAGTTTTTAATTAATTCCAATGTTCACTTTTTCTTATCAATAAAATTAATAGAAGTGCCCATAGAAAAGTTCTCCTTATCGAATGCTTTGATTTGGCCCCAGTTCTTGGATGGGGACATTCAACGGACTTGTGCACGTCGTAACATCTGACACAAACGGCCGCTAGTTTACAGTAGACCTTGGTGTGTCCAAATTCTTGTCAATTTGTAAAGAATTTTCCATTAAGGACATGACAATTTTATATATTAATAGAATATTTAAGATATAGAGTTCAAATTTATTCCAGGTGTAGTGCAAATGTGACATTTTAAGAATGAAATTCGATTTCGGTCATATGACCACCACGAGCCCATCTACAGCGATATATTCTTTTCCACCACTCTGGCACACATTTCGGCCGAATCTTTGGCAATTTCGCGTTGGATGTTGTCTCTGAGCTCGTCTAAAGTTGTTGGCTTGTTGGCAAGCCTGATGTGGCCCCATAAAAAGAAATCCAATGGCGTTAAATCGCATTAACGTGGTGGCCATTCGACCCGACCATATCTCGAGATAACACGTTTACCGAATTTTCCTTTCAGTAAATCGATTGTAACGCGTGCTGTGTGGCTAGTGGCACCGTCTTGTTGAAACCACATAAATGAGCTTCATCGCTGAAGATTGGAGTAACCGCTCTTAAAGTTGCGACCACCGACTCAGAATTTCGGTAGTAATTTTTAATGATTTCCAAACGTTGCACGTAAGTAAACTTTACCATGATGAAAATGTTCGACTTCGACTAACGTTTTGACACTGACAGCTTGTTTCTGTAACTTAAAATTTTGCTTTCGTTCGCTTGCCAGACGACAAACAGCTGATTTGGGTTTCACTAACTACCATCACAACGGCAAGTCGCACGATAATGAACTCGTACGAAAACGTAATCATTTCAGTGTAAATTTTGGTTTCTCTATCTCTCTTTGCTCTCATCTGGGCGAACATAAATGTCAGATCGAGTCACATTATTTTATTTGTCGACTGATAGGAACAATGACAATAAAAACGTTATTAAAAGCAAAAAATAAGTCGATATAAATATAATTATGGTAAAAACAATTAAATAATAATAAAATTGTATACATATGTTTACATTTTTAAGCATAAAGAAGTCAACATTGGCAGCTCGCTAAGATGGAAAAATTCATCAGTGCACAATGAGAGAGACGTGAGAGAGGGAGAGAGAAATGAGAGTGTTGAATCAGCTCACCTGAACCACCCAGGGTTGATTTTTGGCCACCAATAGTGTAAAGGGTACAGAGTTGTATTTTCTAAGGTCGACCATACAAAAATGTGTGCTTTTTTTAGACCGGAAGTTGTGAAATTATTGACCTGGCAATTACATTATTTGCCAATTGGTAAATTGTTATCGTAATTGACGTAAAGCCAGGCGAACGAACGAGCGAACCTTAGAGAAACCAAATTCCAGACGAAAGTGAGTGATTGGTTTTCGTTCGCAGCGACTTTCATTAGAAATACAGAAACAGGCCGTGAAAGATCATTAAAAATGTTTGAGGGTGCGTTGGCATAAAGATACGAAATTGTTATGTTCCTATTGGAAAACCCGGTACATTGGGTAGGGTTTGAGGGTGCGTTGGCATAAACATACGAAATTGTTATGTTCCTATTGGAAAACCCGGTACATTGGGTAGGGTCAGATCGTTTTAAAGACTCCTATACTCTTATTGCTATTGAAAAATGGAATAAAAAACTTTTTTTGCGATTTTTTCTATTTTTTATGATTTTCTGCAAGCCAGGCAAAAACTATTTTTTTGTTTGGAAAAAAATTAAAAGTTTTTAAATTTTTAACGACTGTTACTAAACCACTGTTTCTACGTGAAAGAGATATTTCCAACTTTTGTAGCCCTCATAACTTCCTTAAATTGAACGCGTATCATACCTAAGATACCTGCCATCAAAAATGGAATTAAAAACAAATTCCATAAAATTCTTTAATATTTCGTTCGTATCTAGGACAACAAACTACATACACCAGAAAATGTTAATGTTCAATTATTTTCAATTTATTTAAATTTTCAATTATTTTGTCAAATATTTTTGTAAACTGTGTAATGTAATATCATAAAAATGTTTAGGGAAAGTCTTTATATTTTTGTGTAAAATTAGTATATATAAAAAATACATGTTTTTTTTTTGAAAATCGAGTTCAAAATGTTTTGGGAGATAAAAAAATTAAATCAGAAATTTTTTTCGAAATTTTATAGCAAGTGTTCTCATTGAAAATACGCTAAACCAAAGGTAAATAAAGATTATTTATAATTTTTTTTGATTAAAAAAAGAAATTAAAGCAAAGAATTGGCAAATTGTTTTCCCGTTATTTGGTTAAATGCAAATTGTATAGCATTTTTAAGAAATTTGCCCGAAGTAACTTTTTTTAATTTCTTTTGCACTTTCTCCACTCTTTAAAGTGGTGAAAGTATTGATGTAATAAGCCTATATTTTTGTTGTTTTAAAATAACTTCTTTTAATTATTTATATTTAAAAACATGTTTAAAGCTACCACCATCGATGAACAAAACAACGAAACAAAGACTATTTTTATATTTTGCCCATCTTAGAATTAGTAATAATGGTATTTTCAAAAAAAAAACAATAATTATAACATTTCCGAAAAATTTTAATACAAATAATTGGTAAACTCTACGGGGAAATTCTTCTTCTTGTAATTAAAAAAAGTACCAAATATTTCAACATTCGTTAAACCCACAACCCTCTGTAATGTTCATTCAAGCAATAAACCACTCTAATGCATTCTTTTTCTAATTTGCCTATAAAACTTCCTCTTCCTTCATCTTCACATTAAAGGTTAATGTTAAGGTCGTTGTAGAGTTTTTCATTATTATTTGTACTCATTGTCATACCGGCGGCCACACCATCGAAACACTCCCACAATTTGTTTACGATCGTCGTGCTGCCTGCCTCGGCTTCTCCTTCTCTTGGTAGGTAACAAGCGTAAATTGCCGATTTAATGATTGGATCATTAGGGTGTTGTTATTGTTTTTGTCTATTTTGTTTAAACTCTCTTGAAGGTGTTTAGATTTTATGTTACTCGTAGTTTGTGGTTGTGTTTTTAGTGTAAACTATAAACTATTAAAAGTTACGTGCCGTTTAAGCGGGTTAAATCAAATATGATTTGACAGCAATTTGACAAGCATTCATCGGTGGTCGAATGACGTTTCTCACAAACAGATACAGACAAATTGACAGCTGATTGGCAAACCACCGACTAACCAAGTTGTAAATAATAACAATAATACGTTTTGCATAATTGTTGTTCGTGTCTACCTCTTTGGTCTGCGCCAAGAGATGACAAACGAAACGGAACGAAGACAACGACAATATTTTTATCATCATAATCGTGTTGAATGAAGTACAATTTTCTTAAGATATATTACCTATCCTTATGACAACATGTTTGAAGACATCATTAACTAATTCGCATTTCTTTCCTCAATATTTTTATTTCGTTTTTCTCATTTTAGTGAAGTTTCCTCAATTTCCCATAGTTATCAAATGGCTCCCAGTGTCTGTCAAAATTCACCCAAATTACCGCCTCACAATAATACACAGTCGGGTGTGCACAGTGGTGGCGGCGGTGGAGCTGTCAGTAGCGGTGGAGTTGTTGGCAGCGGCGGCGGAGGTGGTGGTGGAGCTGCTGTTGGTTCATCATCTGTTACACAACGCAGCAATTGTGGCAGTAGCATCAATGGTTCAATGGCTTCATACAAAATGTCAACAACATCGGAAACAAGTTGGTCACAGACAGTATTCAGCAAGGTAAGTCAAAAGCACTGAAGCAGAAAAAAAGAACAAACAAAAAATATTAAAAAAAGAATTTCCCGTACCGGGAATCGAACCCGGGCCTTCCGGGTGAGAGCCGGATATCCTAACCACTAGACAATACGGGACTGTTGAGCGACAATGGAAACAACATGTATAACAATAAGCAAAGACTCACACCACCCAAGTTCATACAGAAGGCGATGATTGGTGGTGGTGGAAAATCTACTCTTGTCATTAAATACACCACTCACATAAGTAGAAATGCAACTCTGTTTTCTGTTGCCTTCTATAAATAGCAACCCAACACACCAATGAGCTATTCACCTCTTTTGTTTAACAGAGTTGCTTCGTTGATAAACTTTGTGAGAATACATACAGAGTTGCCACTTACAGGCCTAGGAAATTCGCAATAATCTCCGTTTTTAAGAGAAAACGTCGTTATTTTTGTTTAAAAAACACGTAAAGTGATTGATACGGAAAAAATAAGTAAACATTATCGAAAAAGTATATCGAGGCAAAAATGTAACTATGTAATTACTAAATAAAACAAGAGTTAAGTTCGGCCATGCCGAATCTTATAAACCCTCCACTATGGATTGCATTAAATTTTTATTACTGGAAAAATCTTTGGATATGAAGCAAATCATTAAACAATCCTTTTTGTTGAAGTAAATTATTAAAAAAAAGGTGCTGCAATTTTTAGACCGCAAATTCTTTAGCCAAACTCTTTACATGAAAAATGTGGTATTTATGGTTTAAAATAGATTTTTTGAGAGCTACATCTACACGGGGACTACAACAAAAGAATATTTTATTTGTACAAAATTTTATTAAGATGAATTCTTGACAAAATAGAATATTACCTGCAAAGTTTTAGCTAAATTTTTTGGAAAATGTGGTGTTTATTATGTCTTAAATAAGCCTTTTAGGGAGCAACAAATATATGTGGACTATAACAAAATATGAACTGATTTAAAAATTGATTACTGCGATGAATTCTTGTCTTAATTAAATACAAACCGCAAAGATTCAGTTAAAATTCTTAGAAAATATACAATTTATGGCTTAAATACGAATTTGGAGCGACCTCTATAGGGTGACTATAACAAAATATGAACCGATTTGTAAAATTTTTGCTGTGATGAATTCTTGTCACAATAGAAAACAAACTGCATATTTTCTGATAAATTGCTTTAAAAATGTTGTAGCTATGGCTCATTATTAGGGCGGTGGAATTTAGGTCTCGGAATTTTTTGAAATAGATATGCAAATCGGCGAAGCTGTAATAACAACAAAAAACCTATCTTGATATACGATTGGATTCGAAGCTAGCAAACACTGCTCCAGAAAAACTCACTAAGTATTCTCACAGGAGTCTTCACAGGGAAACACGCACGAAAGCTTCCTTTCGAGGACTTCTGTAGAAGCTGCTTGGATGAGGAACAAGAGGAGTCAGAACAGCACTTGCTATGCTCATGTAAAGGACTACAATAGTACTGACGGTCGTCCCTTTTAACCTAACCTAACCTACTCTGCTCAGATACGATACGCTATCTCAGCAGAAATACAGTGAATTTAAGTAGACTAATAGCGAATATCGGAGGACCGCTCCAAAAACAAGAGAGGAGACTACATATGTATGCTCTAAGGATGCGAAATCAGTGCCGGAAGCATAAATGTCTGCAAGCAGAAGAACACATGAAAGTCTTCATGGCGAGACAAAATAATAGTGTAGACACGTCATATCTGGCGGCGGAGAGGGATGAAACTTTCCAGAAATGGCAGACCAGAAGGTGTAGTGCTGAGCTAATCACGGGGGATCTGCGAATCCTATAGTCCCTCTTTATTCTCAGGATAGGGACTGGACAGTGATTCCAGATGGTCACCAGTCCTTTACTTTTTGGGGTCTAACTGGCAGTAGTCTGACCAGAGTACCGGAGGAGTTAGGTACCATGGGAATCAGGAGCCCCTGGAACTTCGTTTCCAGCCTGACTGTTGCTGTGTTCCTCTCGGGGGTCATCTTGGTGGCTGTGTTTTAAGCCAAAATCGCGGGGATAGTATAGTCTCAAATGTGAAGTTGCAAAACAATGGGACCCGCTTTTAACCAAAGAGGAGGGGAAAAGTGTCCAAAAGCACGAATTGATGAATTGATAATGTGTGTGAAAGCGTTGTTTTCACCCAGGTGCTTGGAGTACGGTGGGTTAAACCTAACGGCAGGAACTTATCTAAATCCCGAATATCATCCAGCTGCTTGGAGTGCGGTGGGGTTAAGCCTAACGGCATGAATTCACTTAAATTTGTAATACCATCTGCCGAACTATGTAATCCCAGAAGTAATTACAAAAACTGGAAATTTAAATTATTACATCACGCAAATGCTATCGGGATTTTAAAAGTGCAGCCGCAGCGCTGAAATCGAGAAAATTTAATGCAAGACATAGGAGATGTAACTGTAGAAAACCATGTAGATAAGATGATCAAGGAAGATGATGCCCTAACGCAACAAATGAATTCATCTAATGTAGACTGATCAGGAACAGCTGGGAGGAGCTTGGACACAAGTACAGATCGATGGCCGCAGGGGGAGCAACCTCGAATAAATGAGAAGGCGGTGCGAGGTGGATAAAACTCCCGAAGGCGACGAGGTGGGTTTTTAGTCGCTAGATCGAGAGTGAGCCCGAAACCCTTGTATGTTCATCCAGAATACGTATATTATTTTGCCGCCCCCTGCTGTAATTTCCCAGTTTTAGGTATAAAGACTACATTAACGTCCCTCCATGAGTGGAGAATGTACTCGTATGGTAACTTTATACAGGTTTACAAGAAAATCTCCTAAAAAGTTGAACGATTCTTGTAGCTTCTTGGGATAGATTCCGCTGACACCAGACGACTTGAAAGGACCAAATGTAATTATCACCCATTTCAATGCCTCTCACGTAATCAGATGTCCCGGAAAATGTGTTATCTTTAGTAGATCCAAAGAGTTTTCTTGAAATACATTCTATTCGGATACAGTAAAATCAATTGTAAACAGAAGAATATTAAAGTAGGTTTATTTAATAATGGTTTAACACTAGAATATCAATTATACTTAGATTTTACAAACCCCTTGTTAGCATAATCGTGATATCTACAATTTTTTAAAACAAGAAAATCAACCGTAAATTTATTTAGCATTTTTATAGAAATAAATATCTTCTTGTATGTCAAATGTGCTATTATCAATTTTTAAGACACGAAAATCAAATGTAAATTTATTTACCAATTTTTTAATACAAGAAAATAAATCGTGGATTTATTACCATATTTAAAAATCAATCAATTATTTAAAAAATTTGTAATTCAAGAAAATCAACGGCAGAACATTTTGTTAAACAATATTTCAAATCAATCATATATATTTGGCAGTTTTCTTTTACTTTAATGTCAATGGTGAATTCATCGAAGATAATTGTGATACAAGAAAATCAGTGGCAAAATAAAAATCAATTGAGATTTTTTAAAAATGTTAAATAATTGCTTACTTTGTATGGAGAGCTAAGTGATTTTAAGCATTATTATTCCTCGATAGAGGTTTATGCTTGTGTTCCTGACTTAATCAAGAACAGGCAAGAACCCATATAGATACCGCAGATGGTTTGCACACAATATCCATCAGATGTCGTTTTGACATAGGGACTCATTCTTTTATTCGAGAAAACACAAACACAAGATATCGGTGGTCCAATCCATTTATTCAAAAACAGATGATGATGAAAATCGCCCTTACTCAGAAATTTAAGAAAAATAATCAGTAGCATTAAAACTGATGAAAATGAATTCGATTTTAACTAGAAATTAACACTACATATTTATGCAAAGCTCCATCAATGCGGTTATAATTATTCCTCCTGGTTCTTGTATTTGGAAAGTTCTGAATTTTTTCTTGCGACTCGTGACACCATTGCTACCAGATGGTCGAAAAAACAACAGTTTGTGGAAGTAGACTGTCTTCGTTGCAAACTGCTAAACTAAAATCGCTAGCTTATAACGGAAACATGCCTAATATATTTAAAATTTTCAACCAATGGCAGATTTATTTAAAAATAAAAATCTTTTGCCTCTTGTCTCCTTCTAGGAAAATCAACGACCACCTGTCTACAATCCTGAAGATTATGTAGTAGCTTTGAAAAAATTCGGCAAACGACAAAGTGGACCCAATCCTCGTTCTATATACGATGCCAGTGATGTACCCATACCCGAAGATAATTTCAAATCTGCAACATTGCCACATAAACACTCGGACTACAAGTAAGTTGGATTCATTGAATTTACCACATCCAAAATTAGCATTAATTTTATTCTTTATCGCAGAAGTCCTATTATGGCTCCCGTGGCAAGTGAAAGTGAAATGTCATTGCGTCAATTCTCCACCATTACTGATTTGCTGACGAAATTACGGGCCGATTTGAGAGTGTCATTTCCAAGGTAACTATGTGAATAAGATATTTTTAAAAATATCTTCAACTTTTGAATTTTATGTATCCTCCTTAGTTTTGTTCAAGAATTTGTGGCCACCCCATCAGATGGCGTCAGCTTGCTGTTGGAGGTCTTGCGTTCCATTCAATTGTCACAGGCAGTTAATGCTCCCATAGCTACTATTAACAATAGTGGCACAATGCCCAGAAATTCACAAAGTTATCAACGGCGAGCTTTATTGGATGAGTTAGCTTGTTTGTAAGTAATACTTCCTTTTCATTTTTCACATATAGATAGCGCTTTAACATATTTTCTTTTTATTTTCAATTCCAGACAATGTTTAAATATTTGCTGTTCTCGTTCTTTGGAGGCCACCGCTCGCCTGGGAACCACTCCCGTTGGGCTAATGCCTTTGGCTTCCTCAGCCACCGGTCAAGGTATACGAGCCCGCATCTTAGCTATGCAACTAATGGCCAATTGTTGTGACAAACATTCGTTTGGTCATGGCAATCAGAAATTTGCCACCTCTGGTCATACGGCCATCTCAGAGGCAATGTCCACATTGCGTTTAAGATGCAGTGAACCTGTACGTTTTCGCCTGCTCATGGGTATGCTGAATAGCGGTGGAGGATCGGGGGAATTGCAAGCGGTGGGAGTAAAGTATGTTTGTCATCAAGATTTAAATGTAGGTTATGTTTTACTAAAAGTTTTCATCTCTTTTTTCTCGCACAGATTCATAAATGCCTTTTTGGAAAGCTCTGAAAATCTCCAGCAACGTTTGTACCTACAGGCAGAACTATTTCAGGCCGGTTTTGATCCTAATAATTTGGCCAAGGTAAGTTTCGTTAGTAATGTGCTTCGAACAAAGCTTCCTCTATACTTCTGTCGAGGTCATTCTCTAGACTTCTGCTAGAGTCGATCTCTGAGGTGTGATTCTATACACAGTCGGTCACTGAGGTCTGTTTCGTTTTTCTTAAAGATGAGTCCAACTTCTTTCTACATTCCTTTTGAGATCATAACTTCAATTATGTTTCCGTTTCTTGACTCAGATGTCTTCTGTATTTTCAAATCAAGGGAATATCTTATGTCAGAGTCGGAATAGGCACCCTTTTAGCCTCAGTGTCCTGTTAAGAACTGAGTTAGATTCTAGTTTACTTCTCAGTGTATTCTGTTCACCAATTTTCTATATTTAGGATCAGTTTATAGATCCATCTACTCTTTGGTGAACTTTGCAGGACGCCTCAATCGACATATATATAGTTTCTAATGAAACGTCTGAGACAACTTCTCCGATAAATTGCTTGCATATCTTTCACAGATCGATTATTTTCCATTTTGCGAATCCATGTGTCTTTTATCTTCTTCGGACCTTGAATATAACATGTTCGGCATTATATTCTACATCAATGCACTAGGGACAGCTTGGTAAATTGTCGATTACGAAGCGGAATGGGTAGGCCCTGTAGTCTCTATAACTGGTTAATGTAATAATTTACTTCTCGAGTTTTCTATTCATCAATATTTTTAGGTCCATCATCACTTCGGTGAATTTTACAGAATGCTTCAATATACCATCCACTGAAAACGTAGATACAAATTCTATGAAAAATGAATGGCATATCTTTCATAGAGTGATTATGTTCTCGTTTTCGTCTCCAGGTGCCTTATTTGTTCTTCTCTTCTAAGCCAACGCACTAGAGCAACCCGGCGAGTTGTGTCCGAGGTGGAATAGGTACTTGCTTGATTTACTTATACGTGTATTATTTTTTCTACGTACAGGATCTGTTTGCAGGTCCATCCGCCTTTTGGTGAATTTTCATATCGAGTTTGCTAATTTTGCATAGACTTTCGTCTTGTGGTGGGTCTTGTAGTCTCAGTATCCTAGGTTTATCATCAGTTTGTAGGTACATATCAGCATTGGCTTTACCATTATTTAATAGACCTTCATCTCGTGTTTCTTCTGCCGAAGTTATGTTAGATTTCGCTGATGTGTAGTTGGGTATTACACTTGTAGAACGCCACAAGAGATTTGGTACACATTAAAAACTATGAGACAACTTCTCCTAAAATTGGCAGCATATCATTCATATATCAATTATCGAGACCATGTGCCGTCTAACTTCTTCGAGTCTTGAACATAGAAATTTCTCATGTTCAGCATTATCTTCTACGTACTAGGACAAATAGAAATAGATAGCTCTTGTAGCCTCAGAGTCCTCTTAAAACCTAAGTTCGGCTCCGTATATCCAAGTTTTCTTTGTGTAGATCAGATCAGATTTGTATCAGACAACCAGTTAGGTTTTCTACTCCCTAATATACTCGTACAAGTTTGGTTATCTACTCCTTAATTGACGACCAGTTGGGTTAACTAATCCATAGCATAGCAACTAAGTTATCTACTCCTTAGAAGACAATCTGCTGAGTTATCTACTCCTTAGTAGGCAGCCAGTTTAGTTATATACTCCCTAATTATTAGATTAACTACTCCTAAATAGGTGGTCAGTTGGATTATCTAGTCCTTGGCAGGCGACCAGCTGGGTTATCTACATCTTCGTCGACGAACAGTTGGTTTATCTACTCCATAGAAGTGGACCAGTTGGCTTATCTACTCCATAGTATTGGACCAGTTGGCTTATCTACTCCTTAATGGACGACCAGTTGGGTTTACTGCTCCTTATTAGAGGACCAGTTGGTTTATTTATTCCTTAGTTGGGTTTTTAGGCCTTAGTATGACCGCCCACTTTGAGTTATCTACGACTTTGTTGACGACATTTTGGGTTATCTACTGCCTAGTAGAGGACCAGGTGGTTATCTAGTAGATGACGAGTTGATTTAGTTACTCCTTAGTAGGCGGCCTGTTGGATTATCTAATCATAAATAAAGGACTAGTTGGAACTAGTAATTTGGATGTGTCACAAGTTGGCAATTCGTCTCCAAAGTCATGTAAAAGTTACCGATTGTTTTCATATAAAAGGGACACTCTGTGAAACGACCCCTGTTCTCAGTGGACATATCATGTTTTTTTTGTGTGGTACCGACCAAATTTTTCCTTAGTTGGGTTTTTAGGCCTTAGTATGACCGCCCACTTTGAGTTATCTACGACTTTGTTGACGACATTTTGGGTTATCTACTGCCTAGTAGAGGACCAGGTGGTTATCTAGTAGATGACGAGTTGATTTAGTTACTCCTTAGTAGGCGGCCTGTTGGATTATCTAATCATAAATAAAGGACTAGTTGGAACTAGTAATTTGGATGTGTCACAAGTTGGCAATTCGTCTCCAAAGTCATGTAAAAGTTACCGATTGTTTTCATATAAAAGGGACACTCTGTGAAACGACCCCTGTTCTCAGTGGACATATCATGTTTTTTTTGTGTGGTACCGACCAAATTTTTCTTATGTTCCATCTCACTTTCTGTGAGTTTTGCAAGTTTTATAAATTTTGACGGAACTTCGTCCTGTGTTTTTTTGTCGGATTTAAGCTTGATTTATTTGTTTTTCTTTTGTATGCCTTCCAACAGGCCGCTTGATGTTCAGTAGACCGGACGCTTCAACTGATCCGTAGCATAATAGGAGACAGAATCTCAAAAATTTAGAGCTATATAGTTTCCCTATCGGTAATCCATGTAGTTTTGTACGCCATGCAGGCTGCTTTAACTGATACAGTGGGGGTTAAAAGACAAAATTAGAACAATGGAGAGCATAGTTTTTCATAGACCTACATATTTTCCCTACAACTAATAGGGAAGGATAGCATTTGTACCAACTGAAAGCAATATTTTCTTACTTTAACGTGGACCTTTATAAATTTAACATCATCACTAATGCCTTCTGGTATGAATACACATTATTTAGGTTGAGTACTCCATCGTTTGTGATATACAGGGGGCCAAAGTACGAACCTTATGTATACTTGGAAAATAGTCATTCACGATCCATACCAAACCCTTCGAAACTTTTAGATTCTGTCATGACGCTATTATGTGCTTCCGAATCGCTGAAATTACAGCATTTTTATGCTATCATAGGCCTGCTATAGATTAGTGAGGCTCCCACCTTGCCATATTATACGCAACTCCCAAATCTGGCATTGTTCTTCTCAGTGGGCGGCTAACCTAACCTATATCTGCTATTTGGCATCGAAACATAGCAGATAAACTGTAGTGTCATCTGCCTTTCCTTAGTCATCTGCTTATCCTACCCAGTCATACGTTTGTTACAATCTCTTTTAGAGTAATGTAGTGTTTGTCTCTGATGAGAGATTACCCTACTAGCTTAGCTCATTTGGGTAGCAGAACATGAAGCCATTCATTGTGATTCTGATTCCACAGAAAATGGACCTAGTCGGCTATTTGGCATCGAAACATAGCAGATAAACTGTAGTGTCATCTGCCTTTCCTTAGTCATCTGCTTATCCTACCCAGTCATACGTTTGTTACAATCTCTTTTAGAGTAATGTAGTGTTTGTCTCTGATGAGAGATTACCCTACTAGCTTAGCTCATTTGGGTAGCAGAACATGAAGCCATTCATTGTGATTCTGATTCCACAGAAAATGGACCTAGTCGGAATTCCAGTGGCTTATAAATTATTTTGTTTAGTCCTTCCATTATATACTCCAGTACTCTACCTTCCTGGTTGGTTGGTTAACGAGGTATCTAAAGCCGATTTAGCTTCTATTAGTTAATTTCTATCTTTATGTACAGTATGTTAAGTTGATAGAGATCATAAGGTCTCCCAGATTTATTTCTGGTATTTTGGAGAGGTTATGAAGAAACGGTCGACCTATTGTTGTCTGCTCCTCATCATCACAGCTACGGCAGTGATCGTATATAGGAAGACTAAAGGATAGTGTCGCTTTTTCTGAGAAGACAACTTTTACGTTTAGTTAATATTATCTTTGCTTTCTGACATTTTGTGCTGAGAAGAGAAATTTTCTGTCTCTACTAGAAGGCAGGTTTTCTTCTGTTTCGGCATTGAAGAATTGCAGATGTTTTGGTCTTTCACTATGCTTTCACATATACTGGAGCCGTCACAGTTTTGTTGATAAGAAGTCGCTGCTCGCTTAGCTTTTATCCAACTCCTTCTATTGTTATTATATTAACCTTCCCTTCATTTCTTTTCAGACCATATCCTCTTCTTCTCCCTGGTTGGATGTCCTACGCAGTGAACTGAAGAAATTCCATGATATTTATGTTGATGTCGACAAAATGATTACCCAATCACGTGAAGCTGATCGGGTGCGCAGCCAAATGGTTATACTGGAGCGCCGGGTGCAAATACTACACGAAGAGAAAGCTGTACTCACCTCAATGGAACGAAGATTGCAAGAACGCTGTGCCGAGTTGCAAAGGGAGATTTTCCGCTTACAGGGAGTTCAGAATGAAAACACCTTTAAGTCATTGGATAAACAGCCGGTAACGCTACCACGTCACATTCCACCGGGCAAGCAGCAAGATTCCTCAGAACATGAAGATGAGGGTATAAGCAGTTCCGATACGGGTCCTTCATTGTCACCAGTGCCAATCCTGGTGTTGCCACAACATAGCAAAACACATGAAAAGCGTAAAATCGCCGAAGATCCGGCCATTGAAGATGCCATGGAGGAATTGGACAATGTGGTCAATGAGGCAGAGAAGCAGATTTCAACCAACGAAAGTAAGTTCTGCAAAATCTCTAAAGAAGCCAAGGAAAAGGAAATAGTTCCAGTGAATATTGTACCCCAGCCTCCGAGAAAGTCAAGATCTTTGGCTCATTTAGTACAGCCCGACGGCTCGGATTTGGATGGTTCAGAGTATGGCATGTTAATGATGCAAAAACCAGTTAATCCTAATCAAGAAGTTGCAGCTCTTAAGACCTTTTTCGACGAGAGTGACTATGTCATACAGGGTCAGGATAAATCATACCACAGATCAGCTTTAGACTCTCCGGAAATTCCAGAAAATTCTCCAAATAAACAACATTCCAATAATACCACGCGAGAGCTATTAGATGTCATTATGAATGCCCGCCACTGTGAAGATGATCCTACGATGAAAGCTTTAAGAGAGGGCTCTAACCTTAATGAAGATGTGGAACCCAATGCCATTGTAATGAGTGGAGCTCCCAAAAGGGAAAGCTTTACCGAAACGAATGGTGTGCCACCTCAACAATTCAATGGCGTCTTTTTTATGGCTGGCATGAATACAGCGCAAAAATATCCCAAACCTGATCTGACAGCGGCCCTGCAAGCTCGACGAGTCACCAAGAATGTAGAACGTCTGGAGGCCGTTTTTGCCAGCCATAATGAGGCCTACAACGAGGCCGACCAACAGAATGGCAAAAGAGCTAGCCTAATGCCCAGCAATCGTGAGAAATCGCGAAGTAATCAACAGATCTATTTTGGCAGTAACCCCACCATACGCATAGGTCCTTATACACCACAAAATACCAGACCGGATCTCCTGAATAACAATGTGACCACAAGAACGCGTTCTTACACCCAAGGGTCCAAAGTGACGGATATACCATCGGGTTTATATTAGTAATAATTTATACATACATTTGCAATGTATTTGTAGCATTTACGGATTGTCCAGAAGGAAAGAAAAAAAGCTTTTGTGCAATAATTTACACACAATTTATGTCTCAAAAACTGTTTATGTTCAGAATAGAGGTTAAGCTTTAAGCTTTTTTACTAATTTATTAATAATAATAATAATGAATAAAAATTGATTAGTAAGTTAAGTTTACAAATCCACAGATAAATATGTTAGTTGTAGTTTTTTCTTAAATAAAAATAAAATAAACGAATATTTAGAAATTAACCCCAAAATTGTCTACAATTACAATAAATAAAAAAATAATTGGAAAGGATCCTCACAAATCATTAAAAACCTTCAGTCAAATGTTTATATACTGAGAAGCTTAAAAGCTTCTAGAACACTTGAATGGAGCTTTTTAATGAACCCAAAGACCATTGAAAGCTGAGACAGCTGAAGCCAGCTGCAGAAGCTTTTCAGTAGATGGCGGAGAGGGTATGTGACTGAGAAGTATTTTCGATCGCCATCTACAGAAAGCTTTCGTGTTAATTTGACAATAAGCCCTGATAAGGTGTCTATGCTTGCAAATGTCTTTGATGAACCTATTCTCTTTATAATTTATCATTTCACGCTTAGATTAATCCAAAAACTTAATTTCTTTTGTAGTCTTTATAATAGTTTTAGTTAAAATTACTAATAAAATTCTTTAAAGCAATTCTACTTGCGTAAGTCTCTTGGTAATTTTCATTTCTTATTAATCTACACTGAAAAAAACGTCTTAAGACTTCAAACAAGAAGACTTGATAAAATTCTACAAATATCTTAAGAATTTTATTTTAAGTTTAATCTATTTATACATATTTATGTTGTATATTTCCTGTCTCTTACTACTCAGATCATTCATTTTAAATGCACTGTAATTTTTGTTGCGAAATTACAAAACACTTTACTAACTTTTTCTTTTAAGCAAATATTAGCACAAGTGTTTCCAAAAAAAGTAAAAAAAAACAATTAAAAATCTATGTATTCTATACATTTCATTTTAGAATTACACACAAAATATATTATAAAAATAAATTGTTTAGTTATTTTTTTTTTGGATGTAAACAATGGCTTTGTAATTTGACTTTTATTTTAAAATGGGTACAACTCTTTGGAAAAATTCAAATTGGTGATGTTGAAAGACTAGTGATCCAATAGAGGTCGCTAGACGTAATTATTGGCATTTGTGCTTCCATTTAATTTAAGGCTGGACTAGTCGTAGGTAACCGTAACGTTGCCTTAACGTATGGAATCAGCTGATCATTAAATGTCAAAATTTAAAATGTGGCTACCAATAATCATCGATTCTAGATTAGGTTAAGTTGAAAAATAGATTCACGTTTTCACGTCTAAGTCGGATTTTCCGAACAGAGAGTTAGTCCTGATTCACAATCGGCAATTTTTTCCAAGCAGTTGTCAAAGTTTGAAGGAGGGAGAGGCAGGGGAAAACAACTCTCTGCCTATCTATCCTAGAAACTTTGACAATTGCTTGGAAAAAATGCCGAGTATGAATCAGGACTTATATCTGATTTGTTGGCGACTGTAGCTTTGTTCACAATGTTGGGGTTCTGGTGAGCGTTTGCTTCGCTAGTACTATAGTACTAGGTAGTACTTCATACTAGGTACCGTATCAGTTGATGCGGCATTCATCTTAGTTTACCACACTAAAGAGATACGCCTAGAAGTATGCTTCACGAAAATACTAACTTAAAAGGAAATTTTTCACTAAATGTAAGGTTCTCGAAGGAAATGAAAGTGGTTTTTAAATCAGCGCGAGGTTCTCTATTATATATCAAAATATTATGAAAATCCAATAACATTTGGTAAAAATAGAAAATCCATTTTTGAAATATTAAAAATGTGAGAATAACTTATATTGTTATAATTGTTTATACGAATTGAAGCAGACTTTTCAAGCATTTGTTTAAGGTATAACGTGTAACGATGTCTCTATCGAGTTAGAAGTTACAGCCTTTTTAAAATTGGTAACAGGTGGCGCAAAAGTAACCTTTCGATGTTATGTTAGACGCGATTGGAGGTCAGCAGCTAATAGCTGATGCACCGTCTGGACTTTGTACGGAAACATCTTCAAATCTTGTACCAAAATTCGCTGTAGAGACCGTCGACTGATACCCATTTGCGTGGCACGTCGTCTGGTCGATGTCGACGGCGCTTCCATGACATCCTCGGCTACAGCAGCAATATTCTCTGCAGAACGGCTACTCCGGGGTCTGCCACGCCTGGCAGTGTTGTGCCAGTCTCTTCGAGGCGAGCGGCTACACGTCGCAGTGTTTCACCAGTAGGCGTTGGACGGCCAGGAAATCTGTGCCAAAGTCACCGACCGATTATTGGTCAAATAAATAGTCAGCAATATTCCGCGTTCTGGAGCAGTGTAGCGTAACATTGTTTATTAACGTGTATTTCGCATGTGTTTACTACACAAATGTCAAAACAGAACTGACATTAGGGGCCAATCGCAAAATTTATAGAATTTTCTGATAGGAGGATTACTTTTGCGCCACATGTTATAATTTTTTAAATAATTTCATGAAGCATAATTTGAGGCGCGATATCGTCACCAGCTATATCTTAAATTACTGCTTGTAATGTTCACTTTAACAGCACTTTAAAAACAGTATGCTTCACGAAATTAATTATAAAAAACCTGTAACTTCTAGCTCGATGGAGAAATCATCAAGCTAAGTACTCACGATTTGCACATCGGACAATATTGCCAGAAAAGTGGCGGAAAAATGCAACCGTGTGAACATACAATTTTTGTCTTACAACGTTAGCAGAAAAATCATTGCGAGATAATTTGCAGATTGTTAGAAAAACGCCATTGACAGAAAAACATTTTATTGGAGACAGTGTCTTTAAAATATTTTTATTGGCAATCCTGCATATAAATATTTACAAAATATATTGTAAATACGTATATGAAATTAAAAGGTGAAATTAAGGGTTGATAACGTTGTCCGATCTGGCAATCGTGTGTTCTTACCTTCACCAGTGATATCTTATGATGTTTTCTTTTCTAAAATAGATGTTGCCCTGTCAGAAATCAGCATTTTAATAATGTCGCCTACACCCTCTTGTACTGCTGCATTTTTTATGGTCAGAATCGATAACAAAAATGCAAAAAACTAGCCTTTTAACTCACTAAAAGTAAACTAAAAACAAAGAATACTCCACGGCGCCGCCTAAAAAAAGCATCTGACCAAACTTCATTGTAAAAAAGCACGCACGGACACACGGGGGTATTTAGGCTATTCGCTCGACGCCGAAAAAACATCTGTTTTGTAGGGCAGCGTCCACCCCTTCGATTAAATACAGGGCTCAAATGAGCCTTCACAAAAGAAAACGAAACCCTTTCACAGTGCAGCATTTATTTTACAATCGAAGACAAAAAGGCATTTTTGGGGCGAAAGGCATAAAAAATGTAGCATTTTTCGGCACAAAAGAAAACACCATTAAACAATTGCTTCAAATGTTCAATTTATCCACACTAAAAAGATTTCGCCTAAAGGTATACTTCACGAAATTAATAAAAAAATTATGCCTTTTTTAAAAAGACTGTAACTTCTAGCTCGAAAGAGATATCGTCACAAGTGACACCTTAAACGAATGCTTCAAACGTCTACTTCAATTTAAAATCACAAAATTGATTTTAAAATTTAAAATTTTATTGGATTTTCATAATATTTTGGCATATGATTTACAAACCATTCGTAGGTTCATTCGAGAACCTAATATTTAATGAAAAAATCATCTTTACATAAAACTGTTATACCAATTTCCAAACGACTTAACTAACTAAACTAAGTGGAATAGCGCATCAACTGATATCTCAAATGAAAGGTATGAACGTCTACTTGATGCCAGAGGTACTTTGTGCCTAATACTTTATATTAAAGTTCTAAATCTATTACAATTATTGGAAATTTTATAATTTCATAAAAATTACACTTTTATATTAAACCTATGAGCCTCAAATAGCTATAGACAATAAGTAGACGTTTGGAACTTTCGTTTGCGGTATCGTTTGTTGATGTACATATATTAGTTAAGAAGTTACATGAATTTTAATAGTAAGTTTCACCGAAAACAAGTAAGAAAGTTTCAGTCGGGTAAACCGACTAAGGTATACCCTCACTTTGTGAGTAATGTAATATTGAATATTACTCGAATTATTCTGTCAATTTGTGTGGGAGGTACCAAAAGGGGTTTATCAAATACACCATTTTTTCGCTGAACATTAGATACTTTAAATTCATTGCACTGTGCCGACTTATAAGCATTTATGTGCACTGGTATAAACGTTATGAGACATTAATTTGTGGTATGATTTGGGCATTTTGTGTGGGAGGTACAAAGAGGGGAGTGGCAATAACGCCCATTTTTCACAGGGCTATAGACACTATAAATACATTACACTGTACAAAATTTCAAGTATTTTTATACACTGGTTTTAATGTTATAAGCTGTTAACTTTTGGTGCAATAAGGTACCTTTGTGTGGGAGCTACCAAAAGGGGCGTGACAACAACATCCATTTTTCCCTGGACTGTAGGCAATATAAAAGCATAATACTGTACAAAATTTCAAGTATTTTTATACACTGTTATTAATGTTATAAGCTGTTAACTTTTGGTACAAAATGGTGCATTTGTGTGGGAGGTACCAAAAGGGACGTGGCGACTTCGCCCATTTTTCTCGAGTTGATAACGACTAATAAGCTAATACTATGTGTGGAATTTCAAAAGATTCGAATAAGTAGTATAGCAGTTATTAAAAATCAATATAAATCAATATTTCACAACATTTTAATCCTTTGTGGGGGAGGTACTAGAAGGAGTGGACTAATATGGCCCATCTTCGAACTTAGCCGGAGATAGAAAAAAATATTACCACATACCAAATTTGAGGTCAATCGGTTACTCCTTTCGAGAGTTATCGTGCGCACCAGCCAGCAGACACACAGACAGACAGACAGACGGACGGACATTGCTCATTCGACTTAAAATGACCCAAAACGGATTTCCTCCGAACATACTTGGGGTCTTAGGTCACTCCTTCGACGTGTTACACTTTTTTCCGTAGCAAATGATATATACCCTCGTCACACTAAAGTGAGGGTATAATTATACCGATTTTAAAGAGCTTGTACCTTGTAAACCATTTGAGATATCCCCACAACTGATACCTTAAACTAGAGCATGAAACGTCTACATAGAACCCAGTAAAGAAAGCGCTGCCCAAAGGCTTAAGATTTTATTACACATGGTTTCCTATGTCTGTTAATTTTTTTACTTAATTTTCCAATACTGATCCTGTTTTACGGCAATTTTGGTCAAAATGCGTATCAAACGATTTGTTTCGGCGAGTATGATCAATTGGTATATGACTCGTTTTGAAATTCCGAACTTCGTTCTTTAGCGTAATTTTTGAGATAAGGGGTTAGCCCATCCATTTTCACGAAAATCGATGGTTATGGATTTCGATGATATTCTGGCATATGATAGAGGACGTTGCACTGATCTACAGACGACTTCGATTTTCTTCCAGAATCTAACATTTAATGAAAAAAATCACTATTTCATAAAACCATTTAGACCGATTTTCAAATGTCAATAACGTCGAAACCAAGAGGAGTATCGCCTCCAGTGATACCTTAATCCAAACATCTGAACGTCTACTGATATCTACGGAAGTTTGGGGCTAGTACCATTGGCATAAGAATATGCAATTATAGAAATTATGTAATTTGCTCACTAGCTTCGATTATTACAATCAGCTAATAGGTTAATGCCAAAGTATTAGGCAACAATACATTTACACATAAAACAGACGCTCAGGCGTCTCTTTTGCAGTATCATTTGTGGCAAAACTCCCGTTAATTTAGAATGAATCGGCATTTTAAAATCTGTATAAGACTTTTACTTAAAATTGATTTTTTCATTAAATATTAGGTTTTTGAAGGAAACAAAAGTGGAAGGTAAATCAGTGCGATGTCCTCTATCATATGCCAAAATGTTATGAAAATCCGATAACTTTTGGTAAAAATTATTTTTTTTTTGAAATTTTGAAATGTCGAAGAACTGAAAATAGCTTATAGATTCAAGATTCGATTTATTGAGACTTATATAAGAATTTAAAGGTTGGAATGAATATTGACAAAGAAAACTTAAAACTATTATGTATTATTTTAATTTAATATATATGTTTATAAGCAACGAGCTTTCTGAATTGGTAATAACTATATTATATCGTAATAAAGGTTCAACAGCGCTTGCTCCAGGCGCTTTAAAATAGCTTATATAGATATGAATTTAAAAATTGGTATATGTAATTGTTTAAACAATTTTGTAAAGCATACTTTTAGGCGGAATATTTTTTAGCGCAGTTAAAGTGAACGTTTCAAGCATTTATTTAAGGTATCACTTTAGAACTTCTGGAGCACTTCCTGTTGCGCAGAATAAGGGACACGATAGAAGATGTCGGAATACTTGCGGACAACCAATTCGGTTTTCGCAAGGGTCATTCCACTTCCCATGCACTCTCAGTGCTATCTGATCACGTAGCCAGGGCCTTGAATAAGCGCCATGTGACCATTGCAATTAGTCTTGATTTTTCCAAGGCGTTTGACACTGCATGGCACGCCGGCATCCTATTCATGATGCTGACCCGCGGCTTTGGTGGCAACACCTGTCGGATGGTAGCGAACTTTCTACGAGATCGCTCATACAGAGTTAAGGTTGGTAACGACCTCTCTGAGAGAAAAAATTTAGTGGCTGGGGTCAGTGATGGAAAACGTGGTACAATTGTACCACTTTTGGTACAATGGAGGAATTTTTGGTACGCTGGTACAATCAAACAATTTTTGGTACATTTCTCTGGCTGGTAAAATTAATTAAAAAAACCTATTTACACCATTTTAAAAGAAGAAAAGGGTACCTATTTACGATATTATTTTGTACGTATGCCTTTCGTTCCAGTATACAACGCAACTATTATTTGCATCGTTGTTTAAAACAATTAAGCAAAAAGACAGCGTTAAGTTCGGCGATGCCGAATCTTATATAACCTCCACCATGGATCGCACTTGAATGGTTGGGTACAAGTAAACTTCAATAAACCCAAATTAAGAAGAAAAATCTAGAGGGACCTTTGTGTGGGGCTATATTAAAACATTGCCGTTGTTCGTGTGATACACCCGAAATACCAATTTGTGGTCTCTATGGCGATTAGAAATCAAATCGGAAGAAGGGGATATATCGTCGCGTGGATGAACAACTGACGGAACTAACATTTTCAAAATTGTTCAGGAGAGCAGATTTTCTGTTTTTGAGACAATGTCCATTCTTCCCCACGGCGTAATATTTATTATATTTCCAGTTAGCTTTTCTTATTGTGTACTTAACTACATATTTTTCAATATTATTAACAAAAAAAATAAAAAAATTAATTATAATGCATGTTTTTCATAAATTTTAAATTAAATTATACTTAATGTCAGTTACGACTGATCACCGCCCAGCCCAAACGGCAAAAGCTAGAGTCTTGAAAATAAGTAATATTTAAATATTTAAGTATTAAGTATTTAAGTATTTAAGTATTTAAATATTTAAGTATTTATTTAGATATTAAAGTAATATTTATAATACACCATTGGGAAGAAGCAATTTATAATTTGTTTTTCTTATTATGTACACAACTTATTTCTCAGTTATTTCTCATTGAGTTCTTATTCTCAGTTCTCTTATTCTCAAAAAGTTAAGTAACATATTGTCAGATACGTCGATAATGTTTATCGTTTTTTTCGATACAACTGAAAAGCTACAAACTCTAAATATACACACACGTTGTACAATGACTAGGCAAGGCCAATGACCTTAACTCAATTTCCTAAAAATTGCCAGTTCTGTCAGTTGGTTATCTAAATATTCCAAACTATATTCGGTAAAATTTTGGTGTTTATCCATTATCCCAATCAGAAGTTATTCACAAAACAGTACATGTCGTTCAATTTGCATTATAAAGAAATTCCACACAAACTTAAAAAAATTATCAAACTTTGATCGCCTCTCCTGAAAAACTACCTTTTTGCACTTAGCATAGTTTAGAATGGAGGTATCGATAACGAAATAAGTTTTAAAACAAACTAAATTTTTCACTTCTGGTAATTTGGTACACTTGGTACAATTTCTTGATCATTGTGGTACAATTAGAAAATTTTCCAATTCCATCACTGGCTGGGGTTCCGCAGGGCTCTCTCCTCGGTCCAGTCTCCTACAATATTCTTCTGTGTGACATTCCGCAGCCACCTTCTGGTGACTTGCTTTTGATCTACGCAGATGATATACTCATTGCCTCTTCCGGGCCAGTAGCTTCAACTGTAAACTCTAGGATAAATTCTTATCTTTTAGAGTTATCGAACTATTTCGACAGATGGAGACTCAGATTGAATATATCAAAATGTGATAGCATTATATTTAAATGCAGGCGCAAGCTCCTTTATCCTAATGCTCAAAAATATATTCCTGTCATTAGCATAGTAAATGAAATAATTCGGACTTCAGCCAGTATAAAATACCTTGGTGTTGTCTTTTCGATGGACTTCAAATTAGTGAGACATATGGATCACATTTTGGCAAAAGTCAATCGTTTATTTTCCCTTTATGTTCCCTTGCTGTGGCGACGCGGAGGACTCAGCAAGGATGTTAAACTTTTGGTCTATAAACAGATCATCAGACCCATCATGGCCTATGTCTTTTCATCCTGGTTTGGAATCTCTTCCTGCCAAATGGAAAGGCTTAGGCGATGGGAACGACGAATTCTCGTTACATCCCTCGGTCTTCGAAACACCATCGCGGACGGCGGTACTGTACGGAAACCTTCGAATCGGTCTATCTACGGCGCGATTGACTTCGATCGTATTGACTTGTTTTTAACCAAAACAGCAATTCGGCACCTTGAGAGCTCATCCTCTCTTGATAATGAATTGATGAGAACATGCCTAAATATAGACACCACCCTAGACAGGCTAACCGAATTAAAATACCAGCCTCCTGCTGGTCTTTTAACTCTGAATAGAGACGGCCGGCTATACCGTGGCGACCAATTGCTATTCTATCATCGCCGGATAGGTAGCTAAGATTTGGACGACACCGTATATAGTACGCGCCAATAATCGGGACTGCCTTTGCACTCCCACCCATTTGTATATATTATTATTAAGTGTTATTTTTAAGTCATAGTATTAAGTAAAAAACAATAAAATGATAAGTAATTCCCTTTTTGTAATTCCATTTTGTGGGAAAATATTAAATATATCGACAAAGCATTGTAACTAGTATAAGTGAAATGTAGAAATACATAATTTTAAGAAACTAAATTTATATAACTTGTAATATACCTAATATATGTAAGTTATCTCGTAATAATGAAAAATGTTAGCTATAAGCGTATTTACCCATTGTAATAAGGATTTTTCGAATCAATAAACCACTGCACCCGTATCACTTTAGAGTTGTGTATGTACATAGTTCGTGAACGAACTAGTTCAATTGAACGGATCACTATACTGAACTGAACGAACTAGTTCACACAACTCGTTCATTTCAGCTCAGTAGTTCACTATATTTTTTTTCTTCAACCATATCATTTCTTTCTCTCTTCTTATTTCGTTCTCTCTTCTCAGCTGTTATGGGTTTTTTTCCATTTTTATGTCATCATGAGAGAAGACAAGGTCCAATTCTCTTTTTTTAAAATTCTTTTAGAGATTGAAAATCGGTTAATAATTAACAAAGTTATAGGCATTCAAGTTAAAAAAGACAAGAATATCGTTTTTTTAACCGTAAATCCGGATTTTTGTGGTGTCCGGGGAATTCCAAAAAAAAGATTCATGTTTTACTCGACAAGATCTACAGGAAAAATAGTATCTCGTCATTTGCTTCTCAACTTGAGTTTATTTTGTCGCACTGTGTAATACATATTTTCCACGAGAGATTTAAATTAACGGCATTATGTGGTCGATAATAACGTTCGTCTTGAATACAACGCTTTGTTGTGATAACAATAACCATCTATACATATTGTTTATATGTTTAATAAGAAATATGGCAACTCCCAAATATTTTTATGACAACATTGACAACTACTCATAACTCTTACCACTTCTGGCTATTTATTTACATTTTTACCTTAAAAGCGTCCAGAGTGTTTTATAACAGAGTTCGCAAAAATAATAAAATTGTCTCTCTTTCTGAGTAAAAAGGCGAAAATTATTAAAAACGTTAAATTTGAAATGTATTAAATTTGAAATTTGTTAATTTTGTGTGTGTAAAAAGTGAAATATTTATTTATAAATAAATACTTTGCAAAACTTTTCTCCTGAAGACTTTGCAAAACTTTTCTCCTGAAAAAATCAATTTAATTCAGTTTTATAAAAATAACAAAAACCAACAGCAACAAACAGGAGGTAAACATAAATCATACTTTAATTGGATTGCTTAATTTTGATAAGGAATGTCATGTACCTATATATACATATGTACATACATACCGCTCATTTAGAAAAAGAACGTAACAACTCAAAATCAGAAAATCCGCCCATGGACGATTTGTGTAGCCTATAGAAAATGAACCTGACAAGCGAATGGGACAAAATCAATTTCGAAGTTTGTAAAATATGGTTGCCTACCCCATAAATCTAAACAAATGTCTATTAATAATATTTACATTTTGAAAAACAGTACACTTTTGTATGAGCACTTAGAAATTTTAAATTTTTGTGTTGTTACGTTCTTTTTCTAAATGAGCGATATGTATACACTCGTACATGCGGTCATTAGTGTATCACGTTCCGATAATATTTGCATTTGAAAACATAATTAAATGGTTTAACCTGGTGATTAAGATGAGGCGATAGACTTGCAAAAAAATGCATGAAAATATACATTTATTAAAACAAAAATATACAAATATGTGTACCTAGCAAAGCAAATTGTTATTGACGTTCTTGCACCTCTGGTTCAAATGAAAAATAATAAATAATTTTTCCCGGATGCGAGGAGGAATATGAAAGCTTACCACGAAATAATTGCAAGAACATTTTTTCAGAGCCCGCAAAATCGTCTCAAAATCGTATTTTATCGTAATTTTTTT
This sequence comes from Eudasyphora cyanicolor, assembly GCA_963930755.1. NCBI lineage: Eukaryota > Metazoa > Arthropoda > Insecta > Diptera > Muscidae > Eudasyphora > Eudasyphora cyanicolor. The sequence goes on from OZ005738.1 coordinate 34,116,357, forward strand.
TTATTTGTATCTCGATTGTCACATGCGATACATCAATGAGTTGGTCTCGATGAGTACTACATCTGCATTATAGATGTCGACGATGTACAATGTAATTTTCTAACGAAGACTTCACTTACTGCAGTTTACACCCCTAAAATTTAAAAAGAGTATTCTATTTGAATACCATGAACATTTTTCTTTAGGTGTACACACATTTATTCAAAATCAAAAAAGTTACGAAGTGAACAAAAAAACAGAGAGAACGAACGCCGCTCATCGGGTGAATCCTTTTATGGTACTAACCTTAGAGTTGACATTATTTACAATTGAAAATATTTATGATATTTTCCAATGGCATATTTTCCAATAATAATGAAAACAACAGAAACTTGTTTTTATTATATTTTATTATTATTATGTATACAGAAATATTTAACTATATTGTCATACGAAACATTTTTGTTTTTGAATAAAACAATATACACCCAAAGCAAAATGTTTATGGTTTTTAAAGGGTATTAATCCAATAGAAAAAAAATTAATTTAAGGGTTAAAAACTTCATTAAGTGAAGTCTTCATTAGAAAATGACATTGTACATCAGCGACATCTATGAGACAAATACACGGGGTGGCTGATATGTAATGCAACAAAGTAAAGCGCTATATTTTTTTAATTTCATTATTATATTTTTTTAAAATCATTAGGACATTTTCCCGATAATATTCGGCATTTATTTTGACCTCCTGGTCGATGAATACGAGCGGGGAGCGACCATCGGCAGTTACGGCGGCCCACACCATTACCATCGGCGGCGCTTGAGTTCTGGTGGCCAATCGAAGGTGTAAATTTTCAGCTGACCTCTTTGACAAGTAAACCCGATCATTTTGTTTGTTCACAAACTGCTCAATTTGGAATGGCTTCTCATCGGAGAAAACAAATTCGGTAACTGGCCACTTTCGTGCAAGCGAAGCAACTCCTTGGCTCTTTCCAGTCTAACTTTTCTTTGTGCATCGGTGAGCTCTTGCACTTTTTGGAACTTCAATGGCTTTAGTCCAAGCTCATTTTTTAATATGTGTTGTATCCGTTCTCGCGATATGTTCAGCTCACGAGCAATTTTTCTTCTGGATTTCGATCAAATCTGGCCTTCACTTTTCGGATCATTTCTGGTGTTGTTACCGTTTTTTTTCGTCCACTTTTTGGACGCGATGCAACACTGCCAGTATCACGGTAACGAGCAATGGTACGAGAAACAAAAGATTTATTCACATTTAAATGCTGGAGGGCTCTAACGATAGCCACTTGTGTTTTTCCACCCAAATATAAAGCAATCACACTATCACGCTTGAATTCTATCACGAATAACTTTTTTTCTGAATGAAATAGATCAAAATGCTTTTGTAAGCTTGTAAACAATAAAATGAACTGTCACTGAAATAAATCTGTCAGCTATCAGACTAGCGGTTTAGAAATGATAGCAACCTGAAGTTGGTTGCAATACATATCATCCACCCTGTAGTATTCACCGAGACCAACAGAGTGTCGCATGTGACAATCGAGCCACAAACAAAAAAAAAACAATTTGGGCTGATTCCGCGGGCTCGGAAAAAGTTGGTAAAAATGTTTTTAGAATTGTCTTGAGATAAGCTTTAATAATCCGCCTCGCACGGGACTGTAGGTTCTACAAAAGCATTACACTGCACAGGTTCTACAAAAGCATTACTCTGCACAAAATTGCAAGTATTTGTATGCACTGGAATCAAAGTTATAAGCCGCATACTTTTTGTGCAAAATGGTCCATTTGTGTTGGAGGTACCTAAAGGGACATGACAATAACACGTATTTTTCACTGAAAAAATAAGGCAGAGTGGAAAAAATCGGCACCTGTAGGGTAGCAAGACTAATCTGGCCGAGAAATGACCTGAGACGGTCAAACTATCTCCCCGACTTCGCCTGATCGGCTAACACGCCAGAGGAATGGGTATTGACTCCAATGACTTCTGCAGAAGCTGTGGAGATGAGGAAGAAGTGGAGATCAATGCTATCCACCTCTTCCTCACCAGTTTCAATGCTGTCCTGTTTAAGTTTAACCGGTCTTTACTATACCGATATTCGGTTGGCAGGTTGGTTTCGATGAGGGGCATCTAAGCCCGTTGTAACACTAGGGACCTAAGTCGGTCTATGTGAGCTGGTACAAGGGCGGTGCCAAAGCCATCCTAGCAAAGAAAACACAACAAATTTGAAAAAAAAATCTTTATTTCTCATAAATAAGGCGAATAAGGTATGTGCTGAAGCAATTCGAACTTTATTAACTCATTGCATTGTATTGATTGTGAGCAAACGTGGCACCCATCTCGCGCACATCTTTCTCTTCATCAAATTTTCCGTCAATATGCGATGTACGTATAGCGCTTTTTTGAAAAATGCACACGATTTAAGCTAGCTTACAAACCTTTTTTAACCACTTCTAGCGTGGACACCTCAATTCGTCGTGGCAGCTCGTACAGCCCAGTTTAAACTCTGGCACCCAATAGTTTATAGTTGTAAACGAAGAAGCACACTCCCCGAGAGTAGAATCTAGCTCGGTATTAATATTGGTTGGACTCAAACCTTTCAAATAAATGTTTTGTATTACATATCGGTGATAAATTTTCTATACCCTCCATAGAATGGTGTATACATATTGATCTGAGACCCTATAAAGTATATATATACAAGGTGGCGCAAAAGTAACCTTTCGATGTTTTTTGGCTGTAATTTAAAAAAAAAATGAAAAACGTTGATTCTTCTTGTGGATTATTTTTATTTGGTCTTTTATTTTTTTTACATCAAGTCGATAATATGAAGTGATGTAAATGGCCGCCGCCACAGTTGATTGTCATTTGAGCCCTTTTTATGACATTTTCCATCACTTTGGCCAAAACTTCAGGCGATAGGTCCTCACATTCTTGACGGATATTGTCTTTAAGAGCTGCAAGAGTCTGAGGCTTGTTGACATAAACCCGCGACTTCAAAAAGCCCCACAAAAAGAAGTCTGGAGCGGTCAAATCAGGCGATCTTGCTGGCCAGTGCAAATCGCCAAAACGGGAGATTAGGCGCCCGGGAAATGCATCCTTCAGCATATCGGTTGTGGCACGTGCAGTGTGTGCCGTTGCACCGTCCTGTTGGAACCACATTTTTTTTCAATCCCAATTCATCAAGTTGCGGCAAAAAGAACTCGTTGATCATTGCTCTGTAGTGCTCACCATTCACAGTAACCGTTTGGCCCGCGACGTCTTCGAAGAAAAAAGGTCCGATGACTCCTCCAGCGACAACAGCACACCATACAGTGACTTTGAGCGGGTGTAATGGCTCTTCGTGGGTTACACGCGGATTTTCAGTGCCCCAGAAGCGTAAATTTTGCTTATTTACGTACCCGCTAAGATGGAAATGGGCCTCATCACTCATGATTATTTTTGATGAAAAATCATCTTCCTCTTGGTGGTGATTAAGGATGGCTTGAGCGTATGTTAGACGCGATTGGCGGTCAGCAGCTAACAGCTGATGCACCGTCTGGACTTTGTACGGAAACATCTTCAAATCTTGTACCAAAATTCGCTGTAGAGACCGTCGACTGATACCCATTTGCGTGGCACGTCGTCTGGTCGATGTCGACGGCGCTTCAATGACATCCTCGGCTACAGCAGCAATATTCTCTGCAGAACGGCTACTCCGGGGTCTGCCACGCCTGGCAGCATCTTGTGTTGTGCCAGTCTCTTCGAGGCGAGCGGCTATACGTCGCAGTGTTTCACCAGTAGGCGTTGGACGGCCAGGAAATCTGCGACGAAATTCACGTTGTGCCAAAGTCACCGACCGATTATTGGTCAAATAAATAGTCAGCAATATTCCGCGTTCTGGAGCAGTGTAGCGTAACATTGTTTATTAACGTGTATTTCGCATGTGTTTACTACACAAATGTCAAAACAGAACTGACATTAGGGGCCAATCGCAAAATGTATAGCATTTTCTGATAGGAGGATTACTTTTGAGCCACCTGTTATATATTCTTAATCGTCGTACAATTCAAAGACGATTTGGACATGTCCGTCTGTCCGTCCGTCTATTGTAATCACGCTACAGGCTACAATAATTGAGCTAGTTGAATGAAATTTAGTATATGTAGATACTTCTTATACCTGCAGGTAACTTGGAATTGAAAATGAGCAATATCGGTGCATTTTTTGAAATAGCCTCCATATATAGCATATAGCATCTCCCCGATTTGACTTATTAATGTCATAGAGACCACAAATGTCAACTGATTGAGTTGAAAATTGGTAGCTGGGTTTTGTCAACTCATGGGGTTGAAAATTGGTAGCTGGGTTTTTTTATACCCGGAATTCTTCAAACGACGACGAATATGTTCATATAGCCACCCATACAAAGGTCTCTCTAGATTTGACTTTGTAACTCCACAAAAACCTTAAATTTCAACGAATTGGGCTGAAATTTTATATAATTAGTTTATTTGTACCCGAAACCATTCACATGCGATCCATGGTTGAGGGTATATAAGATTAGGCATGGCCCAACATAATCCGTCTTTACCTGTTTCATGTTTACAGATTTACTGAGATCGTTTACTTTTGAGTGCTCAAAAAAGAAAAAAAACTAAACAACGTAGCGGTTTGAAACATAAAACATATGTTTTCACTACTTCCGCCGTCCATATGTCAGGTCGGCTAATTTTCGGACCGCCCTCTTAATATCGGCTGCCATCCTAACGTAAACTTAAGGCAGTCTACAACCTATAATGAGAGACTATAATACCCTCTACCAATAATACATGGATAAATACATATGGCCAGTGATAGTAAAAGATTAACTAGAATACAATTTCCAAAATTTCAGGCAGATCGATTAAAAACATCGGATATCGCCGGCGAAGGATATACCTTGCAGGCATTGTTAACTCCACTATGTCTGAACCTGATAGATCACAATGGAATGGTCTTATCCCAGAATGAAAGAGATTCGTGAACTTCTACACATACGGTTCCAAACTCAACAACCAAGTGAGCTTTGATGTTTTTCCTCAGGAATTTGAGCTATCCATTGCAAAAATACTGTCTGATCTTTGAAGTGTATACCAGGCAGAAATCTTAGGTACTGTAGAGGTAGTAGAGTGAAGAAACATATCAATATATTCTATGACATTCAGGCCGCCATACAGTCCCTTTAAACTGTATTCCTGAATTCATAAACTCTCCTCCAATGTGGCAGATCTTACGAGAGATCTCTAACCAGATGTCTGAAGAGTTCAATATTTAGAGAACTGTAAAGTAGATGAATTTTACAAGTCTAGGATCTAACTTACACGCTCCAGGGGAACTGGAATATGTGAGCACGACTCTAGCGATCTGCAAGCTCTTCTTGAGGGAAAGTTCCTCATAAAGCAACAAATGACAAGTGATCGCCAGTGAGTAACTGCATACATTCCAGGCTGATGTATCCCTAAAAAACGCACCAAAGTCTTGCTATGGTTATCGAGACCGGACATCTCACTTATCGTGTCTGTCAGAACATGCTGGATGACACGCAAAAAGAAAAAAGTTCTTGCGAAATAACTTTTGCAAAAGCTCCGGAGACAAAGAGGAAGAGAAATTAATAGAACACCTTCTGTGTCCCACACTCTCTAGAATGTGGCAAGCTACCCTAGACAATCATTTCTTAGGAAAGTTAGATAACTTGGTTCAGCCAACTTTTTGAGCTTTCTAAATCAATCAAATTGGATCAAGGGGAGATGCTAGGAAAAACGTAGGTTTTTCTTATGTCCCTGTGGTAGCAATATGGACTAGATAAATAGTCTAAGTGAACCTATCATACAGGCTGCCACTCTTAACATAAACCTTTTATTGACCCACTTAATCCTAATCTGTTTTAAAAACTATTGCTTCCTATCTCATGTTTGAGAAAGCGCGAGTCAGAAAATTGACACAAAATGTTGGCACTATTTACAAGCTTGTTCAACACGCGTAACCCATCAAGAGTACATTAATTTATGATGCCTAACATAAAGATTAGATTGTACCTTCATAAAACAAAATTGCTAAGTAATTTGAAAATAGTTATGTATTTATAGCGAAAACGTGCAGTTTTTGTCTGCCGATTTTGAAAAACTGTAACGTTATCTCTAAAATTTGTCATAAAATGCAAAAATAGGGGAATTTAAAAATGTTTTACATTAACAGGAACGGCAGGTTTTGTTTGGAAATAAATTGGGTTGAATGTATTTGCAAATCATTAAAGATAAATATGTTATTATTTGCAAAATCTATTTAATTGCTATGACAATAGTGTCAAAGAAAAGGGCGGTGTTCCATTATTAGAATTACATATGTATATACATTGCGCTTAAAATCATTGCAAAATGCCGGAAAAAAAACAGTAAGGAAAGTCGGGTCGGGCCGGCTATATGATATTCTACACGACGTCTATTTTTCCTGCGAATGATACTTTCCAATAAATTAAACTTACATTTTCAATCATCAAACATGTCCGGTTTGGCCTCCAGAGAATTCATGGCAGCCGACTGTCGGAGTAAATGACAACACCAGTGTTGCTCGCTATGTTGCGGCTCAGCCACTTGGCGACTCCACTTATTGCCATTATTTCTGCTTGATAGACACTGTAGGTATCTGTTAGTCTATGAGCTATGTCAAGATTGAGTTCTTTACAGTGTAACTCAATCCAACTCATTCCTCTCTGGCAGGCATTCTAGTGGCAACGTTCCTTTCGAAGGTGTACGTACACCTTTGGTATATAGTCCACTTGGTCGCCTACCATAGCACTACATTGCGATATCTTTATGTGGCTGTAGTTCTTCTATCTCCACATTGGTAGACAGTTCAATCGTAATTCCGCTCTGGTGGCAACTTCTCTCGCCACAATATCAATGGGCAGTAGTTGGAGCAGTTGTATAGACTCGGACACTGTATTTCTTACAGTTCCGCTTATGCTTAGGCAGGCAGTTCTCTGAACCTTTGATAATTGGTTGGTAAAGCATCGTTTTTCAGATTGTCGTTTACCACACCTCACAGCCTTACAACAGTATTGGGCGAACTACTGCAATATATGGATATATGTGGTATATTCAATGAAAGATTTTAGGAGAGAGATCCTACCCTGACCCTACAGCTTCCCTGCAGGAATATAAGGCGACGTTGGTCTTCCTTATACTTTCCAGTACATTAAGTCCGAATGACAATTTCCTATCTTGAATTATGCCTAGAAATTTTGCACTTTTAGTATAGGCTAGCTCAGTTCACATTATCCGAGGAGGAGGGTCCACATGTGAGACCATATACTCCCTGGTAAAGAGAACCAATTCTGTCTTGTTTGGGTTAACCCTAAAACCACTGCTTCCGTCAGCCCAATTTATTCGGAAGCAGCTGTATAATGTCTCTGAGGACGTGGGGAAATTTGCCAGCTACTGCTATGGCAACATCGTCCGCATATGTCATGACTTTGCAGACACAACGTTCTAGGTCTAATAGGATTCCATTCACTGCACATTCCAAATTAGTGGAGACAATGCTCCACCTTGTGGAGTCCCTCTGTTTATAAATCTCGTTAGAGTTGTGGACCCAAGACTTGATGTGATGTGTCTTCTGGTGAGCGGATGCTGAATTAAACTGATCAAGATATAGTACACCCTTAGATGTGACAGCCCCGAAATTACCGCATCTAAGTGAATGTTGTCAAAAACCAACTCTATGTCAAGAAAGGCCACAATAGTGAATTCCTTGAAATGTAGGGAGGGTTCGGTAGTGCCCACTAGTTCATGCAGAGCAGATTCTGTAGACTTGCCCTTGATGTACGCATACTAGTTCCCCGACAGGAGTTTTGCATCAAGGTTTTCTCTCAAGAAAGAATCTAAAAGTCTTTCCAGACCTTTGAAGCGGAAGGAGGATAGGCTAATTGGCCTGAGGTACTTTGGTCTAGCGTGCGATATCTTTCCGCTTTGGGTATGAATACCACTTTGGTATCCCTCCATCGATTTTTTCTCCAGCCAGGGGATAATACACTTACTACATATTCTGCATATCTCTTGGAGTAAAGTCGTCTGGCCCTGGTGATTTTAAGGGCTCAAAGCTGTTATTCGCCCAGCTAATTCAGGATTTCTCAGTCACAACCTAGGGACGCTTGCAGTCCACTCGCTCTCTTGTTGGTCCTGCTGTTCCTCGATTTCTGTCGGTGAGTTCCCCGTGAAATGTGTGTCGAGCAGCTCGATGCTAGATGTTATTGTCCAGTTATTGACCTCTCCTGCAGGCAACTCAATGTTCAGGGTGTAGTGGATAGTATCGCCTGAGACAGTTTCCACTTCTCCACAGAAGGTGTACCAAGAACGCCTTTGCACTTTCCTAAGCTTCTTCATATAGATTTTATGTTGTTCACTATAGGCATCCCAGTCATTAGTGACCCTAGTAGAATTGGCCTTGTTGAATAGCTGTAGCAAGTCTGTTTCCCAGCCTTTAGCTCAGAAGTAATAAAACATGAACTGCTAAAATACATTGGAATTTTTAATTCCAGTTTTAAATTCGTCCTCCTCTATGGCTGCAAACGCATGTCTGCGAAGAATAATGAGGATTTTCTCGCCAAATACGATTTTAAATGCGGAGCTATAGAACCTCACAAAACAGAAACCATTGCACCAAGAAATATGTCAGCGGGAGTGGATATGGATCGGCCATACACTACAAAAACCAAGAGGTAACATAACCAGACAGGCTTTGGAGTGGAATCCGAAAGGAAGCCGCAGAATAGGAAGATCAACTATCTCATGGAGACGAGCAGTGGAATCTGCAGAAGCTGCTATGGGTCAAAGCTGGAGTGAAATTAAATATTTAGCATTGAGTAGATCGGAATTTTGTTGTGGCTCTATGTTCCTCTCAGGAATAAATAAATAAACTGGCAAATTTCAGCACGATCGGATCGGATTGATTGTACAGAGTGGCTTCTAGAACGTGAGGATTGTCCTATCCAATGATATACATTTTACTACCAACAGCTGGAATTAAAGATTGTACCAAAACATTTTCCATTGCGGAACCTTAAAAAAACACTTCTTTTTAGAATAGCATCTCTCGACTTTTTTATTTATTAAACTGATCTAATCATGTAACACTTTACAAACAGCTATCAATGCTAGCCAAAGTACCGTCACAGTACTTCCAGGTAGACCAGGCAGTCCAGCCTTGTTGGCTCAAGATCTTGCGGGCACACTTCACCGAGTTGCTAATGTTGTCGGTCAACAAATCATCACAGCTAATGTCACATTCATTGTAGGAGAAACGTCCGTTTGAGGGTTTGCACCAGTAGTAGTTGTTGATCTGGAAGATGCCATAGTCATTGGATCCATTAGAGTTGGTGGCTCCAACCACACCAGTACGATAGGAAGACTCATGTTCGGCAATGCAGGTCCAACGGGCCAATTGATCCTTGGGAACACCCAAATCGTACATGGCCTTAGCCAAGGAACAACGGGTGTAAGTTGTAGCCAAAGCAGGAGCGGCCAAAGCCAAAGCGGCTACCAAAAGAACGAAGACTTTCATGGTGACGAAGAAAAAACTGAGTACTAATCGCTGGAAACGAAATGTAAACTGTGATAATAGTCTTGGAAGGCCCAGCTTTTATATAGTAGACTCTTATCGGATATTTTCCTCAAGGGTTTACAAAAAGTGGTGCTGGACTAAAACTACAATTTCCCTCAAGTGTTGCAGATTGATTGATAGTAACTACTCATATATTTGTAAAGTCTAACGTTGAGAGTACTTGGAGGTAGACACGTTATCTAATAAATGTTAAGAAGTCATTATTTGTCCACTTTCATGCATTCCATATGTAATCTAAGCTAAGTCGTCTATTGACTGCATCTACCGTATGTCTGAGTATATACTCGAATATCTTTTTTTCCAATTTCTGTAAATATCTGCTGATTTGCTTATCAATATCGAACACTATATGGTCGGGAAAGCAGCCAACACCGTTCAAGTACACTTACAAATATATGACAAGTCAATATAAGTTTTTGAAAAGTTAGACAATTTAAATTATTTTTCAACATGTAGTAGTTAAAAAAACCAACAAACTTCTTTCGACATCTAAAACACTTAAGGGAAAGTGTAGCTGTTATCAAGATCCACTTGTTTCAAATCCATGTTGAAAAATATCACACAAAAGTTTGTTATATATAACCCGACCCTGCCAAGACTATCATCACAGTTTGCATTTCGTTTCCAGCGATAAGTACTCAGTTTTTTCCTTCACCATGAAAGTCCTCGTTCTTTTGGTAGCCGCTTTGGCTTTGGCCGTTCCTGCTTTGGCTACAACTTACACTCGTTGCTCCTTGGCTAAGGCCATGTACGACTTGGGGGTGCCAAAGGATCAATTGGCCCGTTGGACCTGTATTGCCGAACATGAGTCTTCCTATCGCACTAGTGTTGTTGGTGCCACCAACTCCAATGGTTCCAATGATTATGGCATCTTCCAGATCAACAACTACTACTGGTGCAAACCCTCGAACGGACGTTTCTCCTACAATGAATGTGACATTAGCTGTGATGATTTGTTGACCGACAACATTAGCAATTCGGTGAAGTGTGCCCGCAAGATCTTGAGCCAACAAGGCTGGACTGCCTGGTCCACCTGGAAGTACTGTGATGGTACTTTGGCCAGCATTGATAGCTGCTTCTAAAGTGTTTAATGATTACCTCAGTTTAATAAATAAATAAAGTCGAGAGATGCTATTCTAAACAGAAGTGTTTTCTTAAGGTTCCGCAATGGAAACATAAAGGTATAGTATAATCCTCACGATCTAGAAACCGATCCGATCCTGTTGAAATTTGGCAGTTAATGTTTTATTACTTCTGAGCAAAAGGCTAGGAATAGACCTGCATCAAGCTATTCAACCAGATCAAATCTTGGGGGTTACTAATGACGGGGATGCCTATAATGAGCAAATCAAAATCAATATAACGAAGCTTCAGAAAGAGCAAAGGCGTTCTTGGTACAGCTTCTGTGGAGATGTGGAAAAGTTCTAAGACTCCGCAAGGCCGCTATCCTCTGTACAGTGGATTACCTGCAGTCAACAACTGGACTATAACATCTAGCAAACGCTGAAACTACTCCTCGACACACATTTTCCGGGGAACTCACTGAAAGAACTCGAGGAACAGCAGGATAAACAAGAGAGCGAGTGGACTGCAAGCGTCGCTAGGTTGTTGGCTGAGAAATCCAGAAACTGCTGGGCTATAGCTTTAAGCCCTTTAAATCACCCGGACCAGGCGGAGAGATGAAGAAATACCAAAGCGGTATTCATACCCAAAGGGAAAGATATCGCACATGCCAAAGGAATTCAGGATAAGCCTATCCTCCTTCCTCAGAAAAGACTTTTAAATTACTGCATTAGAGAAAACCTGGATACAAAATTCCTGTCGGGGAACCAGTATGAGTACAACAAGGGCAAGCCAACAGAATCTGCCCTGCATGAACTGGTGAGTACTATCGAATCGTACCTACATTTCAAGGAATTCAACATGGTGGCATTTCTTGACATAAAAGGGGCTTTTAACAACATTCACTCAGATGCATTCACTCTACCCTGATAAGACAAATTTAAAGTCTGATCAACAGAAGACGCATAACAGCATGTCTTGGGTCCACAACTCTAACAAGGAGGAGTACTGTCTCCACTAATTTGGAACCTAGCGGTGAATAAAATTCTGGTAGATCTAGAAAATTATGGATGCAAAATCGTGGCATATGCGGACGATGTGGAAATCGCAGTAAGTGGTAAATTCGGCAACGTCCTCAGAGACATTCTACAGATGGCTCCGAGCAAGTTGGCTAGATGGGCCAGAAGCAACGTTAGTGTCAGTTCTGACGGGACACTGCGTGATCGGTGAATACGCCAGAAGATTGGGTATTGACTCTAATGACTTCTGCAGAAGTTTTGGAGATGACGAAGAAGTGGAGAGCATTGAACCCTTTTCCTGCTTTTAATATAAATCGCCATATGAAAGTCACTTATTATTTGACTTCATGACGGTTTGGAGAAATGGTGTGGCAAAAATGATTTACTTTACATTTTAATTTGTCCAGTCCCATTGTAATAATTGGCCACATCTGTTCACGTTTCGATATTATCCTCATGTGGAGGTTCCAGCTGAATTTGACTACTTGGAGGTGTAGATGCTATATATTTTAAAAAATACGAGGGCGGTCCCAAAATAAGCCGACCTGTTATATAGATGGCGGTAGTAGTTTGAAAAAATTGCTTTCGTGAAAATAGGCAACCTTTTAAAACATATGTTTTTAGTTTTAAGACGCCACGTTGTTTAGTTTTTTTTGAGCACCCAAAACTAATCGATCTGAGTGAATTTGTAAAGGTGGAAAAAAACGACATATAATACAATACTATCCTTTGAAAGGTCCCAACCAATATTAAAAGATTCTACTTTGGCTGAGTCTGCTCCTTCGTTTACAACTATAAAATATTGGGTATCAGAGTTTAAACGGGGCCGTGCGAGCAGCCAGGACGAACACTGTTGTGATCGACCAGTTGAGGTGTCACGCCAGAAAAATAAATACAGTTCACACATCCACTATTGCGATGGCCAAAAGCAATGAATTAAAGTTGAAATTGCTTCTGTACGCTCCTGATTCGCCAGATTTAGCTATCTCGGATTATTTTTGGTTTCCAAACTTGAAAAAATGGTTGTGCGGAAAAATACAGGGTTTTCCAATAAGAGTAATATGATTTCTTTGAAAAAAACACACTTATTGTTCAAAAGTTTTTTATTTAATGTGAAGTACAATCGATACAATTAAGTTCTAAATAAAACGTCATTCAAATGGCCTCCCCGACTTCTTCTGCAGGAACGTATTCGATGAACTCAAGTTTCGAGCACTTTTTCCACCAAATCAAGTCGTATGTCATGAATGGCACGTTCAATATTGACTTGTTAAACTTGAAGAGAGTCTGGTTTATTTCGAAACACCAATGACTTCAAATAACCCCACAAAAAATAGTATAATGGTGTTAATTCACAACCTCTATGAGGTCAATATCACAATTTCTTGAAATAATCGAATCTACAAACTATTCTCACAACAATTCAATTGTTTCATTTGCTGTGTGGCACGTAGCCACAATCGGTCAATGGCAAAAAGATAGCTCTTAACGAGAGCTAAAATATTGCTCATGGGTGTCAAGGTCGTAGGTCGACTGGAAAGTGTTTTTTTTTTGAATTTTAAAAAAATGGACTTAGCATAATTTTCAAATGTGAACGGAAAGTTTATTTTTGCTCTAGCTCCTTAACGGTATGTCGGATCGGGAATCGGTCAATGGCAATAGCTCTTAACGAGAGAATATTGCTCATTGGTGTCAAGGTCGTAGGTCGACTGGATTTTAAAAAATGGACTTTGCGCACGAAAGTTGCAATTGGAGAACGATTATTTTGATAATAAAACTGAATAATTTGTAAACGTTGTTCTTGCATATATATCTCCATGATGAAATTGTAAACTCTACTGAATACAATGAAAAACAAATGACAGATCATGAAATATTACAAATGGCAGAAACGTCACTTCAAAATCATATCATCCCTATTGGAAAACCCGTTATTTACCAGAAATGAAGAGGATGAGGTTGCCGCTATTTTCAGCAGCTAGCCAGTTCGTACTTTACTAGATTATGTTGAGAAATAAGAAAACAATTTCCCAAATTTGTTGTGTTTCTTTGTTAGATCGGATAATTTAGGGACCACCCTCGTACCTTACATGCTCCAGGCGAACATGCCCACATAGCTCATACCCCTATCGACCAGCATGCTCTTCTTGAGAGATATTGCCCTTACGGAAAGAAAATACAGGTGATCAATAGTCAGGAACTGCATATATTCCTGCTCTATCGACCAGCAAGCTCTTCTTGAGATATATTGTCCTTATGGCAACAAAAGACAGGCTGTCACTAGTCAGGAACTACACACATTTCAGACTGATGTGTTCCTGCCTAAAGAGACTGGACGTCTGACTTATCATTTCAGTCATGGCGGGTCACTGCCATATTGGACGACACACAGTAATGACTTTTGCAAAAGTTGTGGCGACAAAAAGGAGGATGAATTGATAGAACACCTTCTGTGTCTATGGCCCGCTCTCTCTGGAGGGTGTCATGCAACCTTAGGCTCTCATTTTCTTGGGGAGTTAGTTCAACGGGAGTGGCTACGACCCTGCGTTAGCACCCTTTCTATGTAGTCTAATTGTGTCTGCTATACCGGCTGTCACTCTTATCCTAATATAACTGGTTTTGTTTGTCCCTAACAGTTTTTTTTAACAAATTGTAGATGATATTTTCGCAAAACCATGAATAATGTGGTAATTAATAGTTTTTCGCTCTGCTGAAAACTTGGTTCTTTTTATGATAGCCGCTTTTGAATATAAGCCCTCGATAAATATAACTATGTATACTAACTACACAAATAATTATCGAAAAAAATTATTGGACTGTGAAGAAATTTCCAAATACCAAAAAAAAAAATTATAAAAACACTAGTCATTGTCTGTCTGACTAATAATGATTGACAATGATTAGCTGTTGTTTAATAAAACTTCACTCACAAAGAAAAAATTGCAGAATAATCGATACTAAAACAAGTAAGAAAATTTCAGTCGATTAACCGACTAATGTATACGCTTACTTTGCAAAAAAAATTACATGTAATTTCGAGCTTTGTGTGGCAGCTGCCCTAATTATTCCTTGTTAGACTATAGCCCATTGTCTTAGGTTAGGTTGAAGAGAGGAGACTATTAAACGTCTCATGTCCATGGACATACACTTAAGCCAGTGGTTCGGCCTGTTGTGCGCTCCTTATTTATGATCTTTTTATACCTCACAAGTTACAGAAAATCGGTACTAGACACGAATTTTCTCAGAATCTTCCAGTCATATCCTCTGAGATGAGTCAAGTGAGTCTGTTTTACAGGCTGCCACTCTAAACCTAATCTATAGTCATTGCTCTGTACCCACTTTCAAGGGTTTCTGTGTATAAAGAAATGCGATATTAAATGACTTGGTCCTTAGGAAATTATCCAAAATCCTATTCAAGATGTTTCAAAAATATTCCAAAATCTTCAAAGAAGTATTTAAAATTATTCAAAATTTTAGAAACAAAGCTTTTTTTCTCCCTGTCGAGTTGAGCTTAAGAACTTATGGAACCTTCCAAATGAAGGAAGGTTTTGATTAGTGAAAAAGAAAATGTCACTGACATTCGACTCCAATCATTGCATGACGTTTCGCTGCTGGTTAATCAGCTTATCAAGTGCATTAGTGTTGTTTATGGCATGCGGTTCAATTGTTTTAAGTTCTGTTTATGTTATGAATGTTATTTCCATCTTAAATAAGAATTATCTCAAGTTACATTTTTTGTTCCATTGACATTTCACATGGCTTGTACATGAAACAGGAAGGGGATTGACATACAAATTTTGTATTATTCCAAGGTTGGAAAACGATAAAAATAAGTACGTGTGGTATTTTCAACAAACTTACACATATTTACGGCCATGTTCTGAAAAGCACAACTCGTATCAGTGTGATTAAAGTAAATTTGCTTTTGAAATTTTTATAAAAAATATAATTCTAAACTTTTATGAGTTATTAATATGCGCAAAAGGAATTAACTATTTTTTCAGAAAAATGTCTAAAATTATCGCCGCTACAATTATATGAACATCGGTGCCGGCAAGATCTGTCAGACTTCCTACAAAGGCCGACCACAGTATATCCAGACGTCGTTTACTCAATGCAGGTCAGTAGCAAAGCTCGTGCTCAATGCTCTCCACATACTCCTCATCTCCACAACTTCAGCAGAAGTCATTGTATTCAATTCTCATCTTCCTGACATGTTGGCCGATCAGACAATGTCCCGTCAGAACTGACACGGTATTTGTCTAGCTACCCTACAGGTGCCGATTTCTGTCCATCTCTCATTGGCCTCTTGCCTAAGCCAAAGCTTGTATGTGGATAGGGGCGCACTAATAAATTCAAATTCTTCGAGAATTTGTAATGTCGTCGCTTTCGTAGCAAGTTTATCGGCTTTGCAGTTCCCCGGGATATCCCTAAGCCCAGGCACCCATATGAGGGGTATGCTAAGCCATCTCGTTAAGAGATCTGCGGTAGTCAAGGGCTGTTTGTGATTAAAAGGATGTAGCCTCCAGAGATTTAATGGCAGCCTGGCTGTCGGCGTAAATGCTGACGCCAGTGTTGGGCACTACCTGTCGACTTCCCTTATTGCCATTACTTCGGCGTGGTAGACACTGCAAGTACCTGGTAGTCTGTGGGGTATAACAAGACTTAGTTTTTACTGTGTAAACCGAAGCCGTCCATCTTTCCATCAACCTTCGAACCATCTGTATAGAAGTGTCCATATATAGTCCACTCGGTCGGGTACCATAGCGCTACTGTGTGATATCCTCGTGTTCTTGCACCTCCACATCGATAGGGAGTTTAATCTTAATGTCGCTCTTGGTACAACTTCATCAATCGGAAGTAGATGGAGTATGGCTTGTAGAGACTCTGTCGCTGTAGTCCTTAAATCTACGTTTATTCTTAGGTGAACAGTTCTCTGAACCTTCATTAGTAGTCGCGTGCTGGATCGCTTATCAGTCGCCGTCCTCCACACCAACAATACAACAGTATTGGTAGAACTACTGCTACGTACATGTAACCTATGGACGATTTTTAGGAAAGAGCCCCTAACATACTCGTATACCTACAGCTTTTCTACAGAAATACATATAGGTGGAACCTTCTTCCTCAATTAAAGATCTTCTTTGGGTTAACGCTCAAACCAGTGCTTCCGGTTTGCATCGGGCCAATTTGTTCAGAGCCACCTGTATACCTCCGCATATGCAATGACTTTTCAGCCACAACGCTCCTGATCTCAACATCAAAAATTGGTCAAATGTGCCAGCAGCAGTTGTCTAAATAAGACAAAATAAGTTCCTGATCTCAGCATCAGTAAGGTTTAACCGATGTATGAAGTGGGTTCACCTCAGAGGTTGCTCTGGTCTCAACCACCGCAGAGAGTATAGCGAACTGGAATATGTTGCAGCTTGCTATGCCACCGTATCCCGCAGTGTGTCACAGGAGTCGCTATCGTCTTTGTCGTCATCTACGTCCCCATCGTAATCGATATATGGTATACCACTACACCGTCTATTCTCTTCTAGCTAGTGACCAGAGAGGCATGGCTTTGGTTGAGCAAATATATGGCTCTATGTTTTGCAAAGTGAATGAGGACGTCCTGATCGGATTACGGGATATGACTATCGTGTCGCCTGGTCTGATAAATGACGTCACCTGGCAGCCCGGCATTTTACAGGGATCAAACCACCACCCCCACAATCCCCTACACTGATAGACCTACCGATTTCATCATATCTGAAGGCCGTACTATCCCGAATCAAACGAAAGCTGACTGGAAGGCGTCCAGAGACTTCATCAACAGCAGCTTCAGTGAATTGATTATCCTCTCAGATTTTCGGGTAGCTGAGAAGAAATCAACGCTCGCTTTATCCCTGCTAGTCGAATACTCAAAATACGACTTAATTTCCCAGCAGATGCAGCGGAACTCGCAGATGAGGGTGTAGAAATTTGTCGCTCTAATCCTGCCGATCATAGAATCAGGGAATTGAATCTAGAAATTAGTAGAAAAGTCAACGAATATAAGCGGAATATATGGTTGGATCATCTGAAGCAATGTCATTTGAGTTCCGATATCGGATTATGAGCAACGGTTAAGTCACTCTCGAATCCTGGCAGGAGATTCGACTGAACGGCAGTCAAATTTGGTACTGACTGGAACAAGATCACAAACTTCACCATCAGCAGCTTCAGTGAATTACCTATCTCCTAAGATTTTCAGTAGCGGAGAAGAAATTCCGAGACATCATCAACGCAGTAGCCGTTTACTTTATCCCTGCTAGTCGAATACCCGAAGTACGACCTAATTTCCCAGCAGAAGCAGCGGGTCTCGCAGATCAGTGTAATGACATTCGTCGTTCTACCCCTGCCTATCCTAGAATTAGGGAACTGAATCCAAAAATTAGTAGGAAAGTCAACGAATATAAGCGAAATATATGCCTGGATCATCTGAATGCATATGTAATCGTGCAGGCAGATTTCCCTGCACTCGCCAGTAGCAAAGACAGGCTTGACTTGCGGCTTTACTCCTCCGAGCTTGGTGGTCGTTTCCCAATTGCTGATCATCAGCACAGATTCCGAAAGCAGCATAGTACGACTACAGATTTACACGCCATAGCCACAAATATAAGCCGCGGTCTTAAGCAGAACAAACCCGGTGACAGCACAATCCTCAAGGCGCTTGACCTATCGAAGGCCTTCGATACTGTCAGCCACGCCTCGCTTTTTGAGAACATCACCAACACGTCTCTCCCAAACAGTTTGAAACGTTGGATCATGAATTGTATGTGTGGACGCCAGTCGTATGTGGAATTCAGAAATAGAAAGACCAACATCGTAGATTCAAACAGGAAGTTTCCCAAGGTGGGGTGATATCTACCGCCCTGATTAACCTCTACCTTTCTGCAATTCTACCCCCATATGACGGTGTTGAAATCGTGTTATATGCTGATGAATGTTCGATTCTAATGTTGGGCCCCTTGTTCGATGGCATATGCGGAAGGTTGAATGTCTACCTGGCTGAGATTGCCAATTTCTTCGCAGCGAGGAACCTGAAGGTATCCGCCACTAAATCACTGTTTACCGCGTGGACAGCGCATGTGAAGGACCAACTCAATGTGAATACATTAGGGTTATTAGAATCACATTTGATAGCCTCTTCAAGTGTAGCTCGCATGCCACAGATATCTGCAATAAAATGAGAGGTAGGAATGAGCTCCTGAAGTTGCAGGCCGACAGCTCTTGGCGAACCGACAAAGAAACCTTGTTGACCTCTTACAAAGCGAATGCGTTCGGTCTGTGGTTTACTATGTAGAACCAGTGTGGTCACGGAATGTGAGCGAGACGCAGTGGAAGAACCTCCAGACTTGTCCTCTGTGGGGTCTGTCCATTAAAATCGTCCTTGGGACATACATAAAAGTGGAAATCAACTGATAAGCGTGAAGCATGAAGGTCCAGAGAACTGCCTGCTTAAGCATATGCGGGGCTTTAATGACTACAGCGTCTTCACAAGACCTACTCCATCTACTTCAGATTGATAATGTGAATAGAGAAGTTGCAACCAGAGCGGCATTAAGATTTAATTGTCTATCAATGTGGAGGTACAAGAACTACGAACACATGAGGATATCACACTTTCACAACGTGTACACCTTCGAGAGTAACAACACCACTAAGATACCTGCCAGAAAGGAATGGGTTGGCAGAATATCAGGAAATATAAACCATATCCCCTTCTATACAGATGGTTCGATGCTTGGAGAGAAGGTTGCCTTCGGAGTACACTATGAAGAACTTAGTTTGGATATAGCTCACAGACTACCAGATACCTGCAGTGTCTATCAAGCCGAAATAATGGCTCGAAGAATTTTCCACTATTGGTGGCTTAGGCAAGAGGCAATCAGGCAGTCCAACGAAAGATGGACAGAAACTGGCACCTGCAGGGTAGCTAGACAAATCTGGCCAAGGTATGACTTGAGAAGGTCAAAATATCTCCTCGCACTAGAGAGGAAAAGATTGTCTTCGTTAGTATCAGTTCTGACGGGACACTGCTTGATCGGCGAACACGCCAAAAGATTGGGTATTGACTCCAATGACTTCTGCAAAAGCTGTGGAGATGAGGAAGAACTGGAGAGCATTGAACACTTGCCTTGCGACTGTCCTGCTTTGAGTAAAAGAGATTGGATATACTGGGGTCGGCCTTTCTAGGCAGTCTACCAGATCTTTCCTATTCGCACTATTGAAAAATTTGTATATCAAACAGGTTGGTTTCAATGAGACGCATTTCAGCCCGTGGTAACACTAGGGACCTAAACTGGTCTATGTGAGCTGGTAAAAAAAAACCTACCTATAGAGAGGAATAGATTGGCAGAATACCAGGAAAAAGAAACTATCCCCACTTCTATACAGAAAGTTCGAAGCTTGAAGTCTAAAATCTCGCTAGGAAAAGGACGACATTAGAAATTCTTGAATAATCGTCCACATGCAAGCTATGGCCAGGCCAGATGCAGTCAGGTAATGCAATTAGAGATAGGCAGAAATCAACACCTGTATGCTAGCTAGACAAATATGGCCAAGATATGACCTGGGAAGGTAATGAAATAACTGTCTACGTTAGTGTCAGTTCTGGCGTTACACTACTTGATCGACTTACACGCTAGAAGGTTGGGAATTGAGTGAAATGACGTCTGCAGAAGGTCTGAAGATGTGGGAGAAGGGGAGAGCATTGATCACCAGCGTTGTTACGGTCATGCATTGAGTAAACGACTTCTGGATATACTGTGGTCAGCCATTCTAGGAAGTGAGCTGGTAAATCCGTCTGCCACCCTAACCTAATGGTAGTACAGAAAATTCGGCTACCAGTATAAATATTTAAAAAGTTCACTAAATGTAAACCTAATGTTAAGTGGAAGGTAGCCAAACTTAAAGAAGTTTTCACGTGCTAAAATAAAAGTCGAAGTGACCGAATGACAGAATTGATACTACAGAATATTAACTGTCTGACCCACTATGTAGCACGGTAACGTTCGCATGACTTCTATGCGACAAACAGCTGATAAAACGCAAATCAGCTAATTTTTGCATAGAAGTCATGCGAACGTTAACGTTCGACATCGTGAGTAAGGCGGTAATTTTTTATAGTATAAATAATAAAAATAAAATTTAAAATGTTAACCAATTTTATTTTAAATTATTTTTATAATTTTTATATTCATCATTTAATACATAGCATCTAAGAGTATATCAATATTGAACATAATAATTTTTTTGAGAACTAAGAGCAATTAGGTTTTTTAAATTAATTATAATTTAAAAATTAGTATTCTTAGTTAAAATCCATACGCTATTCAATAAATACTCGTATTGTTAGACATACATATAAAATAATAAAGTTTGTTACGATATCGAAATCATTACGGAAAGAAAGACACGTGAACAAACACAAAATTCCCAGAGTCATTGTGCAATTTTGTATAATGACATACCAGGCCCTGGTAATTACAGAATGTTTTAAGTACTCGAATAGATATGCGGACATAAGGTCGTATTGTGTACTGTAGACGAAACATTACCATTCTCGATGATTCAGAACTTACACCCGATCGATTGAATAAATCGAAGATAAGAACAAATCAAGAATACAATTTACAAATTTAGGCATTTTGGTTTAGTGATTAGATATAACTGATATCGAATGTAATCTTTCGATAAAAAGCTTTGTAAAATGTTTATTATTATTTTTTTCATCCAAAGTTCAATGATTTCGTATTACAGTAAGGGGTGGTCCATCTAGGGGTTTCTTTTTTAATTGGTTGTGATATGAAGCCGATAGACTTTTTTGTGGGTTACCGTGAAGGACCGATCTTATGCGCATAATCCATTTGGGAATAATAATTCAGTCCCTAAAGTCGAATATTAAACAACCCATTCGTGAGATAGAGCTAGAAAGCGCCACCAAGGTCTTGGACAATTAGCCACATGAATGAAATCTTGTTCCATAAATAATTGGAATATTTGCTCATTCGAATAAACATATAATTTGCGAAAAAATTTATTTTTATTTTTAGTTTTAAAAATAAACATAGATTTAGACCACCCTATATATGTACATTCAGAGAAGAGTCTATTGATTTCACAATGCAACATTATCGCTTCGTCATGCTTTGATTACCGTTTTTGAGCCTGGTGTAGTAAATATAGTTAAAAGAACCTGTCTGCTGCTAAATATCGTTGGTGCCGTCACGACTAGTTAGTGTAAGCTTAAATGTGAGAACTTCTGCTGCGATAGAGAAATGTGCGAGTTTCAAATCCAACACTATAGGCAGCGTTTGATAAAATTGAACGACGTTTTTGATAAAATTGAATAAAAAAACTAGGAGATAGACAAGTGTCAACAGAAAATAATAATAAAATACAACTTAAAATAATATCATATAATGTAAATGGAGTATCCAATAAATATTTGTATCCAAATTTGTTTACGTACCTTAAGAAGTTTGATGTAGTTATTCTCATAGAAACGCATATTACAGGCCAAAACAGAAATCAATCTGAAAAATACTTCCCCGAGTACAAAATATGTACATTGGATTAATGCCAAAAAAGTTAGCAGATTTGGTCGTGCTAGCGGTGGTATATTTATAGGATTGAGGAAATCGATATGTAGATCTGGCATAAAGTACGAATTTTGTTACAACGAAGAATTCTGTGGTGTATATATCAAAATAGAAAGTTTCCAAATGCTGATATTATTACTTTACAAATGAAGCGTAGATTGGACACGGGAATTTGCACTTGCAAACTTGTTTATAGAAGAAAATAAATGCGAAAATTTAGTACTGATGGGAGATATAAACGTAAGTGAACAAATTCAGGAGCTGCTTCTGTGAAGTGGACTGTAAGTTATTCGAGATTTTGAACTCCAAGAAAATGTAACAGGTGAAAATAAACAGAAAAGAAAAAGGCACAGTTTCAGATTACTAGTATTACAGGCTGGTTTATTGAGTAGGATTCTCTGCTGCTTACCGCTTGTAGTGACGCTGCAAAAGTGAATTTGCGGTGCAAAGACAAGAAGTGTGAGACAGAGTTTGTTTGGGATTTCCAATGGAACGTACAGAGAAGATTGCAGCCCTTTATCCATTTGAGTCAAAGCTTTTGCCTTCATGGCAGGGAATGGATAAAGGGTTGCCATCTGGAAGAAAATGATTAATACAGGGGGCAGTTTAGTGTGTATAACAATTCAGTTAATTCAAAAGAAAATGGATTACAAACTAAGGAAACTAATATTAATATATAGAATTCATTGAACTTAAACTAATGGTTGAAACTGGGTTCAACAGTAAGAATAGGGGAAACACAACAAGATACATACTGTTGAGCTTTACAGAGATTCGTTTCAAGCATGTACGGGGATGAGAAAGTCCCAAGATCAGATGGTCGAAAATATATCGACTTCTGTAATGAACAAAACCTCATAATTCTAAATGGCCTAACTTTGGGAGATGGGGATGGAAATTTCACATATGTGAGTAATGTTAGAACATCGGTTAATGATATATGTTTAGTATCTGTCAGCGTGCTTTAATATGTTGAAAACTTAAGTGCTGAAGGAAAAATTTGGTCAGATCATCTACCAATAACACTGAATTTAAAGCTAAACAATTCAGTTGTTCCAGAAAACAGACTCAATTACCAAAATTACATTGGAACGATATTCACAAAATTCAATATCGGAATAAGCTCACCACTAATCTGAGTCTAGGAATAATCAAAAATAACATGTCTTGCCTCAAAGACATGACGGATACAATTGTTACATCGATAACTCAACAAACTGCAGCCCATCACTATGTGCCACATAGAAAGTGGTTCAATGATAGATGCTACTGGGCAAGGAAGAACTCATTTCAATGCTTAGCTAAATTTCGGAAATCTTACTCGGAATCTAATAGACAGGCATATTTGAATGCAAAAAACAAATATAAGAAAGTTTGTGAAACTAGCAAACAATTATATTACGCCAAGATCTCCGATAAGCTCAATAACACTTCAAATACCAGAGAATGGTGGAGTTTAGTGAGAGTAATAAATGAACAAGACTTCCGCATAAGTCATACACTATCAGCGGACATACTTAAACAACATTTCATGGAACTACTCAGCATTGAACAAACATCGATGAATGTGCAATATGCACCGGCTCTAATAGTAAACGATACATTAGATAAAGATATAACTTTAGCGGAAATTAGGTAGATTTTGAGCAAGACCAAACCGAACAAGGCACCGGGCGAAGATAAAATTCCATATGAACTTTTTATAAATGCTACGGATGACTACTTGGTGCAACTGGTGAGAGTTTACAACGAAATTTATACTGAGAGCAAGATTGATGAAGAATTTCAGAGGACAGTAATATTCCCTATCCATAAAAAAGGAAGTTTGGACGATGCAGCCAACTATAGAACACGGTAGCTAAAATCTTTATGAACACGGTAGCTAAAATCTTCATGGGTATACTAAACGAAAGACTGGGGCAATGGGCTGAAGAAAATAATACATTGGTGGAATACCAGGCTGGATTTCAGAAAAACTACTCTACGGCGGACAATATATATAACCTCGCTTCGTTCGTCAATATTAAGCTGTCAGACAAAATCTCTCGAAGCTTGCTCATTTTCAAACTGCATCAGTTAGGCATTTCTTTAAAATTTGTAAAGATGATTGAAGCAGTGTACCGAACCACACAGTCGGCGGTGTGGACTGGTGAAGAATTGTCCGACTATTTTGATACAGAAGCAGGTGTAAAACAGGGATGCTTATTATCACCTTTGCTATTCTCTCTGTATATCAATGACCTAAGCGACTCACTGGAAGGAGGCCTGGAAATAGAAGGAATACAAGTAAAGGTCTTATTGTATGCAGACGATATAGTCCTCTTGGCCGATGATCCAAAGACTCTGCAGCGAATGATATCTAACTTGGAAGAATATTGTAGGAGATGGAGCCTAGTAGTCAACACAAGCAAGTCGAAGATAATGGTATTTAAAAACGGAGGAAGACAGTCTCAGCAGGATAAATGGTTCTTCCTTGAAGAACAACTTGAAGTGGTAGCGAATTATACGTACTTGGGAGTAGTATTATCCCCTCAAATGAAGTTTTTGAAGCACATTCAGACCCGGAATACCCAACCTAAAAGCGCGACTACTGCGACGTGTAAAAACTTTTTGAAAAAAGACGACATTTCTCTGCAGCAAAAATTGAACGTATACATGGCAGTATGCAGATCGGTCCAGTCATCCGCTGCTCAAGTCTGGGGCTATGGGTATTTCGAAGAAGTCGACCAATTACAACGCTTCTTTTTTGAAAGTTTGCCAGAGTCCACGCCAAATTACCTCAATGCTAATAAAAGAGGCTTGAATCTGGTTGAAAACGATAGGTGTACTTTATGCAATTTGGGTGAAAAAGAAACGATATACCATTTTATGGGGAAATGTCCTGTACTAAGAGGCCAGCGTTTGCAATCCTTTAACAAAGCATCTTTGGCAGAGCATGAATTAATTGGAATCTTGGATGGAAGAGAGATAACCGATTGGGGAAATCTCATTAAATATGTAAAAAATGTTATTGAAATCGCAAGCTAATACTAACAGAGTACACATAATAATTACAATGTTCAATAACAAATATATCCCTTAACAAAAAAAAATTTCAGAATATATATCTCAAATCCGGCATGATGTCATAGCCGTAAATCTTTATTTCAATGAATTTAACTCGTATTAAATCTTATTATTAATATAATCAAATTTATTTATTTTAATAATTTTCTTTATCATATTAAGCGTGGAAATAACTGTATAAAACGTCTAAGTTTAAAAAATCCAAAAAATTATTGAATTTTTTTAAAAATGAGCTCAATATGGAGGACAAAATAATATTTAAATAAAATAATTTTATTTCGTTTTTTACTTTTTTATTATTTTGATCTCATTTCAATGAAAACAATAGAACAAAATCTGGTAAAATCTTTCGAGTTAATGAAATGTCCAAAGCCGGTAACGCGGACTATAGAGTTTCTGTGTGGCGGGCCTTCTGCCGGAGTTTAAGATATTCTCCTTCGGGGTATATATTTCTATTGCAGTTATCGATAACTAAAAAGTTATCTATCTATTCTTCTTTCCGAGTTCCACCCATTGGAGGGAAAATCCTTTTTTTCAACTTTACCGTCCGATAACTAAGCGAGATATCGATAACATGTTCTTTTTGTAATACTCCATTTGTAATACCTCAAATGTTTGATCAGAATCTACTTGATTTCGAAATAGATTCATCTCATAGTGAAAACGTATTATTAGATCTGAATAGACGAATCATTTGTTCTCTTGATTTGCACCTGATTTTCGTTAAGCTACGTTTGCTCAGGGTAACTTTTCCCAATAAAGGCCAAGGTCAATGGTACTGAAATTCGAGTGCATTGCAGTTTTAAAGTATTTAAAATACATTGCATGCGATTGCAGTTCGTTGATCTTAACCTGATTATTTTTTAACAAATTATGTCTTTCAAAACCCGTTATCGAATGTTTGCATGCGATTAGCCATCGACTAAACATTGAAAATTGATTATAGTGTGCTTTGTTTTGTTGAATGAAATCACCTTAAATGACCTTACAAGGCTTTCTAGATCAGAGTCAAAATGGTGTACGCAAAGAAAAAAATCTACCAAAACGAAATTTTAAACAACAATATTAAAATTTTTCGGCAGCCGAAATTTCTTATATTTTACATACATTTTTTGTTCGCAGTCTAATCAATCTAGTAATCTGTCGTTTCCCCAATATACTAATTTTAAAATTGTATATAACCGAGCTGACCAACGTTGATGTCCTGTAGTAGCGAAACGAAACTGGAGACATACTTAGTGCCGATACACACGAGGCAAATTTTGTTGCGGTTAATCAGAAGTTCATAGGAGAGCGAGGGTAAGGAAGGAATTCCCCTTTCTATTCCTCCTGCCTCTCTCACGTAAACTACCTATTAGCCACAGCTAAATTTGCCTCGTGTGTATCGGAACTTAAAGATGGATTAGTCTAGCGTCAAAATAACATAGCTGTAGCGTAAGGAATCAGCTGATTTAAGGCAAGGGTTAGACAAACGTAAACGTTAATCTGTCATATGGATATCGGGAAAGGAAACATAAACGAAGTATTGCTAATAAAATCAGTAGAAGATATATAAAGGGTGCAATATATGTGAAATAACAGAAATTAATACAAAATTAAATTAAGTTGTGCCTATAGTTATTGTGAACCTTGGGTAGCCTGTCGCCTTCTAGAAAAAACGGGCGCAGACACAGACGACGTTGTACTAGAGAAATCACTTCTTCGTATCCGCAGCTTCGGCAAATGTCATTTCATGAAATGGAGATATAAGTCTCTGCGTGCCGTAGAATAAGCAGTGACCCGTCGCAACAGACTCGTTAAGTGAGACTCTGCAATATATAAAGTGCCTGATTAGTGACCAGAAAATCATAAGCTGCCGTCATTTCGAAATACCTTTAATTTTTTGCGTACCGTAGAGCAAGGTAGTGACCGGTTATGACATGATAGGTGAGACGTACGGTCTCGATAACAACGGCATGGCATTAACCTAGAATTTATGCCGTCCCTAACCAGTTAGTTACCACCTGTCATTTGTTACCGTAAGGGCACTACTCTCAAGAAGAACTTGCAGGTAGCTTTCAGGTTCACACATTCCAATTCCCCAGGAGCGTGTACGGTAGGTCCTAGTCCTGCGAGTCCATATGCTTTGCGGATTCCTGTTCTGCATCTGCGGCCCGGCACCCATATCAGTTGAATATTGAACTGTTCAGCCATCTCGTTAAGATATCTGCATCAGTTAAGGTCAGTTTTTTTAATTCAGGAATACAGTTTCCGCGGACTTTAAATCAGCCTGACTATCAGAGAAAAAATTTAAACCGTCTTTAGTCAGAACATTAATTTTCAGCCATTCTGCTACCTCACTAGTAGCCCAAGTTCCGTAGGAAGGGCATCAAATCCCACTTGGTTGTTGAGTTTGGAATTGTCTGTATAGAAGTTAACGAATCGCATGTGTCTTGAGATACGACCATTCCATTTTGATCTATCAGGTTCAAAAGTGGGATTCTTCTTTTTTTTAAAAAGTTGTCTGTATAGAACATAACGAATCGCCTGTATCTTGAGATACGACCATTCCATTCTGATATATCAGGTTCAAAAGTGAGATTCTTCTTGTCAAAAATTGGTTCCGACATACTGTAATCATCAATGCCTCGAAGGTCAGACATTGTGTATTGAATGACACTATTTCCGTAGTCATTTCCTGACCGTTCCCTAAGCGCAGATTTTTTTCCAGAATGTTGGATTTGAAGTTTAACTTCCCGCCTTGCGCTTTCTTATAAGGGAGAGAGGTACAAGAGTTGATACCTAATATTTTCTGTTGAAAAAAATAGGTTCTGTCATGGTCTGCTTCACACCAAAACCATTATCGGAAGCCCATCTTGCGGTTGTGTGAAGGGCCTGCTGTTAGATGTCTCTAAGAGTACTCGGAAAATTCCCTCTAACCCCTATTGTAACATCATCTGCCTAGGCAATAATTCTAATACTCACTTCTCCAGAGAAAGCAGAATATCTCTCAACTATTATATATTATTGAATTCTTTATAACACTGGTTAGGAATATTTTAGGTACGAGCTTTTGACGTGCTTTTCTATAGCCACAACGAATTATAAACTCCTGTGACTTATAGATTTATTGGAATAATTTAGTGATTTTTGACCGTTCGCCGTAGACGAACGAAAATAAGTTACAGAAACAGGACCTAAGCTAGCAGAAATGCGTCTCTTAATCAGAAGGTTATGAATGAATCTTCGGCATATTGTTATCAACCATCAGGGTTACAAAAGCCGTAAATATTAGGGCTGGATTTATGCTACTGAAGGTCCCATCAATATCTAAGAAAGCTACCATGGTAAGTTCATGTTCTTCAAAAATACTCCGTGCCCACTATTATCGGAAGCCTACATATATTGTGATTGTATGAAGCGCGTGTTGTATGATGTCTCTAAAAGAACTCGGAAACTTCCCTCTAGCAGCTATTACCATGTAATTTTCAGTGTTACAATAATAGTAACACTCATATTGTTCATGGAGAGATTCCATAGCAGAGGAGGCAGAACGGCCCCATTGAGCATTCCCCTGCTAACAGATCTATGAAGTTCAGTTGACCCTAAGCTAGCCGTAATGCGTTTGTTTATCAGAAGGTTCTGACTGATGCTTCGAATATTGTTATCACCTCCATGGTTGCCAGAGCTGTAACTATTGTGGCAGGATTTATGTTATTGAAGGTCCCCTCTATATCTAAGAAAGCCAATATGACTAGAATCTTGTTCTTTAGAATTCTCCGTATCCACCTACGTGCTGCAGGATGTCTGTAAGAGTACTCGGAACATTTTCATAGACAATAACATTAACACTCACCCTCTCTAGAGAAAGCGGATTATTGTTCATGGAGGGATCCATGGAGGAGAATACATAATGTTATCCTGAGGCTTTCGCCTGCTGGCAGATCTTTAGAGTTCAGTTGACCCTAAGCTAGCTGTATTACGTCTCTTAATCAGGAGGTTATGAGTAAACCTTCGCATATTGTTATCAATCCTAAGAGTTTCCTACTACCGTAATTATAGAATTCTGTTCTTTTGAAGTACTCCGTACCCAAGATTATCGGTAGTCCATCTTGTAGTTGCATTAAGGGCCTATTGTATGACGATGCCCGTTATTTGCATAGGCAATAATCTTAACATTAATCTTCTGCTGAGAAAACAGAAAATTTTTCATGAAGAGATTACATAGCCGAGGCGACAAACCTGACCCCTTGGGGTCGTTCTCCTGTTGATCAAATGCATCTCTTAATTTTACCGAAATCATAAGGTTTATGGTTACGTTTCGTTTGCTTAACTCAGCCCTAAAACTGCCTTATGGTGATATGTGTAAACGATTATTCAACGGAAACGTTGCGTAAATGGAACGGAATTATGCCTACGTTTGCTTTGCTTCTACCGGCCCTGAAACTGCCTTATGGGAATATGTTTAAACGATTATCCAACGGAAACGATGCGTAGATGTAATAGCAGAACCTGCAGATATTTAATTTTGGCGGTATTTTTACGTCGCATTTGCTTACAGCTCATTAACAGTGAGGTTATAATGTCAATAAAATAGAAAAAAATGAAAATTAGTAAATTAAAGTATTATTACTGTACACCAATACTAATAAACAATTCAGAAAAATAATATATTTGTGTATCTTCATTCGTTAACTGGTTTTGCTGTGAATGTCTGTGAATCATATCTCACGTTTTTCAAAGTTGGCTAATTACTCTGACCGGCAACGTTACATTTACGTTGATATAAGGCCACCCCGGTCGTAAGTTTTCTATGACGTTTCAACAATTCGGTTGCACTTGCTGCTGCGTCAAAGCCAGCCGTAGCAGCGGCTATCAAAAACAGTTACTTGCAGTCCCCACATTTGAGAGGTTTCAATGTAAACAAATAGCCGAACGAACGGCAGTTATTGCTGCGCTCTCCATGTGCTAAATTCAAACCGAAAACCAACGGTTCGCAAAAAGGTGACTACAAATAAATAATTGCATTTTTTTTCAACAATACGATTATCGAGTGGTGGCTTGTGTTTGGGACTTTTTAAAAATTATTTGCAACAATACAATCGATTGATTTCGAATAGGAATGGAATCTTATCAAACGACATTTTTATGTGTAATAAGAAGTGTCTCCCTCCGTGTTAATCGTTTGCGTCAAATGAGACCGTTATTGGTGACAAAAAAATTAAAAAAAATCAATAAAAATAAACAACATCATTTTTATGATGACAAAAGAAAATCCACAAAGATTTATAATTGCAGGTCATAAAGTTTAGACAGAACTAATCTGAAGACTTACGAACAATCGTGTTGTGACGCTTAATCAATTACTAATTTAAATGTTTTACTTGTAATCGTAAATTCTTACTTATTGTTGGGTGCGGACAGATTTTATTGCTCTAAATCGAAATTGTATTGAACATCAAAAAGAATTGGAACGCTTAAGTTGTTTATTTTCCTGCTTGGCGGATTGATTGATCTGTAACAATTGCCTGCAGTAATCAGTGGATCGATCGATAGTTGACAGACAGACAGACAGTGGTCAGTGACAAAAACAACTAATCATAATTGATGTCGAGAGAAAACAATAAATTAAATGATAATGAGATGAGAAAGGTTTATAATATTGTAAAGCTAGACAGCAATAAAATCTATTTTATATAAGAAATATGTTGTGAAATTGGCACGAGTTACTTAACCAACTGAAGTGAATTAAGAAATAAATTATTAAAATGTTATGAAAAACATTTTGTGCAAAAAATATTCCATAAAAAATGGTCAAGAGAGACTGTTTAATTTATCTATAAAACAATAGCCAAGTTCTGCGTAAGCTTTCTATGGAAATGTAGCTATGTTACTAAGATTCTGATCAAACAGTAGCTAGATTCTATGAAAAATTAGCTTTGATTCTGAGACACTTTTCTTTGAAATATTTCTCAGAATTTGAGAAACTTCCGATTGTAAGTAAATTTTCTATAAAAATGTGGCTTAGATTCTAAACAACTTTTCTGTTAAAAATAGCACAGTTCTGTGCAGCTTTTCTACAAAAAGGAAGTCAGATTCTCACAAAATAAAAAATTTGCATATTTTCTATAAAAAATGAGTTCAGATACTGAACAACTTTTCCATAAAAAAGTAGCTCAGTTCTAAACAACCTTTGTGTTAATTATAGCGAAGATTCTCTGCACATTTTCCATAAAAAGGAGCTCAGATTCTCAGATGCGTTTATATTAAATTACACTATGCAACAAATGAAAACTTTTTGAAAAATACACGGACTTGACAGTATAGGCTCGACTCTACTACCAAAGGGTGAGCTGTTTTTTCTACGGACATCAAAATTACTGAAAATCAGTGAGCCCTCGAAAAAGGTGCCATCAGCTTTTGTCCAACAACTAATTCACACGTGGTGATACCGCATAACTATATTTGGCAATAATGTAGCTAAGCCCTGATTCACACAAGACAATATGTTCCAAGCAAGTGTCAAAGTTTGTTGGATAGAGAGGCTGGCAGAAAGAGCTCTCTGCTTACCTCTTCTACAAACTTTGACACTTGCTTGGAACAAATTGTCTCGTGGGAATCAGAACTTGGAATATGGCCAACAAAGTTTGTTAACATCTTAGGCGAAACAATATTTTCCCGCTTTTTTTTGAAAGAGACAGAAAAAAAAATTTTTTCAGCATAACTTACAGGGACTGGTAATTTTTCACTAACAATATTTGGCAAAATTGTAGCCACGATCTGAACAACTTTTGTGAACAAATCATTACAATCTAAACGTTTCTAGGCACCCCACATAGCTCAAAAAGACCACATTTTGTCTCAAAAATATTAGTATTTCACTATTTTGTAAAAATTTTTTTTTCGTTGTAGGGTATATTCAGCATCTTTGTAGAAAATAGTAACGCCAAAATTTTTGTGGAACGCAGATTCTGAGCAACTTTTTATATCTCTATAACAGGTTTCATTAGTGGTTTCGATTTTGAACTACTTTTCCGTAAAAAATTAGCTCAGACACTGAGCATCTTATCTACAAAAAAGTAGTTGAGATTCTGAGGAACTTTCATTTAAAAATGCTGCTTCGATTCTATAAAAAGTATTTCTTGTCCTGAAAATTTTTCGAAAAAAGGTAAGCTACCTTCTGAGCAACTATTCTGGAGAAAAATAGCTCAGATTCTGAATAACTTTTCTATAAAAGTGTCTCAAATTTGTTTGCACACAAAATTTAGATTACGACTACTTTTTCTTTAAAAAATAATATTTCTAAGAAATTTAGCTCAGAATGTGAAAACACTTTTCCGTGATTTTTATTCCTGGAATATGTACCCATATTGTAAGCGACTTTTTATTAGAAGTTTCGATTCTAAACAACTTTTCCAAAAAAAGTAGTTTAGACTCTGAGAAACTTTCCGTTAAAAAAGTGCTATTTGCAGATTCTAATTATCTGCAAAAGGTGGATCAGATTCATAGTAACTTTTCTACCAAAATAGAGCTCAGATTTTGAGCAACTTTCCTATAAACATGTAGCTCAGATTCTGAGCAGCTATTTTAAAAAACGAGTAGCTCAAATTCTGAGCAACTTCTCTATAAACCGATTGTGATTCCGGACTACTTTTCTAAAGAACAAAAATAGCTCAGGTTTTGAGCAAGTTTTCTAGAATGTAGTAACTCAAATTCTAAAAAATTGTTTTTAAAATGTATGTTAGATTTTTGTACGAAAGTAGCAGGTTCCGAGAAAGATTTTAATAAAAAAACGTATGAAGTTCCGAAAAACATTCTTAAGAAAAAAAGTTAGATTTTTTAGGAAACGAAAAAAATCTAAATATTTTCATAACTAAAAAATATTTTTAAAAATATAATCGAAATATTTTTTCTAAACGTTCTGGCTTCGACCCTAAGTCTCAATTTTTCTACAAAAAGTAGATCGGATTTAAAGAACATCAGCTTCTAGGTAAGTATAAATTTTTCGGTAAAGAAGAAACATAGACACTGAATCATTCAGAAGATCAGCAACTTCTCAACAGGAAGTAGCTTAGAATATTCAAGAATATTTTCTATAAAAAGCGTTAGATTCTGAGCAACTAATTTATCAAAGGTAGCTCAGATTCTAAACAATATTCCATAAAAATATATTCGGTTCTGAGCAACTCATGTACAAAAAAAGTGGCTTAGATTCTGAGCAAATCTTCTACAGGGTGGAGCGCGGTAATTTGCTTATTTGGGAATGAAATAAAAAAGTTATGAACCTTGGAAAATTTATTTTATATTTTAATTATATTGAACAGGAAGGGAATTTATAAATTACATGGTTTTAAATAGTGTATCTGGCAAATGTCGACCTTCGCTATCCACAAGCATGTGGACTGGTATTCTGCCAATTTCAGCCTCAATATTGTTAATTGGGTCTTTCAAGGTGTTGGGACGGTTGATATACACATTCGACTACATATACTGTATATCAACAGTCCCAACACCTTGAGTTCATGAAAACTTTTCTACTAAAATGTAGCTCAAGTTCTGAACAAACTTTCTATAAACCAGTAGCTCATATTTTAGGTAACTACTCTATAAACAAATAGCTCAGATTCTAAACATCTTTTCTATACATAGTTGCTTATATTCTGTGATGATTTTTTTAATATAAAGTAGTTACAATTCTGAATAACATTTCTATAAGAAATAGCTCAGGTTCTGAGCAAGTATTCTAGAAAATAGTAGCTCAAATTCTGAAAGGTTTTTCTCTAAATGAGAAAGATGTTAAAAAAGAAAATATAAGATTGTGAATAATAAAAGTAGTAAAAATATTATGAAATAATTTGTTAATTGAAATTTTTTAATTATAGTTATAATATTTTTTAAGTAAAATAGAAATAAATGGAAATAATTCTTTCTAAAAGTTAGCTTATTTTCTGGTTTTGATCTTGATCTAGCATGTATAAAACAATTTTCTGTACAAAGTACATCAGATTCACATTAAAAGTAGACCAGCTTGTGGACAAGTTTTCTAAAAAAAGTAGCTTAGATTCTATGAAATTTTTCTATAGAAAGTAGAAAATCTAGACTCTGAATACGTTCAGATGAGTAGCGTAGATTCTGAGCATCTTTTCTACTAAAAGTAGATCAGATTCTTAGTAACTTTTCTACAAAAATATTGGTCAGACTCTGAGCAACTTTTCTATGAACATGTAGCTTAGATTCTCTAAAAAAGGAGTAGCCCAAATTCTAAGCAACTTCTAAACAGATTCTGAACAACACTTCTATAAAAAAATAGTTCTGGATAACTTTTCTATAAAAAGTAGCTATAAGTAGTAGTAGCTCTGAATGACTTTTCTTTAAAAAATAGCTCAGGTTCTGAGCATGTGTTCTAGAATATATTAACTCAAATTCTGAAAAATTGTTCTCTAAAATTAATTTCATATTTCTATACGAAACTAACAGGTTCTGAGAAAGATTTTAATAAAGAAAGCATCAGAAAATTAGTATTTCTTAATGAAATATTGTCTGAATAAAATTTTTAGTCGGTACCGACTATATAATATAATTTATAATAAAATTTTTGAATAATTGGTGACCTTTCAGTTAAAAAAGTACTTAGCTCCACTTTCTCACCAAGGCTTTCCATGGAGGAGACGAAGATGTTGATCATAATAATCATCATAATAACATACATATGTGGGCTATATATAATTTAAACCGATTTTCCAAACAGTAGATTGGATTCAGATTAAAAGAAGCTCAGCTTCTGGATAAGTTTTATATTAAAAGTAGCTTAGAATATGGTAAATTGTTCAATAAAAATTAGATGAGTTTCTATGAATTTTTTTCTATAAAATGTAGCCCACCTTCTGGGCAATTTTTCGGTAAAGAAGAAACTTAGACGCTTAATACGTTCAGATGATCAACACCTTCGCATCAAGAAAGTATATTACATTTATTAAATTCGTTCCATTGTGGAGCATAGGGCAATTTTGGAAATTTTCAATTAAAACTTTAGGTTCTGAGCTAATATATTTTTAAAAGTATAACCGATAAACTCTTGTACAAAAGAGTAACTCAGATTCTGAGCAACTTTTGTACTGATCCTAGTTTCCATGAATGAGTAACTCAGATTCTACAAGCTTTTACATAAAACCGTGGCTCAGATTTTAAGCCAAATGTCCGGATTCTGAGCTAACTTCCCATGTAAAAGTAGGAAAGATTCTAATAACATTTGCATAAAAAGTAGTACAGATTCAGAGCAAATTTTGTATAAAAAGTACATAAGATTCTGGGAAACTTTACTATAAAAAGGAGCTCGGTTTCTTTTTTATGAAAAAGTAACTTGGATTCTAATTGTCTTTTCTTTGAAAGGTTAGCTCAGGTTCTATGCAACTTTTTATGAAAAAGTAGCTCGGGTTCTGAGCAACTATTCTATGAAAAGTAGTTCCGTTTCTGAACATGCTTTTTAGAGAGCAATTATTAAAAATATCTCTGATCCTGATTTCTTTGAAAAAATTAGCTCATATTCTGCGCAAGTTTTCCCTATAAAATTAGCTCAGAATATGAGCTAATTTTAACAACTGTTTAATTAAACAGTTTCTGTATAAACTTTTTCTAAACAAGTTTCTAACAAACTTGTTTATACAAGGTATACAATTTTCCATAAAATTTAGCTCATTTTATTGTTTTGACCTTGATTAACCGAGGCGCATGACCTACCATTTATAGAATGCGCGTGAGTTCTTTGTCATTTTAAAATTTTTGTGAAATGTGCATTTCTATTACGATGGGGAGATTATGAAATTAATCAATATTTATTGCCATTTAAAGAGCTTAGTAATCCAATCGAATACTTGGCTAAACATTAGGATGGGTCATCCCTGGTGTAATTTATTAACTATTATAGAAAAATCTATTGATATTTTCTAAATCTTTAGTGCTTCGCATTTTCGAGTAGAATATATTAAGTACCTTTTAGTGGATCTGAATTTGTTAAATTTTGAGTATAAACTGAAAAAGTAATAATTAATTTAAAGATAATTGTTCTGCGATCATTTGTGGGTCACTATTCAAAATTTCAGCATTGGCATTGCCACCCGCCTTAATGTGCCGACATTTATCTCTCTAAGCACATTTGTTAAAGTAGTAACATGTTTAATGATTTTCCTATTTGGCTGTTTAATGGTTATGGCGGTTTTAATGGCATGTTTGCTTAGCGATAATCGGATTAAAATACAAAACAGATATCGATTGACAATTAAGGGCTCTTAAAGTTTACCAAATTGGATTAGATTGTCAGAGAACGCCAAAAAATTGTCAAGACACCTACCACGAAAAAAAACAATAGTATAGTGTGGAAATTATCACGTGGGCACAGGGTGGCCAAATTTATATTATAACACATTCTATAAACAAACATCTGAATTATTATTTACTTAAGCTTAATGCAATCATTTTAAGGAAATATTTTAGATAATATTACAATTTTCCATCGCTGATTGCTTTCTCTTATTGAGTCTCTGAAATTTATTTGGATAATGGTCCTTCACAGCAATAAAACCATTAACGAATAACCAGCTCATGAGTTGGCAACTCTGTTTGCACAAAAAACAACCACCACTGACTAATCAACTTTTCCCCAATTACTTTGCCTACTTTTAGGCGCTCTACTAAAGAAGCCGTTAATTCAGTTAAAGCGTCAGTAATTAAAATGAATCCCCCTGCGGTTGACACACCACCGGTGATAAGACCATTGCCACCGGTCTTGCAAGAAGTGGCTATTTGTGAATTGAATGAGAAGCCCGAACAGGTTGCTGAAGATGTCCTAACACTGCGCAGATGGATACATAGCCAAAAGCATTTGAAAGCTCGAACTAATGACCAATTCCTGTTGGCCTTCCTGCGAGGCTCCAAGTACAGTTTAGAGAGAGCCAAACAGAAACTGGATAGATATTATACACTCAAAGCTGCCCTACCGGAAGTTTTCAATGAAGGACGAATGGTGGAGAATCCACAGGTTTTGGAAATCATAAGACAAGGGTAAGAAATAACACTAATTTTACAGATTTATATCCTGCTGCATTTCAACTCTTTTTTTCTAGAATTATTTTACAACTTTCCCTGCCCGAAAATGATAGTCGTCCTTGCGTTACCATTATACGTGCTGCTTCTTATGATACCAATAAATATAAATTCGCTGATATTATTCGTGTGGGTTCCATGTTCGGTGAGATTATGATGATTGAAGATGATCGTTCTACGGTATGTGGTTTCCTCGAAATTATGGATATGTCAGGAGTGACGGGTGCCCATCTCTTTCATTTGCAACCGGATTTGCTGAGAAAATTTTCCATTTTTGCCGATGAAGCCATGCCCATGCGTCAAAAGGGAACATGTTTTATAAATGTACCCTCGCCTTTTGAGAAGGGATTTAATACGCTGAAGGGATTCTTTCCGGAAAAAATGAAAAGTCGGGTAAGTGGGACATAAATGAATGAAGTAAGACGAGTTAGAGAGATTATTAATGTATTATTTGTTAACAAAAGGCTAACCATAGGTAAGGTTAGATAACAAATGCTTAGCATCCGATTTTTAGATGAACTTAATATATATTAAGAGATCATTATCTAGGAGTGACTGTTGGAGTTCGCAGAATCCCTCCCAAAGACATATCTTCGAACTTTAAAACATTTCAACATTCTATATTTGTCCAAATTTAAGTAGGACTAGTTCAAATGGGTTTCAGTTAGCATATTCCGCAATTCATCCTCTATTTCGGTTAGGTTAGAATACATAAGCTTGGGTTCCAATTCACACACAAACTGAATGGAAATGAAGAGATCATTATCTATGAGTGATTGCATATTTCTTCTGAGAATCACGTCTTCTGATTTCAAACATTTGAAGCTCCTACATTCGCTGGAAGACTAATGGGACTGGATTAAATCATTTCCAGTTTATCCTATATTTAGGATGTAGGAATACTCGCATAGAGATTGTAAGCCTAAGCAATTATCGTTTCTACCATGAAAATTATAGATGCAGAAATCACCCAGAGGAATAGCCAGCTATACAAATTGAGTTAAATCTTTACAAAGAAACCACATCTTCCTAACCGACCTTTCGATTTTAAATACAATCTAATTACAACTAGATCAGAGCATTAAATTTTCTTCGTTCTAGTTTGATGTTTCGACTATAATAGTAGTGGATAAGAAATTTCGAGAACTATTTCATGCAACACTCTTTCGATTTGTACCTGTACTGCATCCGATGGTCCTCGAAAACCTGCTGACAAACCGATCTTGAATAATCTTTAGCTCGAACAGAGGAAATCTTTGAATGAGGTAGTTCAAACTTTTCAACTTCAGACTATATATCGGCTGAAGGGATAATCGTAGAACAAAATTGAGCATTTTTAACATAATAAAGGGTCTGTGTTTTTTTCTCCAGTCAAAATTTCAGAAATTAGTGATCATCAGACGAGTCAAGCAACCTATGTGATCAACTATTATTTGAAGGAATGCAACATAAATCCAATGCAATCAAACCACATCCTTCTTACTCCCCCACAGGTCAATCTTGCAATTTCAAATGCGAGCTTGTTGCAACGAGTGGATGATAAGTTATGGGAGAGCGAAGAAAAAAATCTCTGTTCACATAATTCTTAGGTTCAGCAATTTACTGGTGAACTGCAGGAAATACGAAGTTTAGTTGTCTTAAAGCCGTTCCTCCGGAAAGAATTTTCATTTTGTGTCTAGCTTTCGATTATACATAACTCAATCACTTCAAATACAGGGTTTTCCAACAAGAGGTGTTATTTTGAATCACCCGGTATTTCGGTAGCTGTCACTTTTGAAGCTTCTATTCTTTGACATTTGACAAGTATTACTAAAAATGGAACGATACACGACTCAACAACGCATTGAAATTATTAAAATTCGAAAAACATCTTGACTGATGAGGCCCATTTCTACCACGGTGGCTACGTCAACAAGGAAAATTGTCGCATCTAGTGCTCGGAAAACCAAAGAGTTATTGTTGAGAAGCCTCTCCATCCTCAACGTGTGACTGGTTGGTGCGGTTTATGGTCCGGCGGGGTCATTGGACCTTACTTATTCGAAAATGAGGTTAAATCAACAGTTACGGTGAATGGATTGCGTTATCGAGAGATGATTAATGATTTTTTATGGTCGGAGTTGGATGGTATTGATCTGGACAACGTTTACTTTCAACAAGACGGCGCAACGTGCCACACAAGCAACGAAACCATTGCTCTGTTACGGGAAAAGTTTCCGGACCGTGTTATCTCTCGAAGAGGTGATCACAATTGGCCACCGATATCTTGTGATTTAACACCTTGCGACTTCTTCCTTTGGGGCCATGTGAAAGATAAGGTCTACGCCAACAGCACAGCTTCGATTCAAGTTCTCAAAGATAGAATTCGAGAGGACATAGGGCAGCCACTTTCCGATTTGGTTATTGAAAATTTCATGAAAAGGATATGGTCCTGTAAGCGTGGTCGTGGTGGCCATTTGGCTGATGTGGTTTTTCATTATTAACGGCATAAATTCCTCTTTATTATGAAATAAACATCCGATCATTTATCTCAAAAAATGGCATTTTTCTTTGTCACAGTTGTATTGAAGTGGTGAAGTCAGCACCGCGATCAGTCTTTATAAGTTCTATTGATTTTGGCTGATCAGAAACTTCGATCGTTACATTTTGTAATGTGGCCAGTTGCGGCTGGATATTCGACATGTTTCAGTCTTATCCCATCTAGACTTTGCTTGTCTGAGATAGTAACTGAAGATATCCAATTTAACGATTCCCAACGGCGTTGCGACTGACGCCGAGTGGTAACCGTTAGAAGAGGAACCTGCTCTGCCTAGATTATCTGCTTTTTCGTTTCCATCTACTCCCATATGATCTGGAATCCAGATGAGAACTACCTCGGATAGAACAAGCAAGTTATTCTTTACATTCCCTAACGAGTTTTTATGTGGTTGAATTTTAGTACTAGGAGATCCGCTATCCACGAATTGTCCAATATGCCTCGTTGTGCGTCTTTGCGAAAGCTTATTACATGCTTCCTTTATGACAAGTACCACCGCTTGAAATATACCCCAATACTATGGAACTTTGAAAGGGAGTGTATGTCTGCATCTTCGGAGAAGAGACCTGAACCATATAATTTTTAAGCCGCCCGTATAGCCCTTGTTGTCGTATATTGTCAACGGATTTCCGCTTTTCAATTCTTCTAGGGAATTTGACTTTAAGTGAGTCTTCGAAGGTCATTGCGGGAGTGAATTGTCTGATGTAGTTTGTATTTCGCTGGGAAGTTTGTGAAGAATCCGATCATTTCCGTATGTTCCATCTTTTCAAATTTCAAGGTCGAGTAATCGCGAGGCATTTTAGGCCGCACTTGCTGTTATATACTCGTATAGATCTATTGTCAGTATGTGTATCATGGCGTTAATAGCTTCTGCAGGCAAGTATGCATTTCCCCTATCACCCCAATTTATGCTGATCTTTGTACACTATATATCGCGTGTTTTTTTTAGGGGTATAGAACTTCGAATTGAAATAAAACACAAGAAAATCGTTTTAAGGTCCATCAATTTGGCTTTATTGGAAGGATAATTTTATGCCATTAATGTTTAAATATGATTTCGGGCATGTGGCCGCCGCGGCTGGCTCGAATAAAGCCAATTCTACAGGTCCAATTTTCAACCACTTTTTCGAGCATATGGGGCCGTATGTCGGCAATAACGCCACGAATGTTGGCTTCCAATTCCCCTAACGTTTCTGGTTTGTTGGCGTAGACAAAATAGTCGGTTATCATGGCTCTGTACCGGTGTCCATTAGCTCTCCACAGCTCCAATTGCTGTGCACGGTGGCGAATCGATTCATTCGGGTCCTCTTCAACACTTTGCTCTACAGCGGCAATTGTTTCTTCGGTGCGCACTGTTCGACGTCTCTGCGGATGCGTATTATCACATAGAGTAAACGTAGTGCGAAAACGATCCATGGTTAACCGAATTAATTGCTCTGATGGACGATTATGTCGACCATAAAATGGACGGAGCTTGCGGTAAACTTCGCGAACTGAACCATTATTTTCGAAATAAATTTGCACGATTTGCAAGCGTTGTTCTTTTGTCAACCTGTTCATGATGAAATGGCAAACCAAACTGAACATAAATGACATTAGAGTTGCCAGATTTGACCACAAAATGCCAGTTTTATCTCTATTCGAAAAACAAAGCTGTAAAAAAACACCCTTTAGTTACTTTTGTGTAGTCTTCTTTTTAGCGACTGGCCACCATACCAGTGCTTGAAAACAGAGTATGAGTCTAATTATGCTTGTGTACATTCATAGCACCATATTAGGTTTGAGGTGCCAATGGCTACCAAAGATTTTTGGACAGGTGTAC
This sequence comes from Eudasyphora cyanicolor, assembly GCA_963930755.1. Lineage (NCBI taxonomy): Eukaryota > Metazoa > Arthropoda > Insecta > Diptera > Muscidae > Eudasyphora > Eudasyphora cyanicolor. The sequence goes on from OZ005738.1 coordinate 34,158,201, forward strand.
GCAACGGCTGCTTTCAGAGCTCAAAGTTCCGTATTACGCTTCTACGATAGTTTTGAGTCTTAAATCACACCTAAGTACTTGGCATGATTCGATAGTGGTATTTCCTTACTGTGTAGCTGCAGAAGATTGAAGGCTACTCATCTGGAGATTCGTAGTCAGCTGCTCAATTGTCTGTTTTCGGTACAGACTTACATAGATATAATTACGACATCAACTAGCTAAGGCACAGGTGTTGCATTATCTAGGGTTTACGGTCGATTGGAGAAAAAAGGGCCTTGTAAAACATGCATTCCATGTGGGTAAGATGTATTTCCGATAATGATTAACATAAACCTCTTCGAAATTTTAAGCCCTCATTGGTTAATCCAAAAACGCAGTTCACGATCATACTTTCTCGATAAGCAATCCTACATGCGTTACCAAACACAGTACAGAATTTTTCAGCTCATTGATTTGGTACTACATTCTGAGAATTGGACGTGAAAGTAGCCCCAAAAATAAGAACTTCTGCATCATTAGTTTAGTCAAGTTGGCTCAATTAATAATTTAATAGCCATACGAATTTTTTAGCTCAATGTGGATTTTTAACACTTTTCCTATATTTTTTGTCGGTATACCGTACGGAAAATCTCTTTTGTGTTTGAAGCAAAGTTGTAGATATCGAGATATTTACATTTTAAGGCATTTTGTTGAGTAGCCCAGAGAAATTCCCATATATATATATATATTGTCGATAAGTCTTACCTATCATTAACAGAACACACAATTTTTAATCTCCCTATCGTTTTGTTTTCCAGATAAGTGTCTGCTCTAAACACGACATTATCTACAATCACGTGCCACGGGAATATCTGCCGGTCGAATATGGTGGGACAAATGGAACAATGCAAGATATTATCGATAGAATGGAGGCGACACTCATAAAATATCGAGACTATTTTCAGGAAGAACCCAATTATGGTACTGAGGAAAAATTACGTGGCGTTGAAAGGGCGCATAGTGTAGATTTTGATTTCGGGACTGAAGGTTCTTTTACAAAAATGGAATTCGATTGATTGGCTGACACTATACACCACACCAGACACGCAAACACACACACACACTTGCGACCACTAACACTAACACATCATTCCGCTTCGAGAAATCTAACCAAAATGTGTGCTTGTTGTCCCGCTCCGCCACTTCATAAAGTTCTTCAAAACACAAACAAAAATTATACTACCTACTCGTATACTTATATAGAAAATGCATGATCTAAATGTTAACCACAAAGACTATTACTATTATTATTATTATGATATTATATAGGTATATTGGTTTTATATTCATAATATATATTATTATTTTTTATCTCTTTTGCAGATGTAAGGATTAAACCTAGAACGGGGTCATGGTTCTCAAATATGTTTATTTCATTCGATTAAATATTTTAGGTGTTTTTATGCCATTTAAGCTAAGTTTTACTCACTGTTTTATTTTGTACATATTTTTGATGTAAATAAAAAATGAAGAATATTGCTAAATTATTTTCTGAATCTGAGTTTTATAAGTTAACAGAATAAAATTTAAATTGACTATAAGAAGTGGGAGATGCTGTTATTGGAAGACTCTTTGCTGAATCCCCCACCGATTCTTAAACTGAGAAGTAGGAAAGGTGCAAAGCTTAAAGATTGGACACTTCACTAGTTTAGATTAGGTTAGGGTAGCAGCCGGTCTTTGGGTTCTGAATCCCACCGTACGCAGGAGATGACTTCATGTTTCAATGTAGCAGACTTTCCAATGGAGCGATGATAAGGACGAGGAGTTTGATAACACCATTGTTGGGTGGGGGTTAATCTGTCGGGTACCAATGATGGTAAGAATTGTACAGATTAACCACCATTACTCTGAAGCAGCATCAGCGGCTCTATTGCTGCGCCTGTCTACAGGTGCAGTAGACATGTACATGAAACCGGACTTTTAACTGCTTCTGGCCAACTGTGAAGGCACTCCAAGAACCTGTCATTTGGCTAGGAAAGGTGTAAGCATCTTTCTCTTGACTAATTTCTTCAGGGAATTAGTAGAAGAAGCAACGTCTGACGAACGCGAGCTGATTATTGGCGCAGACACGAACGCTCATCATACTATCTGGGGTAGTAGGGGTAAGTCACTTCTTGACTTTATTGTAACAACCAACCTAACTACTTGTAACATAGGCAATAAACTGACGTTTAAATTTGTAGACATACAAGAAGTACTCGACGTTTGCTACTGACCGGCTTTCAGACAAAAATTATTGGGCTGAATGTACTGGACGACCACTCATTCTCAGATCCCATTATATAGAGTACAAACTCGCTGAAAAACCGCCTAAACCTGCCGTCCACAGAAATGTGAGGAAGACAAAGTGGCGCATGTATGAGAAGAATTTCAAAAAATCTGGATAATCTGGTCGAGCATATCACTACATCATTTAATAGTTCCCTTGAAAAGCCTTTTCGAAAACAAGGTACAAGGGTAAAACTAAACTTAAATGGTAGACTTCTGAGCTGACGGCTAGGAAAAAGACCTGCAACAAGCTATTCAACAGGGCAAATCTACTGGGGTCGCAAATGATTGAGATGCCTATAAAGAGCAACTCAAGATATATAAGAAGGAGCTTTGGAAGGCACAAAGACGTTCTTGGTACCACTTCAGTGGCGAAGTGGAAAAGGTCTCCGACTCTGTAAGGCTGAGGAAGATACTATCAGCTTCACCCTGCACAGTAGGTTCTTTGCAAGATGAGGCAAATAATTGGACAAAAACCACGAAACACATTTGCCGGGGAACTCACCAACAGAACCCAAAGATCAGCAGAACCAACAAGAGTGCGAGTGGACTGCAAGCGTCGCTAGCTGTTGACTGAGAGATCCAGAATACGCGGATCATACTATCTGGGGTAAGTCACTTCATGACTTTATTGTAACAACCAACCTAACTACTTGTAACATAGGCAATAAACCGACCTTTACATTTGTAGACATATAAGAAGTACTCGACGAGGAGTTTGATAACACCATTGTTGGGTGGGGGTTAATCTGTCGGGTACCAATGATGGTAAGAATTGTACAGATTAACCACCATTACTCTGAAGCAGCATCAGCGGCTCTATTGCTGCGCCTGTCTACAGGTGCAGTAGACATGGACATGAAACCGAACTTTTAACTGCTTCTGGCCAACTGTGAAGGCACTCCAAGAACCTGTCATTTGGCTAGGAAAGGTGTAAGCATCTTTCTCTTGACTAATTTCTTCAGGGAATTAGTAGAAGAAGCAACGTCTGACGAACGCGATCTGATTATTGGCGCAGACACGAACGCTCATCATACTATCTGGGGTAGTAGGGGTAAGTCACTTCTTGACTTTATTGTAACAACCAACCTAACTACTTGTAACATAGGCAATAAACTGACGTTTACATTTGTAGACATACAAGAAGTACTCGACGTTTGCTACTGACCGGCTTTCAGACAAAAATTATTGGGCTGAATGTACTGGACGACCACTCATTCTCAGATCCCATTATATAGAGTACAAACTCGCTGAAAAACCGCCTAAACCTGCCGTCCACAGAAATGTGAGGAAGACAAAGTGGCGCATGTATGAGAAGAATTTCAAAAAATCTGGATAATCTGGTCGAGCATATCACTACATCATTTAATAGTTCCCTTGAAAAGCCTTTTCGAAAACAAGGTACAAGGGTAAAACTAAACTTAAATGGTAGACTTCTGAGCTGACGGCTAGGAAAAAGACCTGCAACAAGCTATTCAACAGGGCAAATCTACTGGGGTCGCAAATGATTGAGATGCCTATAAAGAGCAACTCAAGATATATAAGAAGGAGCTTTGGAAGGCACAAAGACGTTCTTGGTACCACTTCAGTGGCGAAGTGGAAAAGGTCTCCGACTCTGTAAGGCTGAGGAAGATACTATCAGCTTCACCCTGCACAGTAGGTTCTTTGCAAGATGAGGCAAATAATTGGACAAAAACCACGAAACACATTTGCCGGGGAACTCACCAACAGAACCCAAAGATCAGCAGAACCAACAAGAGTGCGAGTGGACTGCAAGCGTCGCTAGCTGTTGACTGAGAGATCCAGAATACGCGGATCATACTATCTGGGGTAAGTCACTTCATGACTTTATTGTAACAACCAACCTAACTACTTGTAACATAGGCAATAAACCGACCTTTACATTTGTAGACATATAAGAAGTACTCGACGTAACTTTTGCTACTGACCGGCTGTCAGACAAAATTATTGGGCTGAATGTACTGGACGACCACTCATTCTCAGATCCCATTATATAGAGTACAAACTCGCTGAAAAACCGCCTAAACCTGCCGTCCACAGAAATGTGAGGAAGACAACGTGGCACATGTATGTATGAGAAGAATTTCAAAAAATGTGGATAATCTGGTCGAGCATATTACTTTTTCGAAAACAATTACAAGGGTAAAACTAAACCTAAATGGTGGACTTCTGAGCTAACGGCTAGGAAAAAGACCTGCAACAAATTTATGTAGGCTGTATCAGGCTATCATACATCCCGAATCGATGGAGGGATACCAAAGTGGTATTCATAGCCAAAGCGGGAAAGATGTCGCACACTAGGCCAAAATACTTCAGACCAATTAGCCTATTCTCCTTCTTATTGAAAGGTCTGGAAAGACTTTTAGATTATTTCATTAGGGAAAACCTGGATACAAAACTCCTGTCGGGAACCAACATGCTTACAATAAGGGCAAGTCTACAGAATCAGCCCTGCACGAACCTATATTTCAAGAAATTCACTATGGTGGCCTTTCTTGATATAGAAGGGGCTTTTAACAGCATTCACTCAGATGCGGTAATTGTGGCCCTGTGTAAGGTGAACTCTAGCTTGATTAGATTAATTAGGCCTGCTCAATAGAAGACACATAACAGTTGGGTCCCCAAATCTAACTAGGTATGTAAACAGAGGGACCCCATAAGGAGGAGCACTGCCTCCGCTAATTTGAAACCCAGAGATGAATGAAATCCTGCTAGATCTAGAACGTTGTGGCTGCTAGGTCGTAGCATATGCGGACGACGTGGCAATCGCAGTGAGTGGCATATTCAAAAACGCCCTCAGAGACATCCTTCAGTTGGCTCTGAACAAGTTGGCTGGATTGGCCAGAAGTAGCGATTTGGGCGCTAACCCAAACAAGACAGAATTGGTTCTCTTTACTAGGAAAAATACGGTCTCACATGTGGAGCCTCTTCGGATAAATGGAACAAAGCTGGTCTTTTCAGAACGTGCAAAATATGTCGGAATAGCTCTAGATAGGAAATTGTCATTTAGACTTAATGTACTGGAACGTGTAAGGAAGGCTGTAGGATCGCGGTGAGGCCTCTCTCCCAAAATCGTCCACTGGATATATATAGCAGTAGTTCGTCCAACAATCACCAACCTACCACCAAAGGTTCAGAGAACTGCCTGCCTATGCATAAGCGGAGCCTAAAGGACTACAGCGGCTGAGTCTCTACAAGCCCTACTCCATATACTGCCGATTAATATTGTGGCGAGAGATGTTGCCACCAGAGCGGCATTTTGAACTGTCTATCAATGTGGAGGTACAAGAACTATGGTCACATGAGGATATCATATCAATACCAGGTAATAGAAACCATCTCCACTTCTATACGAATGGTTCGAAGCTTGATGAAAAGGTTGGCTTCGGAGTACACTGTAAAGAACTTAGTCTGGCTATAGCTCACCGACTACCAGATACCTGCAGTGTCTATCAAGCCGAAATAATAGCAATATGGGAAGTCGCTAAGTGGCTGGGTCGCAACATAGTAAGCAACCCTGTCGTTGTCATTTACTCGGACAGCCGGGCTGCCATCAATTCTCTGGAGGCCACATCCCTAAATTCACAAATAGCCCTCAACTGCCGCAGATCTTTCTACGAGATGGCTGAGCAATTCAACATATACCGCATATGGGTGCCTGGGCATAGGGATATCCCGGGGAACTGCAAAACCGATAAACTTTCTTGGAAAGGGACGACATTAAAATTTCTCGAAGAATTTGCAAATATTGGTGCGCCACTATCCACATGCAAGCTTTGGCTTAGGCAAGATGCAATCAAGCAGTCCAACTAAAGATGGACAGAAATCGGCACCTGTAGGGTAGCTAGACAAATTTGGCCAAGATTGACCTAAGAAGGTCAAAATATCTCCTCGCACTAGAAAGGAAAATAATGTCTACGTTAGTATCAGTTCTGACGGGACACTGTGTATTGACTTCAATGACTTCTGCAGAAGGTGTGGTGATGAGGAAGAAGTGGAGAGCATAGAACACTTGCACTTTCTCACAGATCTTTCCGGTACCGATATTCCTATCATCGAGAACTCACAGATCTTTCCGGTACCAATATTCCTACCATCGAGAACTTTGTATATCAAACAGGTAGGTTTCGATGAGGGGCATTTCAGTCAGTGGGAAGACTAGGGACCTTAACTGAACTATGTGAGCTGGTAAAAAACGACACCCTAACCTAAAACTTAGTGTCAGTTCTGACGGGACACTGTCTGATCGGTGAACATGCCAGAATGTTGGGAATTAAGTCCAGTGACTTCTGCAGAAGCCGTGGAAATCAGAAAGAAGTGGAAAGCTTTGAGCACCTGCTTTGTTACTTGTCCCGCATTGAGTAAACGACGTCATGATATTATTGGGTCGGTCATTCTAGGAAGGTTGTATCGCTAGGTACCTCTATTGGTCTCTGTGTGCTCGTAACTCCGGCTGCAACCCTAACCAAAATCTTAGTCAGAACATTAATTCTTATCCATTTTTCTACCTCTTTAAAGGGTAAGATTTCTGTCTGGTAAACTCTACCATGATCTGGGATTCTTTTAGCAATGAATAGTCGTAATTCCTTAGACAGCGAAGTTCGTTTGATTGCAAAGTTTGTATAGAAGTTCACAATTCTCCTATGTCCTGGAATACGACCATTTCATTCTGATCTATCAGGTATAAGAGTGAGATACTTCTGGTCAAAAAGTGGTTCAGACATAGAGCAATTAACAATAATATACCTGGAAAATCAGGCATTTTGTCTAGAATGACACGATGTCCGTAGCATTTTCCTGACCAGAATAACAGTTCCCTAAGACTAATAGTAGTGCCCGCACATATTGACTGCCCATAATGTCTAGCGGTATGTAGTATTTACTGATTTAGTCGGTGTCATGCTCAACGCAACAGTGATAAACGTCAGCTATTCGCTGAACTTTATCACGTAGATTTCTGCAGAAGGTATATTTCTGCAGAACCCTCCACCAGACGACAATGACATACAGACTTACTACTGCCATAAATAACCAGTAAACAGTGCGTGGTTTCAGACCAATCGCTACAAGACCACTTTATGATCTTTCCAGAATATTGGGTTTGGAGTTTAACTTCCTGTCAGGGTTTGCCTTTCTGTGAAGGTAATTTCAATATCCTCAAAAGAGACAGGTGCAACAGTTGATACCTTACATCTTCTGCAGTAAGGAACTAGTTCTGTCTTCGTCGGGTTCACACCAAAACCATTATCGAAAGACCATATTGCTGTCTCCAGTAGAACTTAGAAAATTTCTTCTAAAAGCTATTGCCACGTCATCGGCATAGGCAATAGCTTTAACATCCATTCTACATGTAGAGATTTCATAGCAGAGGACAGGTCTGTTGATGCTAAGCTAGTTTAAATGCGTCTCTTTATCAGAAGATCCATAGCTAGAAGGGATTGTGAAACTAGAAACCCCCAATTTTTTTATAAATCTTATTGAAATTATTTTCTCAGACTAATCACTTAACTTTACTAAAGGAAAATAACATACGGTTCCCCTGACCGAAGCTGATATTATTTAATTTAAAATCTTTGGTTTCACCCTTTTGAATAGATTTTCAAACCCTGGCAATTGCTAATTACATTGTAATTGTTTATCCAAACTGATAATAAATTGAAAGAAATATTGGCGCCCGTAATGATAACAATTACAGACAATATATCTAGGGTTTTATATGTAACACATGCATTACTGAAATGAGAATTATTTATATCAGAAAAGAATGACCTTCACATCGAAACAGAAAAATGGCATACTTTCAGGAGCCAACATTGAGAGTTGAGAGCAAAGAAAAAGTAGTAAAGTTATTTGATGTTGTTTATTAAATTATATTAAAAACATTTTGTCTCAAAGTTTAATCATTTTTGTAATTCTTATGACTGCCCCCATAAGGTTAACAACAAATTTTAAAATAGAAATCAATTTCCAATTACCTTATCGTTTTCCGCACCCTGTCAACAATTATCGACAAATCCATTCATACAACAAAAAAATAGATAAACATTTTGATAGTGAAAAAAAAACAGGGGAATAGTGGAGTGCAGCAGATACCCAAAAAAAATTCGTAATGAACTGCTTATCAATAAAATGTGAACACTAAAATAGTCCATAGAAAAAGTTTTATTTGTGACTAGCAAATAAAAAATCTGTGCACTGTAATTTTTCACTTAGCGGAAGTAGGTCAGAAAAAAAAACATAGTCAGTCTCTAACGAAAGTAATCGCAAAAGGATTCATTCAAAAATGGGTGTCCGACCTTTACCAGAAGCCCTACAAAAGGTAGCCATAGAGGAGCTGCATGAAGATCCCAAACAAGTGCAGACTGTTTTGGATACCTTCAAGGAGTGGATTCGCCAGCAGCCCCACCTGAAGGCCCGCATGGACGATCAATTTCTGATAGCCTTTCTGCGTGGTTGTAAATACAGTTTGGAGAAGGCCAAAACTAAGCTAGATAATTTCTATACGTTGAGAGAAAAATACCCGGAATTACTAAAGCGTCCAAATTTGCAGGATCAAAAAGTTCGAGATTTATTAAAATTGGGGTAAGTTGAAAAGGTGTTTAAGAAGAGAAGGAGGTTACCAGACAACAATAATTCATTCATTTAAACTTTGATGAGGTTTTGGATAATATAACTTGAATTTGTTTACTTACCTAGAATAAATCATAGTCTCTTAAACCTGACGAAGATTGCACACTTCTTTTCATCTGAGTGTTTAAATGGGTATCATCTACAAATCCGTGAGTGCAGGATTGAGGATTTTATTTTTGATATAGGCCTCTGAGAGTTGCCAAGCCCTTGTTCATGTGTCCTTGTCTTTCTTTTATGGGATCTCTACCTTACGGACATCTTCCGTTTTCGTCTTCTGTAACTTTTGTAGAATTGCCAGTATTTGCCTGATATTCCTCTGACTATTGGACAATCTTCCCAAAGTACTTTCTATGGAGTCGTGAGTACAAAGCAATGAGTGTGGGTTTTAATCAGTCGTCGGAGAAGCCTCTTAGTGTTTTGTTACTAAGGATTATTTTCCTCTTCCTGGCGAACATCTCAGAGACCATGAGTGATTTCTACAGAGACATGTTTATCGATATATTGAATGAGAAGTATATTTTGAATAGTAGTAGTAGTAATTTTGTTATGCGTACTCTTTTTGAGGAATATCCCAGAGTTCTCGCATCTGTAAAGCATCTGAGCATCAGTCTCGTAGTTCCTTTGTCTTCCTGTTATGGAATCTCTTCATTGCGGACATGGTATACACGTTCTGGGTAAGGTTGGCAGGATCATAGTCCCTCTGATATGGATCTCTTCTTTCCGAATATAGTTTCTGTGGAGTATCAACTACAGAGCGTTATTATTTGATTTACTGAATACTCGTAATACTCCGTGTGTTGCGTAATTTTCCTGTCGAACATTGCAGATGTCTTGAGTTTTCGCCATTGGTAGTTTGATTAGAGTAAGTATATGGCGTCGGATGATTTTTTCATTCTACGGCCCAAGATTCCTCAGAATTTCGAAGTCAATTTGTATTTTTATTAGGATTCTCTTCCTCGTCGTGACTGTCATCCAAGATATCTTTAATGATCTATTACCTGAGAATTTTATGATAGTTGGCAGATTCGTAATAATATTGCCGTTTGTTGTAAACATCCCAAAGTTCTCTCCTGTGATTTTCGATCTTGAGAATCCTCCGAGTATTGGGTAAGCTTCTTGGCGAACAATGCCGATGCCTTCAGTTTTCGGGTAGCTAGAACAGAGCTGTAAGTATATGTCTTCGGAAGTTTTTTAATCTATGACCCTGAGAATTCACTGAGTGTTGACAAGATGGTAGCCAGTTTGTATTATTTTTAACCGTTTTCTTCCTTCTCGTAGCTATCATCATGGAGATCGTAACTTTACGCCTTGGATGACTTCTGCAGGGTCGTATTTGTCGATGGGTTTGGATATGCCTTTCTGGTTTAGGATTTCTTTCTGGCTTGAAGTATGATCTACTGCCTGAGTATCCTCCTCATTTACGAATTGGATATCTTATTTACAGCCGTGAGTAGAGGGCTGGGCATACGTTTTTCGATGGATGGTTATGGAGAGTACTCGTACTCTGAATTCTAACAATTTCCTGAGTTCTCGCCTTGGGTAGCTTCTGAATAGTCGTACATACTTAGCCTCTGAATAGAGTACAGAGCTTTGTATTTGTCCTTGGTCTGATGCCAGAGACTTCTTGATTCGATCTTGAGTTTTCGCCTCTATAGAATAAGGATTTGCATGTTCTAGGCAGGTTCTCGGATTTTCGTCTAAGACTTAGTATTTTTTCATTACGTTATGTGTTATCTTCCGCGTGAACATGGTAGACGTTTTCAGTTTGGTTGGTTTCTGTAATCTATCTGCAGTACGCTTGTCCTACCGTTATGGGTCCACTTACTGTCGAACATCGCCGGTATTTTGAGTTATAGCCTTGGGTAGCTTTATATTTGCTTTCGGTTCTAAATCTTATGCTTGAGAATCCTTCGAGTATTGACAGTTTCTTGATTCTTCACATCCGTGATTACAGGACTTTGCAGATGTTTTACATTGAGATTTGGCAGGCTCTTGACTTTCTCTGAGGGAATTCAGATCTGCTGTTGGATAGTTGTTTTCAGCCTAATGAGAGACTCCTTGAGTCGATTTTGAGTTTTCACCTTTCATAAATTCCTTCGAGCCGTGAGAATAAGGATTTGCATGTTCTTCAATCAATAACCTGATAATTTTCTGTTTTGGCAGTTTGGTTTATTGCTATTCCTCGGAGAATAGATAACATCTTTTACCTGTCGAATCTTTACTTTTCGCCTTGGGTACGTTCAGCATAGTTGTCTGAGAATCATCAGAGTTTTGGCAGGTTCAGCGGTTTTCGCCTGAACCTGCTAAAACTCTGTTTTGGCAGTTTCATAGCCCTGTTGTTTGATATATATTTTGAGTTTTAGTCTAAAGTTTTGCGTAGGTTCGGTAGAGTTGCGAACTATTGCTTGGAAAGACTTTCCGCGTTGGTAACTTTGAAGTCTGTTTCCTTTGCCTTATGGGCTTCTTGGCGAACAACGCAGACTGTTTGAGCTTTTACCCTGTGTAGCTTCTGCAGAGTCGTGAGCTACGGCTATATATTTTTCTTATAACCTATCGCCCGGGAAACCATTGATAGTTATCAGATTTGTAAACATTTTCTCCTATAATTATGAATACTCTTCGAGACGAACATCACAGATATTTTGAGTTTCTCCTTGGACAATTTATTTATAGTCAGGTTTTTGGAGTTGATTTTCGATATATCATATAATAATTATTTGCGAGTTGGCAGGCCCATAGCCCGTTTGTCTTTCTCTCATGGGCCTTCTTCCAGGCGAATATCATAAATATTTTCAGTTTTTGTCTTCGGTAACTTCACTGGACTCATAGGTTCGGGGCTTCCGATTCCAATCTATAGCCTAAGCATTTTTAGAGTGTTGGCAGGTTCAGTAGTTTTTGCTTGGGTAGCTTCTGAAGAGTCGTGAGTTCCAGGATTTGAATTTGTTGTTCGATCTATCGCCAGAGATTCCTATGAGAATTGACAAACTCGTAGTATTTCGGTATTCTTCTTCCATCGAACATCCCAAAGTTCTTGAGTTTTGCACTATGATACTTCTGTAAGGTCGTGATTTGAAATTTGCTGAACGATTATGATCTGTCATCTGATAAACATCCCAGTATTGACGGTTCCGTAGTCAGTTCGTATTTTTATTATGAGTTCTGTTTATGGAGAAAATCTCCGAGATCTGTAGTTTGTAGTTCCTCTAGAGGCGGCAGTATAGGGTTTTATATATGTCTTAGATTATCTTTTTGCTAGAGATCTCGATCTTTCTTCTGCAGAGTCGATGTAGCGTCGGTTAATCTTCTCGGTTCTTGCCATATTCTTGAGGTTTTGCCAAGTTAAGACCCGTGAAGGGCCTTATTTTTTTGATTTCTGATGTATTGTCTGAGAATTTTCCTAATGTTAGGTAAACTTTCTTGCGAACATCGGAGTTTGCTCTTTGGGTAGCTTCCGTAAATTCGTCAGAAAAGTGATTCTTGTATGTTTGTCAGGTAATCATCTGTTTGCTGGAAGATTTGTCCTTCTGTCATAAATTTTATACTTGTCGACCATGAAATAATTCTAGAATTTTTATCTTGGGTAGCTTTTTCTTCTTTTGAATGTTATCGTCTTGGGTAGTTTTTTATCTTCTTTTGTAGAGCCGATCCAATGCCGGTAAATTATTTCAGTTATTGGCAGGTTCCTGAGTTTTTGTTTTGGGTTGCTTCTGAACAGACAAAAGTTGTGAAGTGAACGGCGTAGACGTTTTCTGTTTTCACCTTGATTATTTTCTGTAGATTCCAGAGTACAGGGTTTTCAATGTGATATTCAATATATCCCCTTGAAATAGAGTTAGTTCAGAACTTTGAATTTGTATTAATTATAACCCCAGAAACCTGTCGGTTTTGCCTAGTCCGTAGTCCATTTGTCTTTCTGTTGTAGGTTCTCTTACTGCCGAAGATCGCAGGTATTTTCAGTTATCGCCTAGAGTAGCTTTATATTTGCAGTTGGTTTGAAATGTATCACTTGAGAATCCTCCGAGATTTCAATCTATAGCCTAATACTCCTCTGCGTGTCGGCAGGTCCTTGAGTTCTGTCTCTTGAGAATTTAGATCTGCTATTGAGTAGTTCATGACCAGTTTGCTTTTGTTGCATTTCAGTTTCGGTTCCATTTCTTTTCCCTCTGCAACATTGACATGGATTCTGTAATGACCTGGGACGCAATGTTCTTTACAGTGAGTTCTCTAATTGAATGCTTCTTTTTTCAGAATTATTCTATACCTGCCGCAACCGTTGACCGAGGGAGGTCCTCGTATAGGTCTGGTACGAAATGGAGCCTATGACACCAGTCAATATTCCTTCTTCGATATAGCTCAGATGCGCCAACTTATCCAGGATATTATCTTGATGGAAGACGATGTAGCAATAGTTGGAGGTTTAATCTTCGTTATGGACTTCAGCCAGGTCGGTGCTTCACACTTCTTCCAGGTGAATCCGGGTGTGATGCGTAAAGTAACTCAGTATTCGCAAGAAGCTTTGCCACTGCGTATAAAGTCGACACATTTTATTGATACTCCTTCAGCATTTGAACCGGTTTTCAATTTGGTTAAACCTCTGCTACCACAAAAGCTGCAAGAGAGGGTAAGGATTAATTTGTTAATCTTTAATTGTCTTATTTACCCAATTTTTTTTGTATGCATTTTCAGTTATATGTCCATGGTTCCAAGCGTGAAGAACTGTACAAATTTATCCCCAAAAAACTCCTACCCAAAGAATATGGTGGCGAAAATTTGAGTTTGCCAGAATTGATTGAATATTGGGAAAATAAAATCTTATCCTATGCCGAATATTTCAAGGAAGATGAACAGTATGGCGTGGATGAGTCGCTGAGAGTTAAAGTAGACAACAACAATGCAAAGGATACGTCTTTGGGCATGGTGGGCTCATTCCGAAAACTTGTGGTAGACTGATTTGGTTCAAATCAAAAGAAGGGTAGGTCCAATTAATAGTAAAGATGAAGGGAAAAAATATATCGGTTGTGTCATAGTTGTTAAAATAAATAAAATTGTGTTGTTGTTATTTATTGTTGGGGTGTGCTTTTGTTATTCAGTCAGAATTTATTTGGTTTGAGACCATATGTTCCATTTACTTTCTGTCTATTCCAAGAAAGTAATAGAAACAAATACAAAAATTGGTAGAGAGTTTTAATTGCTTGGTAGAATTGACTGCAGTTTCGATAGACACCACTCTATCATCTTCAGAATTCAGTAGCAATAGTGTATGTCTTTAACTTAAATCAGCTGAAATACTTGAGGAAGCAGTAAATTGAATTTAACAAGAACTGCTAACCAAACCCGTATTTTGCCGAACTAAGTCAACATACTAAAACTCTCACACATATTAAATAAAAAATGGTGTGGTGTTATTTTTTTTATTAATTAAATTTTCGGAATTAGGATGCATAAAGGTCGATGTCGGAATAAATAAAGAACTGCATTTATGTGGCATGCACCAAAGGGCCGATGTCCCACGGCAAAAAGATAAGTACTCAGTATACGCACTGATGTCAACACCGGACACTGCGTGATAGGTCACATGGCTTCTCGCATGGGACTTCCATTTGAGGACATCTGTAGAAGGTATTAAGATGAGGAGGAGGCGGAATCATTGCAGCACATGCCATGTTCTTGTAAAAGACTGCAAGAGCATCGTCCCGTCTATTTAGGGTGCAGACTCCTTGAAGACCTTAACGACCTAGCAGATGCTACTCTTAAAACCCTCGTAAAAAAGCATAGAGACAACTTCCTGGTTCAGTAGATCTAATAAGAAGAAATAAGAACGTTATTCAACAGAACTCCCCTTCCCTTTATTCATCATTTCTCTGTACAATCTTCCTCTCATCTCCTGTGACATAATCCTTCCTCCATCACTTTTATTTAAGGGAACTACAATGGACCGAACACAGTCGGCCAGTTGTAATCTCAACTGGCGGGCGTCCCATTCAACCTAACCTAACCTAACCTTTGCGATATACTGTATATTTAGTGAATTTAAAGAAGTGCGAATATTTTACTAAAGCAGAGCATATCGGATTACATTATGGATTTTATAGGTGATTGCAAAAATAACAAAATATATGTCGGTTGTCGTTGGTTTAGATCGGTAATCCGATGGTTTAGATGGCTTGTCGGAGTTTTAGTTATGTAAGTTATAGAAGGTACGAGTATAGAAGGATTTAGAACGGCAACGAACGGAAACTTGGTCATTCAGTTCTCCAATAGCATTATTCTGCTGAAGGAATAATATGGCCTCGAGGGTTGGCACCTTACAATCCTATCCTCCTTTAACAAAAACATAAAACGCAGATCCCAATTTGTCTAGACTATTAGGCGATATCGGTTTAGTATCGCACCCTTTTTAAATTGTTCTTTATCAGCTCACAAGTACCCGACCCACTGCCCACTGCCAATGAATAATAAAATGTTCTAACAATATTATTAGCTTAATAAACATATGTGATAAAATTGTATACCCTCTAGTGAAACGTGCAAAAACAAAACTGTCATTTCATGCAATCATAACTGAGAAGAACGATTAGAAATTGTTTTTCGGGCTTTCCAATATTTCCAGCTGATTTGCAAAAGAAATCTTCCAGTCAAACGATCCTAAGGAAACCTTACTGCAAAGTTAATGTTAAACAATGTTTTATGACACTTAGTGACAATTAACTATTATTAATATGTTATTCATAATCTTTTCGAATGCTATCGATTATGGGGCCAGAAATAAACAAACGGCCTTTAGCAATTTCTGACCAATCTTATCGCCAAACTGAGACCTGCCAGGTTTCTATGTTAAAACCGATCTGCAGTTATCGTATTGTATTGAGTTATCAAAAAGTTCAATTTGGAAAGGTAGATAACCTTTGTCAAATATATTTGTTATTCTTTATTTGAATAGTTAAAGTGTTGAAACTAAATTTTAACTATTCAGTTTAATTTTTGAAGTTATCGGGTTAAAATGGCACAAGTTAGACCGCTGAGTGAAGATTTGCAGAAGGCTGCCTCGGAATTGTTGGGAGAGGTGCCCTCACGCGTTGCTGACGATTTGGCTCAGATTAAGGAATGGATTGCCCAACAGCCCCATTTGCGTGCCAATACCGACGATCAATTTTTATTGGCATTTTTGCGTGGTTGCAAATACAGTTTGGAAAAGACTAAATCGAAAATTGATAAATTTTTCACATTGAAAACTAAATTCCCCGAAATGTTTGATGTTCGTGATGTGAAAAATGAAAGATTCAGGGAAATCATGAGATTGGGGTAAGTATCTCTGGGAGGAGTAAACAATTCACATATTTATCATGGAACTGGATATCTGCAATATAAAGTAATGCCAACAGAAAAGTTTGCCCAAAAATAATGAAAAATTGCCATACAAAAAGTATATGACAATTCATAAACAATTATAATACAAAGAATAGTCCAAAATTTTGCACTTTTGTCGAATTTTCACAAATAAAAAGTGTTCAACGGTTTTACTAATAGCTCAAAATTAAATAATAATAATAAACCTTGCCCGTGGCGTATCTCGAGCTACCTCACACTGGGCATAGGCATTCAGTAAAGTTTTTCCATTCGTAGCGTATTTGGAATAATTGCGTTAGTGTTTATATATATCCGCAACATTTATACCAGTTTAGTTCCTTAAAGAGTTCAGTTCCTGGATTGTGTCCCGGCGTCATGGTATTTCTGGGTCTTCCGCGTTTTCTACTACCCTGAGGATTATATCCAAGGGATCTAAAGCAAATCTCGTTCTTATCTTTCCCTAAGCCTGTGCCCAATCCATCAGAATTTTCTCTTCATTATAATTATGCAAATCGGATCCATTCCTGTTCTGGTCAACAGGTCTACTTTGGAGAGATCCTTCTTGGCCAGAATATTTTCAAGATTATACAAAGACATCTGTTGACAAAGGGTTGTAGTCTTTTCTTTAGAATTTCTGTTAACATCCACGTTTCGCAACCATACAATGGAACGGATAGTACAAAATTAAATGCTCTACAAACTATATTATAGGAAATGATATCAATTAGAATGGAACATTTTGGGTTTTGGGTGATTTTGTTATTGTTTAAATTAGCCACAATAAAACATTATAAAAAATAATCCATTTCGGCTTTTCTTCATAATGGGAAAGTTCATAGAAAAAGTGGGCGAAATACATATGCAATTTTACCCAATAAACAGAGACATAATTCATAGCTTTGGGAATATTACCTAAGATAAATCTAAAGCCGAATTGAATTTGTGAAAAATGTGGCAAATACCAATGATTGCAAAAATAAAGCATTTGGGATATTTTTCATAGTACTAGACTTGAAAAATAGACCGAAAACCTAATTGTTTTTTAATTAAAGCAG
This sequence comes from Eudasyphora cyanicolor, assembly GCA_963930755.1. NCBI lineage: Eukaryota > Metazoa > Arthropoda > Insecta > Diptera > Muscidae > Eudasyphora > Eudasyphora cyanicolor. Next base: position 34,175,561 of record OZ005738.1, read on the forward strand.
ATTAAGCAGAAAAAAATAGCGAAATATCGCACACAGAAAAATGGTCCAAAAAAATAATAAAAAGTAGCCCAAAAAAATAATAAAAAAGTAGCCCAAAAAAGGTCTTCTTTTTTGCGGTTGCAAAATATCGCTCACAGGAAATACAGCCCAAAAACAATGAAAAATTGCAATAGTCGGCGAAATTTCTTATAAAATTTGAATATAAAAAATAGTCCAAAATAGTCCATGTCCTTAGGTGGTTTGAACAGTTTGGTTTATGGCTGAATATTCATTATTTTAAAATACTCAACGATTTTTAAAATAGCTTAACATTAAGTGGTCTAACAATATTATTATACGAAGTTTTATCCATAAAAATGGAACATTTTGGGCGATTTTTTCTTTTATGAAAATTGTCCAATGATAAAACATTATATAAAATATATTTGGGCTTCACGTAATAATAGAAAAATTCTTACAAAAGTTGGGCGAAAATTCATATGAAATTTTACGAAAAAAAACATGGACATAATTCGTAATTTTTGGGATATTACCTCCGATTAAGCTTTAGACTAAATTTATTGTTAATTGTTGTTTAACCTAATTTTTAATTAAAATACACTAAATCAGAAAATATTCTCGGACAAAATAGCGAAATATCGCCGACAGAAAAATAGCCCAAAAAAAATGAAAAGTAGCCCAGAAAAATTTATACAAATAGTGTTCGAATAATAGCCTAAATCAGAAAAAATATTTAGTTATCTTCGAAGAAAATAGCGAAATATCTCCCAGAGAGATATAACCCAAAAATAATGGAAATTAGACCAAAAAACTTCAGGCCGAAAGTGGTCGAATAATAAGTGTTGGCTACCCCTCCAGCTCGGGTCTAGGCAAATTTTCATTATTATTAAAAAATAAAGCCAAAACATAAATGTATTTTAATTAAAGTAGACTTAAGCAGAAAAACTCCTAGTTATCCACAAAAAAATAGCCAAAAAAATTAAGTCTCCCAAAAAGATAATGCAAACATCTTATAAATATATCCTCCACCATGGATTGCAGTCAATTTTTTTACTGGACAAAGTCTTTGGATATGGAGCAAATCATGAAACGATCTTTTTGTTTAAGTGAATTATTAAAAAAACGCTGCAATTTTTAGGCCGCTTTTTTTTGAGAACTATATCTACCGGGGGCTACAACAAAATAAAATTTTATTGAATAAATTTTATTAAGATGAATTGTTGCAAAAAAAATGGAATATAAACTACAAAGTTTCAGCTAAATTTCTTTGAAAATGTGGTGTTTATGGCTTAAATAAGCCTTTTTGGGAGCGACATCTATAGGTGGACTATAACAAAATATGAACTGATTTAAACAAAAATTACTGCGATGAATGCAAGTCTTAATTAAATACAAAATGCAAAGATTTAGTTAAAATGTTTACAAAATATGGTATTTATGGCTTAAATACGTATATTTTGAAGCGCCCTCTATAGAGAGACTATAACAAAATATGAACCGATTTGTAAAATTTTTGTGGAGGGTATAAAAATGATCGACAAAAAGGTATTAGCCTAAAGCAGAAAAACTTTTAGTTATCCTCTAAGAAAAAGCGAAATATCTCCCACAGAAAAAATAGCACAAACAAATTAATAAAAAGTAGCCTAAAATGGTTCAGCCAAAAAGTGGTTGACAAATAAGTATAGGCCTGCAGTAGAAACAGTTGTAGTTATCCTAGAAGAAAATAGCGAAATATCTCCGAGAGTAAAATAGCCCAAAAATAATCAAAAAAAAGGTTCTAACAAAAAGTGGTCGACGAATAAGTACTGGCCTAAACCAGAAAAAGTTTTAGATATCCTCAAAGTAAATAGCGAAATATTAAAAATAGCCACAGCAAAATAGCCCAAAACTACGAAAAATAGCCTAAAAAGGTTCAGACAAAAAGTGGTCGACAAATAAATATAGTCCTAAAGAAAAAACGGAAAAAACAATTAGTTACACTCGAATGAAATTGCAATGCGAATAATTCCCAAAAATAAAAATGTTAAATCGCCCACATTATTTGGCTGTTGGTTCATTTTAAGGCAAATCTGAAATTCAATTTTCTTCGTGGCAGGCTTTCGGCCGTGGTCAAAGATTTTCTCCTCTGATGTATGTCCAAAGACGGCTACGCGGTCCAAAGTGTTTCTGCAACTTATTTCAAATTTCATACAAAAACTGGGCTACCTCTTGTACGAAATTTTATGCTTATCATATTAAAATAAAATAGGCTACTTTTCAATTCAGGTTTTTGATCGAATTTTCTTTGTGAAAAATTACACAAAAAATGGGTAATTTAAAAAAGGCAGAGCGCCCCAGTAGGTGAGTTGGTAGCGTACTCCCCTATGAGTTTGGGGGTCGTGGGTTCGATTCCCACAAGAGGCTCTGGTCTGTCGCTGCAAACATTTAGCCATATGGTCTTTGTAACCCGGCATTTCCCTGGACCTTAAAATTAGAATATAAATTTACTTTGTATTGTAATTCAAATAAATAAATAAGAGCGCCCCAGTAGGTGAGTTGGTAGCGTACTCCCCTATGAGTTTGGGGGTCGTGGGTTCGATTCCCACCAGAGGCTCTGGTCTGTCGCTGCAAACATTTAGCCATATGGTCTTTGTAACCCGGCATTTCCCTGGACCTTAAAATTAGAATATAAATTTACTTTGTATTGTAATTCAAATAAATAAATAAATAAAAAAGGCAATTTCGGCTACTTTTTTAAAAATAAATTGACCAAAATACAAAAGTTAGGCCATAATTAATAATTTTTAAGCTATTTTTTCAGTTCGTTTTAATAAATTAAAACTATGAAAATTAACTCATTTGGTATTTTAATCTATCATCATTATTTTTAAACAAAAAAATGTTCCAAAAATGTTATCCAAAAAATTCATATTAGATTTGATGATTTGGCATATTTTTCCAATCAAAAGTCGTTCAAAAACAAACAATTTCATATTGGATTTTATTAAAATAATAGACCGTAGCTAATTTTAGCAAATATTATAAAATTTCTTTGATATGGGGCGTAATTAAAAAAAAATTGGGAAAATTCAAAGTATGTGTGAAAAGTTTCAGGTACTCTTGAGGGAATGTCACAGAACTTATTGGTAAAAATCATTCTAAGTTGTACCCAAAGAAGATGTATATTTTCCATAATTATTGGACTATTTTAATAGGACGTTAATAGGACGTAGAAGCTCAGATCGTTAATTGTTCTTTCACACACAGATTAGAGTGGACAACTCCGAAGGTAAAACATCCTACAGAAAGCAGGCTAATAATATGAAAAAATCTCTCAAAAAGCCTAAAAAAGTGAAGGGCTACAATTCATAATTTATGGAATTTTAACGAAAAATACCAAATAATAACAGAGAAGGATTAAATATTTAACAAAAATTGTCAAATTTGTAAGAAATTTTAATCGAAAAAGTGCAATAAAATTCATATTTTTTGGTTATTTTTTAAATTAAATTTTGGGGCGAATTTTCATTGGGAAAAAAATTTAAAAAATATTTAAAAAGTACCAGGTACTCCCAAGGAAAACAATTATGAAATAACTCCCAGAGAAAAGTAGCCCAAAAAAGGATTTAAAATACTCATACAAAACATTGAAAATATCGGTCAAAATTATATCCAAAGAAGTCATAAATAATTCACAATAATTTGACTATTTCTTTCAATATGAGCTTGGGGCGAAATTTAATTTAAAAAAATGTCAACGACTATAAAAATAACCAATTTGGGCGATTTTTACTACAACTGAGTTTATAATACAGAACGAAACTTTACATTTTTTAAACGCGATTCTTGGAAAACATTTGAGATATTTATCATGGTATTGGCTAATATTTTTATGGGATAACGATCGAAGAAAAAATACCAACAAATAATACAAATCGGGGCGAATTTTCGTATGAAATATTATCCAATTGGGCCATATTTGCATCTTTTGTCTTATTTGAGTTACTTTTTGGTCCACACTTTCATATTTCAATTTGTCTCCTTAGTGTTATTTGAGTTACTTTTGGCCATTTTTTTTGTATATCAATTGAGCTTTTTAACTTATTACTTTTCGTCCATTACATATTTCAATTGGCTTATCCTACATTATTTAAGTTACTTTTTGGTCCATTATTTCATATGTCAATTGGGCTATTTTGTACTATTTAAGTTACTTTTTGGCCCATTCACTCATGTTTCGACTCGGCTATTTTGGCTTGTTTGAGTTACTTTTTGGTCAATCCTTTCATATCTCAATTGGGATCTTTAGCCGCATCTCAGTTACTTTTGGGCACATTTTTTATACTTAAATTGGACTATTTTGCATTATTTCAGATACTTTTTTCTGTTACTTTTTGGGTCTATCTTTCTTTTTGGTCTATTCTTATTAAATTTACTTTTTGGCCAATTTTTTCGTATAGATGAAATTGGTCTCTTTGTTTTATTTGAGTTACTTTTTGATCTATTCCTATTTTTACTCCATTTTTCATATTTCGATTGGATTTTTTGCCCTATTCTTAATAAATTTTCTATTTGGCCAATCTTTTCATATAAAAATTGGGCTTTTTATTTGAGTTAATTTTTGACCTATTCCTTATAAGAAATTTATATTACTTTACCTTCTGGCCCATCTCTTCATATTCCATATAAAATTTGGAATATTTTTCCTTATTTGAATTATTTGTTGTCCTTTTTTTTGCACATTTCCACTGCGAAAGTTTTTCCCCCATTTTTTGTGCTAAAATTCGTTTACTTTTTTCATATTTTTTCTTTAAGCGATTTTGCAATTATTTCCGTTTACTTTAAAAATTAACTAATCACCCTTACATTTCCCCTTTGCAGCATGTGGATGTATTTACCCACTCCCCTCAATGGTAATGGTCCTCGCATCTGTGTAATGCGCCCCAGTTTATATCCAGCCGATAAATATACCATGGAAGAGGTCATGGCCGTTTCCAATGCCATGCAGGAGGTCTGTCTCTTGGATGATGATTATGCCAATATTTATGGTATTGTGTTTATTGGAGACTTTGGAAAATCGACAATGGCTCATATGTTCCAATGGACACCATCGCTGATGAAGAAAATGACCGTCTTCTCGGAAGAGGCCATACCTCTACGCCCCAAATCTTCACATTTCGTTAACACTCCTACTGGCTTTGAGCCCATATTCAATATGATTAAACCCATGTTATCGGCTAAGCAGCAGAGTAGAGTAAGTGCCAGTGATGAGAGTGCATCTTATCTTGATTGTTATTATTAATATTTTTTTGACGATTGCAGTTATTTGTTCATGGCAACAAAATGGATTCGTTAACCAAACAAGTCCCCCTGAAATATTTGCCCAAAGAGTATGGTGGTGAAAATGGTTCGGTGGAAGAAATCATACAAGAATGGGAGAAGAAACTGGATCAATATAGTGAATATTTTACAAATAATGCTGAATATGGCACCGATGAGCTGCTGCGTCCTGGCAAGGCTCTCGATTTCGACAATATGTTTGGCATTGAAGGCTCATTCCGTAAATTGGATGTTGATTAAATTATGTAGTGAATAGAGTTTTTATTTCATTTTTGTAAATAAATTATTCCTTTATAAATCTAGCAATTTTACTAATAATATAACTAAAAAAATATCTAAGAAAATATTTCTTATTTTCAATTTAAAAAAAAAACTAACAAAATTTTTAAGAACCAATTTCATATTTTCGATTTAAAATAACAAAACAAAAAAGTTGTATAAATTTTAACGACAAAATTAAAAAAAACTATGCCGGAAAGTGGATCACTGTAATTCAGCTAGAATTTTATAAAGGGTTTTAAGATGTTCCAAAAGGAAAAACAAATTTAGTATACCAAATGTAATAAAGATCTTCAAAATCGGGTCAATGGACCCCTTTGACAGCAGTCCAATCCGTTAAACCGAATAAATATCGTAGATATTGCATCAATAATCTTTGAGAGGTGTCGATGCTCTATAATTCGCGATCATCCACAGTGTAGTTCACCATTGGAAAATATTAATGGTTTAAAAGATTGTGACTTAATGGTTTAAAACTACCGTTATGATTTATGGGTTAAGTGGCATTTGACCCATAATATTGTGTCAATAATCTTCGTAATGCATCAACGCGATCAATTACTTTATTTTTGTGTCAATGATCATGATTCTAGGGTCAATGACCTTTACTCATTGGCCTATGAGGGGTTATGATATTTGAAACTGGGTCAGGGACGCATGGGTTTAAAAGTCCTCGACAAGGACCTGGGGGATACGGGAATGCGTAAGCAAAGGCTAATGACTTTTCGAGAGGAAATGAAGTTTATTAATGTGAGAGATCACATTAAGCGATTCAACCTTAACCGACCTCGACAATGGAAAATGACCTTTATTTTTGATTTAATAACCTCTAATAAATGATATCCGTCTTTTATTCAGGATCAATGACTTTTAGAGAAGGAAATATCCATTTATATATTTTGGCTAGTACTTAGCCATTTGACTGGATTTGATGGATCTTGACGCCGATTAATGACCTTTAATAATGTGCCCTTACAAGGTATATAGGATCTTTAAAATGAGTCAATTGTGTCTAATACTGCATCAATAGCCCTTGTGAGGGATCAATGACCTTTGACAGGTGTCAAAAGACTCTCTGATGATAATGACATTTGATAGGTTTCACTTGTGACAGAAGTCAATAGTCCTTCTAAGTGACCAATGACTCAATTGTTACGCGCCGATATATATTTCATAAAGAAAACATAATAAAACCAGTAAGGAAAGGCTAAAGTCGGGCGGTGCCGACTATATAATACCCTACACCACTCTCGTAATATTGAATAACTCTGATATATAAATTATGTAATTCATGTATAAATTGTTTACATAAATTTACTTTTGGGACATTTTATACTTAAATAATACCCTGTACCACAGTGTGGTGTAGGGTATAAAAAACGATTGGATCTAAAGAGCCAAATCGGATGAAACATATATATGGGAGCTATAGCTAAATCTTAACCGATTTTCTTAAAATTCGGTAGTGTTGGTTCATGGATCAAGAAACTCTACCATTCTAAATTTCAAAACGATTGGATGTAAAATATAGCTTCTATAGAACTAAAGAGCCAAATCGGATGAAACCTATATATGGGAGCTATAGCTAAATCTTTACCGATTTTCTTCAAATTCGGCAATGTTGGTTCATGAATCAAGAAACTCTACCATTCTAAATTTCAAAATGATTGGATGTAAAATATAGCTTCTATAGAACTAAAGGGCCAAATCGGACGAAACATATATATGGGAGCTATAGCTAAATCTTAACCGATTTTCTTCAAATTCGGTAGTGTTGGTTCATAGATCAAGAAACTCTACCATTCTAAATTTCAAAACGATTGGATGTAAAGAACAGCTTTTATAGGACTAAAGGGCCAAATCGGACGAAACATATATATGGGAGCTATAGCTAAATCTTAACCGATTTTCTTCAAATTCGGCAATGTTGGTTCATGGATCAAGAAACTCTACCATTCTAAATTTCAAAACGATTGGATGTAAAATACAGCTTGTATAGGACTAAATGGCCAAATCGGACGAAACATATATATGGGGGCTATAGCTAAATCTTAACCGATTTTCTTCAAATTCGGCAATGTTGGTTCATGGATCAAGAAACTCTACCATTCTAAATTTCAAAACGATTGGATGTAAAATACAGCTTTTATAGGACTAAATGACCAAATCGGACGAAACATATATATGGGAGCTATAGCTAAATCTTAACCGATTTTCTTCAAATTCGGTAGTGTTGGTTCATGGATCAAGAAACTCTACCATTCTAAATTTCAAAATGATTGGATGTAAAATACAGCTTCTACAGGACTAAAGAGCATAATCGGACGAAACATATATATGGGAGCTATAGCTAAATCTTAACCGATTTTCTTCAAATTCGGCTGTGTTGGTTCATAGATCAAGAAACTCTACCACTCTAAATTTCAAAACGATCGGATGTTAAATACAGCTTCTATATGACTAAAGGGCCAAATCGGACGAAACATATATATGGGAGCTATAGCTAAATCTTAACCGATTTTCTTTAAATTCGGTAGTGTTGGTTCATGGGTCAAGAAACTCTACCATTCTAAGTTTCAAAATGATTGGATGTAAAATACAGCTTCTACAGGACTAAAAAGCAAAATCGGACGAAACATATATATGGGAGCTATAGCTAAATCTTAACCGATTTTCTTCAAATTCGGTAGTGTTGGTTCATGGGTCAAGAAACTCTACCATTCTAAATTTCAAAACGATTGGATGTAAAATACAGCTTCTATAGGACTAAAGAGCAAAATCGGACGAAACATATATATGGGAGCTATAGCTAAATCTTAACCGATTTTCTTCAAATTCGGTAGTGTTGGTTCATGGATCAAGAAACTCTACCATTCTAAATTTCAAAATGATTGGATGTAAAATACAGCTTCTACAGGACTAAAGAGCAAAATCGGACGAAACATATATATGGGAGCTATAGCTAAATCTTAACCGATTTTTTTCAAATTCAATAGCGATCTTTACAGCCGCGAAATACTGTAAACTGCAAAATTTCAGAACGATCGGAGTGAAATTGCGACCTGTAGTCGACGAACAACTTTACATGGACAGACGGACGGACGGACGGACAGACATCGTTAAATCGACTCAGCTAGTGATTCTGAGTCGATCGGTATACTTTAGCTATAGTATTTTCAGGTGTTACAAACATCTGCCATGAAACAAACTTATAATACCCTGTACCACAGTGTGGTGTAGGGTATGAAAAGGTCGAAATCTCAAAAGAAAATACATAAGTCAGATTGGCATGATAAGATGTATTCGCCCTGGCTAGCTCCGTCAGGTTGGTAAGTCCTTGGCCCGTATTTTCAGAGCATAGAAATATTTAATAAACACTCCTTGTCACGGTAACCAAAATATTAATACAAAAAAATAAAGATAGAGATACTGTTGAATTATATTCCAAAATAATGTTATGTTCGAAATCACTATAGTTTTACCGACCTTTAACGAAACGTGGCATGACAATATGTCACGTCATGCCGAGGTACACTTTCCCCGCCCATATGCCTTGACAATGTAAGTACCATCATTTTATCCTGTCCCTACTACGACCATCTTCCAACACTAAAGCATGTCTTTACTGAATATTCCTCCAATCGAAAGACTCAGCAGTTCATATTTCAATATGGTACAAATTCATATTTATTTAATTAGAGAGGCAATTGGGAAAAATATAGGTATGTACATATATGACTAGCTCATTATTATTAATATTTAGGGAAACTAAACAAGGTCGATTAACGTCAAACTAGGCCAAACTAGAAGAATAGGCTAGAAACATGGTTTTGTTCAATTGCACTGAAATCAAAATATAATTCCTCAGGATTGACCTCAATAATCATTATTTTTGCATATTCATTGATGCTGGCCATAAATGCGTTTTTCCTTGGCTTTTTCTGTCTTTGCACCAAAAAAAATTTTGAAGTCCGTCCGTTGCGTCAGAAATTATGCAAATCGATGTGTTGCCCTTGCTGATTTATTCCCATATGCTCGACTAGTGTTACCATCGTATCACCCACAGTTGTATATGTGGTCATAACCTAATTAGTTGGGTGATCCGTGTTATACGACTTCTACTTAGGGACAGTTACATCTTAGCGGTCTGTAACGAGATTTCCTAGTGAGAAATTGCATTTGATCCTCTCCCGGTTTTTTTTTTCAAAATTGCACGTAAAATTGGTTTTGCAACAGACAAAGTCGTACAACAAGCAGGGATGGAAAAAGTTAGTACTTTATTACTATTTATATAGATAACAATTAAACGGCATTTTGTTTCCTAATTCACACACTCTCGGCGTACATTTTCTATCACAATTAATTTCAATACAATTTATGTCGATGGTAACTAGATACGGGAGACAGCATTTTCTAAATATATGTTTATTTTCAATTTTTATTATTTTGCAGAACACATTCACTAATTTGAAGTATTTTTTTGGAATAGCGATCACAATTCTCTAAAATTATATTTAAAAATGCTATTAGCGGAATGTCTAATAATAATTGCAGTAATAGTATAAAAACGCAAATCCATCTAACAAATCATAACAATGTTAACGAAAAAAGAAGCAATTTCATACTTTGCAAATTATGTTCCTTAAATTAATCAATTAGTACCACTTGAGCATAAAAAGTATTAGTTTAGTACTTTCCAAAAATTAATTTTCCATCCCTGCTTGTAATTGAATGTCAATTTTGTAGTGCGATCATCTCTCGGGGTCGTGCGCTCCCCTATTAAAATCGCGCGATCCTTGTTTACACCTAAAAGACTAGTCGCAGATCGCACGACGAAATCTCATGATGTAAACAGGCCCTTACTTGCGATCCGTAACACAATAGTTCTTCAGAGTGCTCAATGACATTTCATAGGTTTTACTTGTGACACGATTCAATTGAATCTTTCGGCCAATGTCCATTATTATTTGGTCAGAAACCTATATTCTTAGGTTAATGACATTTATTCATGAGTCAATAATTTTTAGTGTTAGATCAACAGCATTTAATCTGGGCTAAATTCCTTTAATCTTTGTTTAATACTAGTTACGAGTATATGTCATTTGATAAGCATTCATGACTTTTAAAGAGAGTAAATTACCTTTGACATCTGCAAAGGATCAACGGTCTTCGACAAGGCTAAATCACCAATAAGCGCTGTCAATTATTTTTAATACTTTGTGAGGCATCAACGGTCTTAGACAAGGGACAATAACATTTAGTTTTGGATCAATGACATTTATTCTTGGAATATAAACCATTTATATATGGTCACCGACCTGCCATACAAGCTCTCATACCTGTCATACAATAGTCCTTTATTGTGGATCAATGGCTTTAATTCTTATATCAATGGCCTTTATTATTAAATGAGTCATCATTTTTCTTGGGTTAGTAACCATTATTCATGAACGCATAACCTTTGTGACAATTAATAAAGGATCTCTGATTTTTGGCAAGGATCGCTGATTTTTATATGGGTAAATAATCAAAGGAGCGGCATTCATGGGTAAGTGTCCTTAATTCGTTAGCCTTTGGGCAATATATTGGGTTAGGTTAAGGTTAGGATGGCAGCCAGCTTTTCCACCACAGACCACTGTAGGTCCCTAGTGATACCACGGGCACAGATGCCCCTCATCGAAAACAAACTGTTTGATAAACAAAGTTATCAATAGTAGGAATCGATACCGGAAAGATCTGTCAGACTTCCTTGAAAGGCCGTCCACAAAATATCAAGACTTTGTTTACTTAATGAGCGACAGCAGCAGGATGGATGCTCAATACTCTCCACTTCTTCTTAATCACCATAGCTCCGGCAGAAATTATTAGACTCTTCTTCACCACCATAGCTCCGGTAGAAATCATTAGACTCAACACCTAACCTTCTGGCGGTTTCGCCAATCAGGCAGTGTCCGTCGGAACTGACACTAACGTAGATCGTTTTTTCCTCTCTCGTGCTAGGAGACATTTTGACCTTCTGAGTTCGTATCTTGGCCAGATTTTTCTAGCTACCATTCAGGTGCAGATTTCTGTCCATCTTTCATTGGACTACCTGATTGCCTAAGACAAAGCCAAAGTATGCATGTGGACAGTGGCGCACCAATCCTTCGAGAATTTGTAATGTCGTCCCTTTCCTAGCAGCTCATCAGTAGTCCCCCGGGATATTCATATGTCCAGGTAGATGTATGTTAAACTGCTCGGTCATCTCGTTATGAGATCTGCCGCAGTCGCCGTCCGTTTGTGAATTAAGGGATGTGGCGTCCAGATAATTGATGGCATCCTGACTGTCCGGGTAAATGACAATGCCAGTTTTGGTCACCATGTTGCGACACCATGTTGCGACACAATCACTTGACGACTTCCCTAATGCCATTATTTCGGCTTGATAGACACAGCTGGTATCTGGTAGTCCGTTAGGCTTAACCCCCCGTGATGTAGACACCTACCCCACGCACAATGTGCATGAGTACCAATCAATTCCGAGTTTCTGGACATTTTTGCCCTCCTACTTGGTCAGGAGCGGATCCCTTCTAAAACTCCTTGCATTCTGTATGTCATGGCACCCGGTTGGTTTGCAACTCCACATCAGAGAATATTCTCTCTCAGCGATTTTGGTTTCAACCACAGCCACCACGTTGCGCTCAATAGGGTCCTCACCAATAGTCAGGCCGGAACCTGCTTTCCGAGGGCTGTCCTGACTCCCGTGGTACAAGATAAAGTGCTCTGGTCAGACTGCGTAGCCAAAGATACTACCAGTTAGACTCCAGAAAATCTAGGACTTGTGACCTGTCTGAGATCACTATCCAGTCCCCATTCTGGGAATAGATGGGAACTATTCCCAGGATGGAATTGTTATACGAGTATCCAGATTGTTATACAGTTTATTCGTGTAACTTCTCGCCACAATAATGATCTTTATTCTTGAGTTTATGAGTTATTCTTTGGCTAATGATCTTTAATGATGGTAACTCGTAATTGACAAAAGTTAATATCCATTGAACCTTAATACTATGTTAATGATTCTTGGGTTCAGAGACCTGTCACAGGCGTCAGTGACACTTAATATCGTGGCAATAGCAGTTGTGAGTGATTAATAATCTTTGGCAGAAGTCAATGGCTAATGTCCTATTCATGGGTCAACAATCTTGAATTAAAAAGTCAAGTGCCATATAAAAATTACCTTTAATACCGAATCAATAACATTTGCGATTGATTAGTGATCTTTGACAGGAGTCAAAAGCTTGTACTCTTGGTACAATCACCGTTGACACGTTTCAATGGCTTATTTTCTTGCTACAATGTCCTCCTTTGCTGGATTAATGATTTGTTCTTTATGTAAAAATCCTTGTCTTAAAAAGACAGTGTGTCAAAATCCTTTATACTTGGTTAATGATCTTCATTCTCGAGTTCATGACTTTTATTCTTGGATTATTGACCTTTAATACATTGAGATCTGTCCTTTGAAATGGCGGCGTCTCTGAGCTTTGCGAATGGCTTTATTCGCTGACCAATGATCTTTATAACTATGCAGCTCAGCCTTCTTTACAACTTTACAAAATAATTCGGATAAATAGTTCTCGAGTTGTGCTAAACAAAGTGGTTCAACCTCTTTGTAGAGTCAATTCAATGAAGCCACCTTTTAGGCTGAGAACTGTATTATCTCATATATATCCAAGCCGACTGTAACATCCCAGCAAAATTTCTCATTACCAAATAATCCGACGAGTAACCAAAGTTCGATAATGGTAAGTACTTATTATTTAGCCACTTTTGTCATTATTTTAGCATGGGGATGTCATTGGAGGAAAGTACTTCCCAAAAGCATACAATAAAGTAGCATAATAAGTACTTATTTGTAGCATAGGCATGCCTCTTAAATATGCGCTTATATTTTCACGATTTTAAGTACTTGAATAATGCATTACCAATATGTTCAAAATAAGTAGTAGATATGGTAGATATGTAGAAATGGTCGTTTAAAGTGATTTTTTGCATATTGTCGCGCATATTTCTCGAAACAAACAATTTCCTCATGCCAGATTCGAATTTCTGAACCCAAACCTCCAGTTGAAAAATTCTTCAATGATTTAACATCTTAAGACATACAGAAATATTTTTGATTAAAATCTACACGTACTATTTGAAAACATTCCATTTATATTAAAATTTGGCAAAACGATTTTGATAACAAAAAATCACTTATTTCTGTTATTATTGGTAAGTCATTATTAATTAGCCGCAAGTAATGCAGTGAATAATGAGATGTCATTATTTGGTAATGCAGGGAATAATGACAGGTACTTACCAAGATTTTGCTGGGATATATCCAAACCGATTGTAATTTTGACAATAGCACTGGTCAAAATTACGGTCGTTTTCGATTGAAGTTTAAGGTTTTCTATGTTACCTTTATCTAAGATAAATGATCCTTAAAACAGTACCCTTGTGGATGTCCTTTATAATTGATAAATTATACGAATTTAAAGTAAAATGCCTTAATTTCTGGGATCATGAATCTTTAACGTAGGGTCTCTCTTTGTCTAGAGTCAACGGCTCTTAGGGAGGTCAGGTCACCTTTGGTATTTATCGCTGCCTATGACTGGGGTCAATAACCCACGTGAGAGATCAGCGGCCATTGACAAGAGTCACTGGTGTTTATTCTTGGGTTAATGACCGTAATGTTGTACGGTCTCCAAACATTGTACGTAACATATGTTGATTTAATATATTTTTTTTGTTTAACTTTTTGAAATTTCTTTCAGTGTACGAGCTCTTGAAATTTGCTTATCCGGATATTTACGATTCCGCACAGAAATGCAATTCATGCAAAACAGAATGATGAAATGTTTGGCCCACGTTAGGTGTTCATTCTGAAACTAAACATAACCGGAGCGATATGAACATTTACAACAATTGTTATCGCCCCAATCATAATTCGAAATCGACGAAGAAAGAAAAAGAATATCCAAATTTTCAAATCCCATGCAACTAATACAAAAACCTTATCAACATGTTTTTATTTCAATTGATAGCGATTGAGAATATTTCTCTCTATTCCAAAACAAAATAAAAGCGTCATTAATTAACCATGTTAATGCTATTAGAATTCAGTTAAGTTTTGTTTGCGTTCGAATAAACATGGCCAACATTAGACCTTTAAACGAAGATTTGCAAAAGGCTGCTGCCGAGCTGGGTGAGGTACCCTCACGTTTAGCTGAGGATTTGGCTGCCCTCAAGGAATGGATCAGACAACAGCCCCACCTGAAAGCCAATACCGATGACCAGTTTTTGGTGGCATTTTTGCGGGGCTGCAAATACAGTTTGGAACGTGCCAAGGGGAAAATTGATAAATTCTTTACATTGAGAAGTAAATATCCGGAATTATTTGCTACCACAGATGTTGATGATCCTAAATTTAGAGAACTTTTTCGTTTGGGGTAAGTGAATAATGGACCTACAGCAGCTTCCTACTGCAGATGATTAATAGAATCTGCTGTTACAGCAGACTGTTCTTGTATACCTAATACTTATTCATTAAATACATTTAATTACCTTGTTTGTCTTCTCTTAGAACGTGGGTCTATCTACCCACTCCCCTCAATGGTAATGGTCCAAGAATTGGCATTATGCGCAGTGGTCTTTATCCTACAGAGAAATTCTCCTGCGAAGAATTCATGCAGCTTACACATACTCTGCAGGAAATTCAGTTGCTGGAAGACGATTATGCCACTATAAATGGTATTGTGTTTATCGGTGATATGGATAAGGCTACAATGGCTCATTTCTTTCAAATGACTCCCTCCGTAATGAAAAAAGCAACAGTGTATTCTGAAGAGGCGATACCCTTAAGACCTAAGTCATCACATTTCATAAATACCCCAGCAGGATTTGAGCCGGTATTTAATATGGTCAAACCTATGATGTCGGTTAAGCAGCAAAATCGGGTATGTAGCAGCTAATAATCCCTAAAAAGGTAACTGGTTATAGGTTTATTTTAAATATTTTCTCGTCTAGATGTTCGTCCATGGTAATAAAATGGAATTGCTCACGCAACAAATCCCCCTGAAATATTTGCCCAAAGAATATGGCGGTGAAAATGGTTCAATTGCCGAAATCATTGAGGATTGGGACAAGAAATTGGATCAATATCGGGATTACTTCAAGAAGAGTGCTGAATATGGTACCGATGAGAAATTGCGTCCCGGTAAAGCTATTGACTTCAATAGTATGTTTGGCATTGATGGTTCTTTCCGCAAGTTGGATGTGGACTAAATTACTGATGATCTAGTTAAGGATATTGGGGAGTGGAAATATAATTGTTATGAAGAAGATAGGTAATAATAAATGTTTGTAAAAGAAGAAAAATTGTAGAAGTTGTTCAATCATTTTTGACAGGATTCAATTAATTTCATTCTGGCTGAATGACTGTTAATCGTGGGCTATGGGTTATTTATTCTAGGCTAATGACCTATATTCATGGGTTAATGATCTTCATTCTTTCATTGAGTAATTTAACAACAAGCTATTCAACAAGGCCAAATCTACCGGGTTCACAAATGACTGGAATGCCTATAAAGAACAACTCAAAATCAATAGTAAGGATCGTAGCAAAGCACAAAGACGTTCTTGGTACACCTTCTGTGAAATGGAAAAGGTCTCAGACGCAGCAAGGCCGTGGAAAATACTATCCGCTGCACCCTGTACAGTGGATTACCTGCAGGATGAGGTTAAAAGCTGGATAAAAAAAAAACAGCGAGCAGCACTACAGCTCGACACACATTTCCTGGGGAACTCACTGACATAACTCGGGGAACTGCAGAACCAGCAAGAGAGCCAGTGGACTGCAAGCATCGCTAGTTTGTTGACTTAGAAATCCAGAATTAGCGGCGTGATGAACAGCTTTGAGCCCTTTAAACCTGCACGAGACGTCATTACACCACCAGAAATTCAGAAAATGTTGAAATATATTATCCCCAGGCTGGAGAATATTTATGAAGGCTGTATCAGGCTCTCATCCCTAATCCCCAATCGATGGAGCCTAGCGGTGAATGGAATACTGTTTGATATAAAATGTTGTGGCTGCAAAGTCTTTGTATATGCGGACGACGTGGAAATCGCAGTAACAGGCAATTCCCCAGCGTCTTCTGAGACATACTACTGGTGGCTCTGAACAAATTGGCTAGATGGGCATGAGGTAGCGGTTTTGACGTTAATCCAAACAAAACAAAATTGGTTCTATTTACTAGGAAGTGGCCTTCGTTGCTGATCATTCGCAGTGAACGGACGTGTTTATCACATAGCGGATAGTTACCAGTACCTATTACGCAATAGCAAAAATCTGTACAAAGTATGTAAGGCCTACATCGTAGTACCTATTACGGTCTAATACAGACCAAATAAAAATAAACTCTCTTGACGGGGATGCCTTCGTGTTCCTATGGAGCGCAGTTCCCCAATCGTCCGACTGTCCGTCCGTTGGTCTTGGCCAAAGCCGACCACACCAAAAAAGGTGGAAATCTCCCCCAACAGGTGGTGCGGTGAGGGGAAAACGTCATTTCCGACCGTCAAAACGGAAGCACAATGAGCATCGTGTAGCGCTCAGAGTTTTGACGAAGTTGGAGGCTGTTGAGGTTTCGGCTCTTACCGAAAAACAAAAAGAGTCACTAGAACGTTGTGGCTGCAAGGTCGTGGCATATGCGGACGACGTGGCAATCGCAGTGAGTGGCAAATTCGTAAACGTCCTCAGAGACATCCTACAGGTGGCTCTGAACATGTTGGCTAGATGGGCCCGAAGCAGCGGTTTGGGCGTTAACCCCAACAAGACAGAATTGGTTCTCTTTACTAGGATGAATAATGTCCCACATGTGGACCCTCCACCTCGGATAAATGGAACAGATCTAGTCTTTTCTGAAAGTACAAAATTTTTAAGAATAATTCTAGATAGGAAAATGTTATTTAGACTTGACGTATTGGAACGTGTAAGGAAGGCCAACGTCGCCTTATATTCCTGCAAAAAGGCTGTAGGGTCGCGGTGGGGACTCTCTCCTAAAATCGTCCACTGGATATATATAGCAGTAGTTCGTCCAATACTGTTATACGGTATTGTGGTATGGTGGACGGCAACTGACAAACTAACCATTACCAACCTACTAACAAAGGTTCAGAGAACTGCCTGCCTGAGCATAAGCGGAGCCTTAAGGACTACAGCGACCGAGTCTCTACAAGCCCTACTCCATATACTGCCGATTAATATTGTGGCGAGAGAAGTTGCAACCAAAGCGGCAATAAGATTAAACTGCCTATCAATGTGTAGGTACAAAAACTACGGTCACATGAGGATATCAAAGTGTAGTGCTATGGTAACCGACCGAGTGGACTATATACCAACGGTGTACACCTTCGAGAGAAATTAAATCACTATGATTCCCGCCAGAGATAATAGAAACCATCTCCACTTTTACACAGATGGTTCGAAGCTTGATGAAAAGGTTGGCTTCGGAGTACACTGTGAAGAACTTAGTCTGGATATAGCTCACAGACTACCAGATACCAGCAGTGTCTATCAAGCCGAAATAATGGCAATATGGGAAGTCGCCAAGTGGCTGAGTCGCAACATAGTAACCAACACTGGCGTTGTCATTTACTCGGACAGCCAGGCTGCCATTAATTCTCTGGAGGCAACATCCCTAAATTCACAAAAGCCCTCGCCTGCCGCAGATCTCTTAACGAGATGGCTGAGCAGTTTAATATACACCTCATATGGGTGCCTGGGCATAGGCATATCCCGGGGAACTGCAAAGCCGATGAACTTGCTAGGAAAGGGACGACATTACAAATTCTCGAAGAATTTGCATATATTGGTGCGCCACTATCCACGTGCAAGCTTTGGCTTAGGCAGTCCAACGAAAGATGGACAGAAATCGGTACCTGCAGGGTAGCTAGACAAATCTGGCCAAGGTATGACCTGAATAGGTCAAAATATCTCCTCGCACTAGAGAGGAAACGATTGTCTACGTTAGTACAGGTTCTGACGGGACACTGCTTGATCGGCGAACACGCCAAAAGATTGGGTATTGACTCCAATGACTTCTGCCGAAGCTGTGGAGATGAGGAAGAAGTGGAGAGCATTGAGCACTTGCTTTGCGACTGTCCCGCTTTGAGTAAACGACGACTGGACATACTGGGGTCGGCATTTTTAGGCAGTCTAACAGATCTTTCCAGTACTGATATTCGTACTATCGATAAATTTATATATCAAACAGGTTGGTTTCGATGAGGGGCATTTCAGCCCGTGGTAACACTAGGGACCTAAACTGGTCTATGTGAGCTTCTAAAAAAATACGGCTGCCACCCTAACCTAAACCTAACTAGGAAGTATAAGGTCCCACATGCAGACCCTAGTATAAATGGAACAGAGTTATTCATTTCTGAAAGTGCAAAATTTCTTGGAATAATTCTAGATAGTAAATTTTCATTCAGATTTAATCTACTGGAACGTGCAAGGAAGGCCCACCTCGCCTTATATTCCGGCAGGAAAGCTGTAGAGTCGCGTTGGGGCCTCTCTCCTAAAATCATCCATTGGATATACATTTATAGCAGTAGTTCGTCAAATACTGTTGTACGACATTGTGGTGTTGTGGATGGAAAATAATAAGCGATCATTTGTCGGGCTCGAATTGTCCTTCGTCGGTTAAATATTCCACCTGTAGATTCTAAAATACCGTCGACGGACTAATGAAGTCCGCCTTTCGGTTTGAAGAGTTTAAACATATAAATTTTTCGGTACGGTAGGTAAACACCTTTATATTTTTCGGTCCAATTATCCGTCGATCGGTTAAAAATGTTCGAAAAGGTTCGATTTAAGAAAGTATGTCCTTTGAATTAAAAATATGTTTGTTCAAAATGCCCCTCCGTGGGTATATAATTGAGTCGGTAAGTAAATAAGGTCCGACTACCGAGTTCAAAAGGCCTTCCGCTGTCCATCTGTCGGAAAAGTGTTATTCTGCCGATCCCAAAAGTATATTTAAATGATTCTGTCCATCATCAAATGTCCGTCTGTCGGTTTAATAGCTTCATTTGTCGGTTTAAAAGGTCCGTCCGTGGCTATACAAGTTCAGTCGGTAGGTAAATAAGGTCCGACTGCCGAGTTCACAAGCTCTTCCGCTGTCGGAAAAGTAATATTTTGCTGATCAGATGATTCAACTAATGAAGGTTCAGAGAACTGCCTGCCTAAGCATAACCGGAGCATTGAGGACTACAGGGACATAGTCTTCACTCCATCTACTACCGATTGCTATTGTGGCTATCGAAATTGCAACCTGAGCGGCATTCAGATTAAACATCTACTGCCGATTGATATTGTGGCTATCGAAATTGAAACCTGAGCGGCATTCAGATTAAACTGTCTATCAATGTGTAGGTACAGGAGCTACGGCCACATGCGGATATCATATTGTTGTACAATGGTAACCGACGGAGTGGACAATATACCAAAAAAAACCTAAAAATTGGCCTGTTTTTGCACGAATTAACGTTACCCGCCTCCCTTAATAAGTTTTTATAGGTGAAAACCTTTTATAAAGAAGAATTTATTGGTTAATGATCTTTACTAATATATCTTTAAAGGATAATGATCTATTATACAGAGTCTCTAACCTTTGCTACTGCGAGTCAATGATTATTAAAGAGGGAATACATTTTTTCAAAAATCGTCAGAGACTCTGCAAGGGATCAACTGTCTTTGACACTATATCAGAGACATTTTTTTGACAGGGATTAATTATCTTTAATGCTGCATCAAAGGCCCTTGTGGGGGTTCAACAATCTATAATATTGCGCCAGAGAACCCTGTGTGGGATCAATAATATTTAAAGCCGTGACATAGACATTTATGGGGGATCAGTAATCTTTAAATCTGTGTCAGAGACTCTTTGGGGATTTAATAACCCTGTAAGCGATCAATTGTATTTATTTATTTATTCTTAGCTAATAGCAGCCGCAGAGATAGCAATATACATATATTTATATACAAAATAAATAACATTTAAAACAAAAAGAGAAAGTAAATAACTAAGAGGAAATAGGAATAACAGGAAATTAAAAAACAAACAAAAAATTTAACTGAAGCAGAAATTAGAAAGGGGACAGGTAGCGTCAGAAACAAAAATAAAGTAAATATATGGTAAAGATGGAACAGAACGTAGCAATAACAAGGCGAAAACAGGAACAGAGCGTAGCAGCAACAGAATACAGCAGGGTAACAAGACCAGACCACAGCGGGAACGAAGTGTCAAGAATAGAGAACAGCAGGAACAGATTAGAACAGGAAGAGATCACAACAGGAAACTGGGAGTTACAGGAATAGTGTATTACAGCATATAACGTATTAGGAACTGAGCATAACAGGACAGGAACATGGACAGAGAGTTTCTGGAAACAGATCATCGCAAGAACATAGCATTACAGGAACGTGGTTTAGTAGAAACCGAGCAGAAAGTAGCAGAAGCACAGGACCAGAGCATTACTGGAACATAATATAGCTGGGACGAAGCCTTGCAGGAACCGAACATTTCAGGAAACATAACGTAGCAGGAACAGAGCATTGCAGGGACAGAACGTAGCAGGAGCACAGTAGGACCAAAGCATTGCAGAAACGGATATTGACAGGAACATAACAAAACAGGAACGAAGCAGGACCCGAAACATAGCAGGAAACAGAACGTAGCAGGAACAGGAATACTGTGTCAGAGAGCCTTAGGAGGGATCAAAAACCTTTAACAATGTGTCAGAGACCATGTGATGGATCACTTAAATTGCATACTATGTCATATAACTTTGTGAGGGTTCAACAGTCCTTAATACTGTTTCAGAGACCCTTATGAGGGATCAATAATCTTTAATATATACTGGCTCCTTGTGAGGAATCCACAATCTTTAATACTATCACACAGATCTTGTGAAGGATCTATAATCTTTCTGACACAGTATGAAAGGACCATTGTGAGAGATCAATAACACTATGCAACAAAAATTTTTTTTTGTTTCCTAGACCTAAAAATTTGTTTTTTGTATAGAGTGTGGCATACTGTTATATAAAATCAAAACCAAAAATTTTTTTAAGGTTAATTTTCTTTTAAAATTGTTTTTAAAATTGTTTCTATTAAAAATACTATTATCGTCGATGGTACCCTTAGTATTTGCACTATAATTTTTGGAGTATATGCCGGATCAGGTCGACTTATGCGTTAAATTGAAGCTATTAATGTGTGCTACCAATTTTGGAAATATCCCTTTCACTTAGAAACAGTGGTTTAGTAACAGTCATTAAACAAATTGGAAAAAGTTGATTTTTTTCAACAAAAAAAATCCTGGGACAAATAAAACATAAAAAATAGAAAAAAATCGAAAAAAAATATTTTATTTTATTTTTTAAAAGTATGCATCCTAGCGAAGAAAATAATGCCTATTTGAAAAAAAATCTATGGATAAATGCAGAAATTATAGCCCTTTTGGTAGAGGTAAGAGAATTTCAAAAAATCTTTTTTTTTAATTTCTGTTTAAATAGCGATTTTATTTATTACTTTTATTTATATTATGTACATTTTAGTTTATTTACATGAACAAGTTTCATTAGAATAATTGTGAGTTCTTTGTTGACGTTTGTAGATTTCGGAATCGGTTTCTGTAATGAGGAACCAAATATAATCTCCCATCATTCTTTCATCCCAGTGCCCTTGGTAACGCCGCTCGATGGACTTCAATTCTTGGTGAAACCTTTCGCCATGTTCGTCATTTACATCGCCAAGATTCTCGGGGAAAAAGTTTAAATGAGAATGCAAGAAATGAATTTTGAGGGACATATTTACACCTGTTGGAATACATAAAGCGAAAAATAAGTTGGAAGAATACATACATATGTGTTATATGTATACATAAATATAAAGAAATATATTTCTAACAAATTTTTCATCATTTTTTAACAAGTCATTAATAATTGTTTCATATTGCGGGCTTTTATTGGTCCAAGGAAATTTGAAACTACAAGCTTAAACGACCTCCATGCTGCAATTTCATCCGACGTCAAATATGATTCGAAATTCACATCTTTCATCAGTTTTTTTATTTTAGGCCCATCAAAAACTCCTTCTTCGATTTTTTGAAAAGAAAGACTATTAATAAACTTTTTAAATATGAGAGTGAATTGCCATCTTTCCTTACGGCTTTTACAAATTTTTTAAAGAGCCCCAGCTTAATATGCAGTGGTGGCAAAATATCGGCTATACCAGAGGCATAACATACCAACTACTTTTAAATCGCAACAAATTTTCCAGTCATGTTCATATTTTATGTAAGGGTGTCCCAAGAAGAGCGCATTTTTTTAATTACTGATGCAGCAATTGAATTGTTTCTCTGGCTGTATGACATGTGGCGCCGTCTTGTTGGAACCACATGCCCTCCACATTCATTTCTTCAATTCTAGGCAAGAAAAAACTGGTTATCATTTCACGATACCGAACACCATTGACTGTTTGCGCTTGACCTGCCTCAAAGGTCCAATGATTCCTCCAGCCCAAAAACCACACCACACAGTGACACGTTGAGGATGCATTTGCTTCTCGTGAATCACTCGAGGATTTTCCGCACCCCAAATGCGACAATTCTGCCTATTGACGAAGCCATCAAAATGAAAATGGGCCTCGTCACTGAAGATGATTTTATCGGCAAAATCAGCATTTTCATGTTGTCTCTCCAATACCCAATTAACGAACTCCCTTCGCTGTCCTTCTCCATTTTTACTAACCTCGTACCTTCTACTAACAAACAATAACAATTATTCAAATGTCAAACAATGACACTTCGAATGTTGCGAGATTTAAAAATTGCGTTCTTCTTGGGACACCCTTTATTTTATCAATTTAGCCATAGTTTCGTATGATTCCTGATTTCCGTTATGTAAAAGTACTGCTTTCAAACTTTCTTTACTGCTGTCAACAAGTAACCTCCATTCCTTTGAATTGTATGTTTGATTAAGTTCCTTGAACAATAGGGGAATGTCCTTGCAAAAGCATCTGTTATCCACAGTTTATTAAATTGTTTGTAAGGTATATCACGGACTCTATAATATGATATGTTAACATCTGGGGCTAAAATATTGTACTGTTTCATCCGAGATGCAAGTAGTTCTGCCTTATCTTTGGTCAGTTCCAAATCTCACACTAGATCAATGAGTTGAAACTGAGTTACACTGATAGAAAAAGCTTCGTCATGACGACGAATTTGTACATCATCACGATTATTTTTTCGTCAAAAGTCAGCTAACGTACGGAATAATCCTCTTGATGAATTTGTTCGTCACCATGACGAATATCTGTTTCCACAAATTTTCGTCCTCAGGATGATCCATTCATCACCACGACGAACACCATTCATCATCATGACGAACTCCATTCATCATCACGACGAATAGCATTCATCACCACGACGAACTCTATTCATCACCATGATGAACTCCATTCATCACCACGACGAATCCCATTCATCATCACGACGAATTCCATTCGTCACAACGACGAATCCAATTCATCATCACGACGAATTCCATTCGTCACCACGACGAATCCCATTCATTATCACGACGAATCCTATTCATCACCACGACGAATTCATGCCCACGACTATTTAAATTTTAAAAATTCCAATAAATGTTCTTCTAGTTTTAAACCATTTAAAATGGTATGAAAAATAAAATTATTTGACTGCATTGCTAGGTTCAGTTGTGAATATTCGTTTCGAGACGCAGTTCTTATCAGGTAAGGCTGAAATCAAACAAACGAGAAGTATTCATTACTTCTGCAATTTTAAATCAAAAATAATAACATCAAGTAATGTATTTGCCAACAGACCACTAGCACAAATGTTTCACACTTATACAGCTTGTCGAGCTGCATGTACGAGTATGCATGTGTTTGATGTTTTGTTAAACAAACACCAGTTACGCCGTGCCAGTGCGGTTTGTTTGAACCAATCGGTGCTGCGTGGAACACACACGTGGACGAACATAACAACGTCGCAGGTCTTACTTTGTTTTGCTGTAGGAGTTGACGTTGCCGTAAAGGGCGAATAAGACCATCGTTCTCATGATGAATGGATAATCTTATTGACGAACGGTGTTCGTCATTAATTATTAGATTTTTTAAATTGATCTTTTACAACAAATTATTTAACTATGGTAATCAGAACGCATATAGAACAGTACATTTAAGCAGAAACTATAATTTGATTGCTTCGTTTGATCATATTTTCAGCAAAATGGCCAAATAAATCTTTTCGTCCTGGGAATGAAACCTTATCGTTCTCTCGACGAATTTCGAAGTCACCAAAAACATGACTTGATGATCGTGTTCGTTCTATTGACGTACAAAAACATCGCATGTACGAAACTTTTCGTCACCAGTACGAAGATATATTGACGAAACTGATTCGTCATGGTGACGAACGGTTTTTCTATCAGTGTAAAAGCGATGACTTCTGACTCAAACTTGAATCGCTTAGAGTTGAGTACTCAGTTGAACTTGATGATGTTTCCGTTATTATGCTGTTAGCTATACTTGGACACTTCCTACTACAATCTATTAACTTAGACAAAAATATCAGTCCGTATCGTGAATGAATGGATGTCTCCAAAATCATTGGCATTCCAAATTGCACGTGAAGTCTAAAATTAAAACGTTTTATTCCATTAATTTTAAATTACTTACCGCATTCTTCCACTAGTCCATCGAGTCAGATTTACATGGCACGAATTACACAAAATACTAGGTGTCCATGGTTCGTTCATATTTTTAACTCGTATGCCAAAATATTACACATCTATTTCTTCTATTATTTTACTAAACGCACGTCGATTTTTTTTAATTTCATATGTTCCGCAGATGTAGCAGAAATTGTCGGGATCATTTACCCATTGTAAAGTACTTTGCCTTTTACTCATACTTCGAAATATAACTTTGTAATATTTTTCAGAAAATCGACTTATCTCTTTAAGGCGCTGAAATACACTAATTTATTAATAAGAAATTTCATTCATAAAAGTCAGTACCTGTAGCTGACATATAGTTTGCTTCGAAAGTAGACACCCAATATTTTCAAGACTGCCGCGTACTACTTTGTATTGCATACATATAATTTTACTACCTGTAAAATAAGCAATATAAGCAAAAACATAATTTAAAAACAAATGTGAAACAAGATTTTTTTGAATTTCCCTAACATTTACAAAATGGCTCATAACTTTTGCATCTATCCATAGATTTTTTTCAAATAGACAGTGTTTTCTTCGTTAGCATGCTGGCTTTTTAAAAATGTTATAAATATAAATGTTTTTTCGATTTTTTATTATATTTTTTATGTTTTTTTTTGCACCAGGAAAAACTGTTTTGTTTTTTTAATCATTTGTTTTCATATTTTTGACAACTGTTACTAAACCAAAGATTCTACGTGAAAGCGAAATTTGCAGCATATGTAGCCCTCATAATTTCATTTAATTTGAGGCATAACACGGCTCAATCAGGCTTATACTTATGGTCCAAATACTGAATGTACCTTCCATGAAAGTTGGAATTAAAAAAAAAAATTACCATAAACATTTCTTTAAATATTTTTTGTGTGTTTGTGACACCTAATTGCACCAGAAACTGTTATCCACATCCCTTGGACAAACATTTTGTTGCATAGTGTAAGAGTTAAGCTGAGTATAGACGATTGCCAGATCGGCAAACGTTATCAACCCTGCTAAAGTGCTGCAAATATACGGATAATGACAGATTGTTAGGCAAAGGTGAATTGACAGTTCAGACAATTGCAAGAAAACATTACAATTTTATATATTTACAATATATGTTGTAAATATTTATATGCAGGTTTGCCAATAAAAATACATTATAGACAGTGTTGCAAATAAAATGTTTTTCTGGCAATGGCGCCGTTGTCACATGCAAACTTCGCACATATAACAATCTGCAAATTATTTCGCAATGACTTTTCTGCTAACGTTGCAAACAAAAATTGTGTGTTCACACGGTTGTAAATTCACAGGGTTGCATTTTTCCGCCATTTTTCTGGCAACGTTTTCCGATCTGCAAATCGTGTGTACTTACCTTTACTAAACTGTATCAGGGCGCAATTAGCTTCGATAATGATCAATGGACATTAAATGGGAATAATATACTCTACATCGGCGTCAACGACTTTTAAGCGATGGTAAAAAAACGTTGTTAGGTGACAATATCTATAAGAAGGATTTAATTACCTTTGGACACACTCAATGAAATGTGATCCGAAGTCAATGGCCGTTAGTAGGGATCAGTGACATGACCTAGCCAGCTCAACCTACTAGGTCTAGCTAGGGGTGAATTCGACAGGGTCAGTGACATTTAAAACGAATGAATTCTGTCGGAATAAACAACTTTGAACTTTACCTTATTCTAATATATGTGAAATTTTCCATTTTTTATGATAATTTTTAATTTTTTTTAAATTATCTTAATTTTCTTAAAAATATAGTTTTTTTTTGCAATATTTTGTATGATAATTTCGAAACCGCTGAACGTATTTAATATTCGATTCTTTAAAAGTTCTCTGAACCAATTCTGATAAATTCTTCTTGATTTATGCTAAAATATGTTCAAGCACTCTATTTTGGTTGAGCTGTGTAATGTACGTCACATAACTGCAATTCCTGAATATTTAAATAATTTAATTATTAATCATTTTGTTTTGGCTTCCTCAATAAGTCTAATCTCTTTTTTTGCCGAACAAATACTCAAGGTCGAACACATTGATTGGAATATCTAACAAAACTGAAATTTAATCACAATGGAAAATCTAGAGGACAGAGAAAGAGAACGGACAATTCCACAACTCTAACAAAATGTTAACAACTATAATCGCAACTTATCAGATATATTTTTTGTTGGTTTCATTTCCAGCCAAAATAAAAGTAGAAAAGTTGTTAGGGACATAATAAAACCACATTCAGTCAGTCCACTGAAGTACGCGTTCCATTCAACATGGCTAATATTAGGCCGTTAAGTGAAGATTTGCAAAAGGCAGCCGCCGAATTGGGTGAAGTTCCCTCCAGGTTGACAGAAGATTTGGCAGCCCTCAAGGAATGGATCGGACAACAGCCCCACTTGAAGGCCAATACCGATGATCAATTTTTGGTAGCCTTCTTGCGTGGCTGCAAATACAGTTTGGAACGTGCCAAGGCAAAAATTGATAAATTCTATACATTGAAAACCAAATTTCCAGAAATGTTCTCCATCACCGATGTTGATGATCCCAAATTTAGGGAGCTCTTCCGAATGGGGTAAGTTAAGTAATTACCAAGTAACTAAATGATTAGTGCTATTGATAAGATTATCATGAGTGCAATTTGAAATAGTTTCACTAAATAACACTGATAACGGGAAATTAATTGACTTGAAGCTGAACAGATATATGGTGGTATACATTTTCCAGCAACGACAGCTGCTCGACATCAGTCTTGCAGAGAACATCAGACTAACATTTAATCGTATCGTTGCGTAGCGTTTACGTTACACTGCTGACTAATTCACGATTATCAGAAATAACTCTATTGTTTATAAATACTCCTAATTATACGCATAATTTCTGGAAGACACAGAACCTCTTGTGTATCCTTCAAAATGACTATATGATAAAAATACTATATCTGTGGTCACAAGCAATAACAGCCTAAATCGTAATTATTTTGGAAGTCAATATGTTTTTATTAATATATTTTCAACAAACATTGTTAGAGAAATTGGGATTTCACGTAAATATAAAATATTGTTGGTAGAATATATATCATACATAACCCTTTCTTAAATCAATATTTCTTAAGTCGACTTAGGCGGTTATCAATAGTGACCACAGTTATAACTTCAATTAATCGCTCTAAATATAACCGACATTTATTATCAAACATTATTTCTCCTCTTTCCCCCCCAGCATATGGCTCTATTTACCCACTCCCCTCCACGAAAATGGCCCACGTATTGGTATTATGCGTCAGGGCCTGCACTCCCCCGATAAATATACAATCGAGGATCTTATGCGAGTTACCAATGTTTTGCGAGAAATTTTATTAATTGAAGATGATCATGCCATCATAAATGGTATTGTTGTAGTTGGTGATATGCAAAAGGCCACTATGGCTCATTTTATGCAGATGAACCCCTCAGTAATGAAGAAAATGGCTGTGTTCTCCGAAGAAGGAATTCCCCTCAGACCCAAGGGGATGCATTTCATTAATACGCCCAGTGGATTTGAACCGGTTTTCAATATGGTCAAACCCATGATGTCGCAAAAGCAGCAACAACGTGTAAGCATAGATGAAAAAATGGTCCTTCGACTTGATTTACAAATGGTATTTAATAATAATATTATGTTTTCAGATGTTTGTTCACGGCAATAAAATGGAACTGCTAACCAAGGAAATCCCTCTGAAATATCTGCCCAAAGAATACGGCGGTGAAAATGGTTCTTTGGAAGAAATTATCGCCGAATGGGACAAGAAATTGGATCATTATAGAGATTATTTAAAAAATAGTACTCAATATGGCACCGATGAGAAATTGCGTCCCGGCAAAGCTATTGACTTCAACAGTATGTTTGGCATTGATGGTTCATTCCGTAAATTGGACGTGGACTAACTTATTGATGATCTTATAAAAAGATATAGTTTAGTAGAAATTAGATGTTAATAAACATTTGAGAAGTTATTTATTTTCAATTTTTTTATAATAAACTCTTTGAAATTTAAAAAAATGTGTGTTTTTGTTATTTATTTTTGGTCTGTGCTTTTGTTATTCAGTCAGAATTTATTTGGTTCGAGACCATATATTTCAGTTACTTTCTGTTTATTGCAAAAAAGTAATAGAAACAAATACAAAAATTGGTAGAGAGTTTTAATTGCTTGGTAGAATTGACTGCATTTTCGATAGACACCACTCTATCATCTTCAGAATTCAGTAGCAATAGTGTATGTCTTTAACATAAATCAGCTGAAATACCTATGGAAGCAGTAAATTTAATCTAACAAGAACTACTAACCAAATAGTAGTCTCTACCAATGGTTGTATTTGTTTCTATTACTTTTTTGCAATGGTCTCGAACCAAATAAATTGTGACTGAATTATAAAAAATTATACATGTTGTGAACCAAAAAATTGGTAAGACTTTTAGAGAGAAAGGCTGTAATTGTTGGCTGTAGTAAACATAAAGACCTCTGATGTCGACTTCAGTATAGAGAAAGACCTTAGAGGTCGACACTAGCATACGGAAAACCTTAGAGGTCTACTCTAGCATAGAGGTAGGTCTTAAATGTCCACTATATTATAGAGGAAGACCTCAGAGGTCGACTCTAGTATACAGGAAGACCTCAGATGTCGGCTCTAGTATAGAGGAAGACCTCAGAGGTCGACACTAGTATAGAGGAAAACCTCAGGGGTCAACTCTAGTATACATGAAGACCTCAAAGGTCGACTCTAGTATACAGGAAGACCTCAGAGGTCGACCATAGCAGAAAAGAAGTCATCGTTGATGACTTTTCTCATAGAAAAGTTCACCGTTGATGACTTTTCTCATAGAAAAGTTCACCGTTGATGACTTTTCTCATAGAAAAGTTCATCGTTGATGACTTTTCTTATAGAAAAGTTCATCGTTGATGACTTTTCTTATAGAAAAGTTCATCGTTGATGACTTTTCTTACAGAAAAGTTCATCGTTGATGACTTTTCTTACAGAAAAGTTCATCGTTGATGACTTTTCTTATAGAAAAGTTCATCGTTGATCACTTTTCTTATAGAAAAGTGCATCGTTGATGACTTTTCTTATAGAAAAGTGCATCATTGATGACTTTTCTTATAGAAAAGTGCATCGTTGATGACTTTTCTTATAGAAAAGTGCATCGTTGATGACTTTTCTTCTAGAAAAGTTCATCGTTGATGACTTTTCTTCTAGAAAAGTTCATCGTTGATGACTTTTCTTCTAGAAAAGTTCATCGTTGATGACTTTTCTTCTAGAAAAGTTCATCGTTGACGAATTTTCTTATAGAAAAGTTCAGCGTTGATGACGTTTCTTATAGAAAAGTCATTCTTATAGAAAAGTTCATCGTTGATGACTTTTCTTATAGAAAAGTTCATCGTTGATGACTTTTCTTATAGAAAAGATCATCGTTGATGACTTTTCTTATAGAAAAGTTCATCGTTGATGACTTTTCGTATAGAAAAGTTCATCGTTGATGACTTTTCGTATAGAAAAGTTCATCGTTGATGACTTTTCGTATAGAAAAGTTCATCGTTGATGACTTTTCGTATAGAAAAGTTCATCGTTGATGACTTTTCGTATAGAAAAGTTCATCGTTGATGACTTTTCGTATAGAAAAATTCATCGTTGATGACTTTTCGTATAGAAAAATTCATCGTTGATGACTTTTCGTATAGAAAAATTCATCGTTGATGACTTTTCGTATAGAAAAGTTCATCGTTGATGACTTTTCGTATAGAAAAGTTCATCGTTGATGACTTTTCGTATAGAAAAGTTCATCGTTGATGACTTTTCGTATAGAAAAGTTCATCGTTGATGACTTTTCGTATAGAAAAGTTCATCGTTGATGACTTTTCTTAGTTCATCGTTGATGACTTTTCTTATAGAAAAGTTCATCGTTGATGACTTTTCGTATAGAAAAGTTCATCGTTGATGACTTTTCGTATAGAAAAGTTCATCGTTGATGACTTTTCGTATAGAAAAGTTCATCGTTGATGACTTTTCGTATAGAAAAGTTTCATCGTTGATGACTTTTCGTATAGAAAAGTTCATCGTTGATGACTTTTCGTATAGAAAAGTTCATCGTTGATGACTTTTCTTAGTTCATCGTTGATGACTTTTCTTATAGAAAAGTTCATCGTTGATGACTTTTCTTATAGAAAAGTTCGTCGTTGATGACTTTTCTTATAGAAAAGTTCATCGTTGATGACTTTTCTTATAGAAAAGTTCATCGTTGATGTATTTTCTTACAGAAAAGTTCATCGTTGATGACTTTTCTTATAGCAAAGTTCATCGTTGATGCATTTTCTTATAGAGAAGTTCATCGTTGATGACATTTCTTATAGAAAAGTTCATCGTTGATGAATTTTCTTCATCGTTGATGACATTTCTTATAGAAAAGTTCATCGTTGATGACATTTCTTATAGAAAAGTTCATCGTTGAAGACTTTTCTTATAGAAAAGTTCATCGTTGATGACTTTTCTTATAGAAAAGTTCATCCTTGATGACTTTTCTTATAGAAAAGTTCATCGTTGATGACTTTTCTTGTAGAACAGTTCATCGTTGATGACTTTTCTTATAGAAAAGTTCATCGTTGATGACTTTTCGTATAGAAAAGTTCATAGTTGATGACTTTTCTTATAGAAAAGTTCATCACTGACGACTTTTTGTATAGAAAAGTTTATCGTTGATGACTTTTCGTATAGAAAAGTTCATCGTTGATGACTTTTCGTATAGAAAAATTCATCGTTGATGACTTTTCGTATAGAAAAGTTCATCGTTGATGACTTTTTGTATAGAAATGTTCATCGTTGATGACTTTTCGTATACAAAAGTTCATCGTTGATGACATTTCGTATAGAAAAGTTCATCGTTGATGACTTTTCGTATAGAAAAGTTCATGGTTGATGACTTTTCGTATAGAAAAGTTCATCGTTGATGACTTTTCGTATAGAAAAGTTCATCGTTGATGACTTTTCGTATAGAAAAGTTCATCGTTGATGACTTTTCGTATAGAAAAGTTCATCGTTGATGACTTTTCGTATAGAAAAGTTCATCGTTGAAGACTTTTCGTATAGAAAAGTTCATCGTTGATGACTTTTCGTATAGAAAAGTTCATCGTTGATGACTTTTCGTATAGAAAAGTTCATCGTTGATGACTTTTCGTATAGAAAAGTTCATCGTTGATGACTTTTCGTATAGAAAAGTTCATCGTTGATGACTTTTCGTATAGAAAAGTTCATCGTTGATGACTTTTCGTATAGAAAAGTTCATCGTTGATGACTTTTCGTATAGAAAAGTTCATCGTTGATGACTTTTCGTATAGAAAAGTTCATCGTTGATGACTTTTCGTATAGAAAAGTTCATCGTTGATGACTTTTCGTATAGAAAAGTTCATCGTTGATGACTTTTCGTATAGAAAAGTTCATCGTTGATGAATTTTGTTATAGAAAAGTTCATCGTTGATGAATTTTGTTATAGAAAAGTTCATCGTTGATGAATTTTCTTATAGAAAAGTTCATCGTTGATGACTTTTCTTATAGAAAAGTTCATCGTTGATGACTTTTCTTATAGAAAAGTTCATCGTTGATGACTTTTCTTATAGAAAAGTTAATCGTTGATGACGAAGGAGTAGAAATTCCGAATTTGAAGAGACTGTGCTTGTATTTTATTTTCGTCCACAAGACCTTCACAAGTTGTAAAAAAACATTTAAGCGATTAACACATTTATGACCTCTCAAATAACTGCAATTCATAGCAAAATGAATTATGCAAGTTTTATTTGACGCTGTCAAATAAAACTTTTCTTATAGAAAAGTTCATCGTTGATGACTTTTCTTATAGAAAAGTTCATCGTTGATGACTTTTCTTATAGAAAAGTTCATTGTTGATGACTTTTCTTATAGAAAAGTTCATTGTTGATGACTTTTCTTATAGAAAAGTTCATCGTTGATGACTTTTATTATAGAAAAGTTCATCGTTGATGACTTTTCTTATAGAAAAGTTCATCGTTGATGACTTTTCTTATAGAAAAGTTCATCGTTGATGACTTTTCTTATAGAAAAGTTCATCGTTGATGACTTTTCTTATAGAAAAGTTCATCGTTGATGACTTTTCTTATAGAAAAGTTCATCGTTGATGACTTTTCTTAGTTCATCGTTGATGACTTTTCTTATAGAAAAGTTCATCGTTGATGACTTTTCTTATAGAAAAGTTCATCGTTGATGTATTTTCTTACAGAAAAGTTCATCGTTGATGACTTTTCTTATAGCAAAGTTCATCGTTGATGCATTTTCTTATAGAGAAGTTCATCGTTGATGACATTTCTTATAGAAAAGTTCATCGTTGATGAATTTTCTTCATCGTTGATGACATTTCTTATAGAAAAGTTCATCGTTGATGACATTTCTTATAGAAAAGTTCATCGTTGAAGACTTTTTTTATAGAAAAGTTCATCTTTGATGACTTTTCTTATAGAAAAGTTCATCGTTGATGACTTCTCTTATAGAAAAGTTCATCTTTGATGACTTTTCTTATAGAAAAGTTCATCGTTGATGACTTTTCTTGTAGAACAGTTCATCGTTGATGACTTTTCTTATAGAAAAGTTCATCGTTGATGACTTTTCGTATAGAAAAGTTCATAGTTGATGACTTTTCTTATAGAAAAGTTCATCATTGACGACTTTTTGTATAGAAAAGTTTATCGTTGATGACTTTTCGTATAGAAAAGTTCATCGTTGATGACTCTTCGTATAGAAAAATTCATCGTTGATGACTTTTCGTATAGAAAAGTTCATCGTTGATGACTTTTTGTATAGAAATGTTCACCGTTGATGACTTTTCGTATACAAAAGTTCATCGTTGATGACATTTCGTATAGAAAAGTTCATCGTTGATGACTTTTCGTATAGAAAAGTTCATGGTTGATGACTTTTCGTATAGAAAAGTTCATCGTTGATGACTTTTCGTATAGAAAAGTTCATCGTTGATGACTTTTCGTATAGAAAAGTTCATCGTTGATGACTTTTCGTATAGAAAAGTTCATCGTTGATGACTTTTCTTATAGAAAAGTTCATCGTTGATGACTTTTCGTATAGAAAAGTTCATCGTTTTTGACTTTTCTTATAGAAAAGTTCATCGTTGATGACTTTTCTTATAGAAAAGTTCATCGTTGATGACTTTTCTTATAGAAAAGTTCATCGTTGATGAATTTTCTTATAGAAAAGTTCATCGTTGATGAATTTTCTTATAGAAAAGTTCATCGTTGATGAATTTTCTTATAGAAAAGTTCATCGTTGATGACTTTTCTTATAGAAAAGTTCATCGTTGATGAATTTTCTTATAGAAAAGTTCATCGTTGATGAATTTTCTTATAGAAAAGTTCATCGTTGATGACTTTTCTTATAGAAAAGTTCATCGTTGATGACGAAGGAGTAGAAATTCCGAATTTGAAGAGACTGTGCTTGTATTTTATTTTCGTCCAAAAGACCTTCACAAGTTGTAAAAAAACATTTAAGCGATTAACACATTTATGACCTCTCAAATAACTGCAATTCATAGCAAAATGAATTATGCAAGTTTTATTTGACGCTGTCAATTTCTTCAATATGTCTCTAACGGACTGAGGAATTATTTAGTTCCCAAAACTCTTAAGAAAATCGAAATATTAGAGAAATGAAGAGAGAGAACGAGAGAAGTCTATACCCTTAACTGATTAGCTCTTTTTATAAACTTTAACATTTACCGAAGTACTATCACAAACAATAAACACAAATTATCTTTCCAATTTTTTTTTTATTATTTCATTGATAACAATTGATTTTATTTCCCTTAAAAAAAACGAGCACTTGAATTACGTTTAGACACAATTGACAATTTAGTCCATTTTCGTGCGCGTTTTGCTAAACATGGCCAATATTAGACCTTTAAATGAAGATTTGCAAAAGGCTGCCGCCGAGCTGGGTGAGGTACCCGCGCGGCTGTCCGAGGATTTGGCTGCTCTCAAGGAATGGATTAGACAACAGCCCCACTTGAAGGCCAACACCGATGATCAATTTTTGGTAGCCTTCTTGCGTGGCTGCAAATACAGTTTGGAACGTGCGAAGGCAAAAATTGATAAGTTCTATACATTGAAAACTAAATTCCCAGAACTGTTTTCGGCCACCGATGTTGACGATCCTAAATTTAGAGAGCTGTACAATTTGGGGTAAGTAAAAATAACTGGAATAATGGAAAAAGCTGACAGTAGCTAGGTTTGATACCCAAAACAAAGATTGCTTAAAAGGAAATGATTTTCGAAATAAATTATTTGGCTTTAGATAGGAATACGTATAGAAGTGGAGATTCCCTGGTTATATAGCTTAATGTTTGCTTATGTTTCCATTACCGATTTTGAGTACTCGAATTCTTTTATTGGATTACGAATATGTTAGCTGTAAATTACGTTCTTTGTTTTAATCAGCAGTATATTGAATTGTAGCACAGTGGGGTCGATAGCAGAAAAGTCATCAACGATTAACTATTCTATACGAAAAGTCATCAACGATGAACTTTTCTATAAGAAAAGTCATCAACGATGAACTTTTCTATAAGAAAAGTCATCAACGATGAACTTTTCTATAAGAAAAGTCATCAACGATGAACTTTTCTATAAAAAAAGTCATCAACGATTAACTTTTCTATAAGAGAAGTCATCAACGATGAACTTTTCTATAAGAAAAGTCATCAACGATGAACTTTTCTATAAGAAAATTCATCAACGATGAACTTTTCTATAAGAAAAGTCATCAACGATGAACTTTTCTATAAGAAAAGTCATCAACGATGAACTTTTCTATAAGAAAAGTCATCAACGATGAACTTTTCTATAAGAAAAGTCATCAACGATGAACTTTTCTATAAGAAAAGTCATCAACGATGAACTTTTCTATAAGAAAAGTCATCAACGATGAACTTTTCTATAAGAAAAGTCATCAAC
Organism: Eudasyphora cyanicolor; assembly: GCA_963930755.1. Taxonomy (NCBI): domain Eukaryota; kingdom Metazoa; phylum Arthropoda; class Insecta; order Diptera; family Muscidae; genus Eudasyphora; species Eudasyphora cyanicolor. The sequence continues at coordinate 34,212,006 of OZ005738.1, forward strand.
GATGAACTTTTCTATAAGAAAAGTCATCAACGATGAACTTTTCTATAAGAAAAGTCATCAACGATGAACTTTTCTATAAGAAAAGTCATCAACGATGAACTTTTCTATAAGAAAAGTCATCAACGATGAACTTTTCTATGAGAAAAGTCATCAACGATGAACTTTTCTATGAGAAAAGTCATCAACGATGAACTTTTCTATGAGAAAAGTCATCAACGATGAACTTTTCTATGAGAAAAGTCATCAACGATGAACTTTTCTATGAGAAAAGTCATCAACGATGAACTTTTCTATGAGAAAAGTCATCAACGATGAACATTTCTATAAGAAAAGTCATCAACGATGAACTTTTCTATAAGAAAAGTCATCAACGATGAACTTTTCTATAAGTAAAGTCATCAACGATGAACTTTTCTATAAGAAAAGTCATCAACGATGAACTTTTCTATAAGAAAAGTCATCAACGATGAACTTTTCTATAAGAAAAGTCATCAACGATGAACTTTTCTATAAGAAAAGTCATCAACGATGAACTTTTCTATAAGAAAAGTCATCAACGATGATTTTTTCTTTAAAAAAAGTCATCAACGATGAACTTTTCTATAACAAAAGTCATCAACGACGAACTTTTCTATAAGAAAAGTCATCAGCGATGAACTTTTCTATGAGAAAAGTCATCAACGATGTCCGTTTCGATAAGAAAAGTGACCGTTTCTATAAGAAAAGACATCAACGATGACCGTTTCTATAAGAAAAGTCATCAACGATGACCGTTTCTATAAGAAAAGTCATCAACGATGACCGTTGCTATAAGAAAAGTCATCAACGATGACCGTTTCTAGAAAAAAAATCATCAACGATGAACATTTCTATACGAAATTCATTTAGTTCATTAACGATGAACTTTTCCATAAGAAAAGTCATCAATGTCTCGAACATCGTAACCAATTTGGGCAACAGTTGTTTTTTTGTTTTAAATTTTGAAATTTTGTTAGCAGTATTTTTTTAAACCTTTAATTTTTTCTCCTAGCATGTGGCTCTATTTACCCACTCCCCTCAATGGAAATGGTCCTCGTATTGGTATTATGCGTAGTGGTCTTTATTCCACCGATAAATATGGCGTCGAAGATATAATGCAAGTTGCCACCGTTTTACAAGAAATTTTATTAATTGAAGACGATTATGCCAACGTAAATGGTGTGGTGTTCATTGGTGATATGGAAAAGGCCACCATGGCCCATTTCTTGCAGATGACTCCCTCAATTATGAAGAAAATGACAGTGTTCTCGGAAGAAGCAATTCCCCTGAGGCCCAAGGCTTCACATTTCATTAATACACCCAGTGGATTTGAACCCGTTTTCAATATAATCAAACCTATGATGTCGGAAAAACAACAAAAGCGGGTAAGAGTAGAGGAACAAAATGGTCCTTCGACTTGGTTTCAAATTTATTAATTTTATATTATATATTTTATATTATTATTATATTTGCAGATGTTTGTTCACGGCAATAAAATGGAATTGTTAACCAAAGAAATCCCTTTGAAATATCTACCCAAAGAATATGGCGGTGAAAATGGTTCGGTGGAGGAAATTCAAGCCGAATGGGCCCAAAAATTAGATCAATATCGGGATTATTTCAAGAACAGCACTCAATACGGTACGGATGAGAAATTGCGTCCCGGAAAAGCTATTGACTTCAATAGTTTGTTTGGCATTGATGGTTCGTTCCGCAAATTGGATGTGGACTGACTTATTGATGAGCTGTTTAAAGATATAACTGAGTAACATGTGGAATTTTATATTAAAATACTTTTTTTACAATTAAATAAAAATTTTATTCCAAAAATGGGGAATAATTGAATCAAACAAAAATCTCAACCAAAAAAAAAAGCTGCAATTTTTATCGGCTTTAAATACATACATAAGTATATATGTATAACCTAAATGTTGACAGCACATAAGTCTATCAAACAACTTTTAGTAACAATCATTAATACTGCGACAGTATCTAAGTAGAAGTAGACTTATCGGAGTAGATTTTATATCATTGATAACAAATTGATTTTTTTCCTCTTCTATAACATTTTAGTCTACAGTAATTCTGCACTACATACATAATTCACAGTCAGTCTGTGTTTTATAATGAAAAATAGTAGACCAATAACACTATGCAACAAAATTATTGCCGAAGGGCTGTGCATAACATTTTCTGGTGATTTTTGGTTGGGGTTTATATTTAGAAAATCCATTATGGACGTATTAAGTAATGTCATATTATGTTCAGGTGAAGGGTGTCTCTAAACCGACCTTGACCACACGGAATCTTGTCTGCTGCAATTAAAAGATAGTAAATGACAAACATTCCAACTCAAGTTGCAAATCGTCGCTAGTTTTTGGTTCCACACAAAGATATAAATAGTAAGTGCATTTTTTCTGTGGTCACCAGGTGAACCATCAGAGAGAGAGAGAGAGCGAGAGGGAGTTTTCTTATCAAAGTAAAAATTATAGATTTGGCACTATGAGTAGGTGCAAGATCCACTTATCATTTCTCACGTTATTGAATTTTACTTCGAACAGTTGATTTTATTGTTTTTGAATATAATTTAGATAACCAAAATTCAGTTCAGGGCGCGAACAAACTGTGGGTAGTAATATAATTTTAAATGGAAGTTTGCAAAAAAAACAAGTAAGAAAGTTTCAGTCGGGTAAACCGACTAAGGTATACCCTCACTTTGTGAGTAATGTAATATATAACATTACACCAATAAATCTGTCAATTTGTGTGGGAGGTACCAGAAGGGGTTTTCCAAATACACATATTTTTCGGTAAACAGTACATTCTTAAATACATTGCATTGTGCTGAACTATAAGCGTTTATGTGCACTGGTATATTAAAGTTACGAGCTATGTAATTTTGGTATGAGTTGGTCATTTTGTGTGGGAGGTACAAAAAGGGGCGGGGTGATAACGCCCACTTTTTACAGGACTATAGGCACTATAACAGCATTACACTGTACAAAATTTCAAGTATTTGTATGCACTGGTATTAAAGTTACAAGCCGTTTACTTTTGGTACGAAACGGTCCATTTGTGTGGGAGGTACCAAAAGGGGCTGTACAATAATGCCCATTTTTTACCGGACTATAGGCGCTACAAAAACATTATACTGTAGAAAATTTCAAGCATTTTTATGCACTTGTATTAAAGTTATAAGCAGTTAAATTTTGATGCAAAATGGTCCATTTGTGTGGGAGGTACCAAAACGGGCATGTCAACTTCACCCATTTTTCTCGAGTTAATAGCGACTAATATACTAATATTATGTGCAGAATTTCAAAAGATTCGAATAAGTAGTATAGAAGTTATTAAAGAATCAATATTTCACTAAATTTTAACCCTTTGTGTGGGAGGTACCAGAAGGAGTAGACCAATATGGCCCATCTTCGAACTCATCCGGAGATAGATCAAAATATTACCACATACCAAATTTGAAGTCAATCGGTTACTCCTATCGAGAGTTATCGTGCGCACCAGCCAGCAGACACACAGACAGACAGACAGACAGGCAGACAGACAGACAGACAGACAGACAGACAGACAGACAGACGGACGGACATTGCTCATTCGACTTAAAATGACCCAAAACGGATTTCCTCCGAACATACTTAGGGTCTTAGATCACTCCTTCGATGTGTTACACTTTTTTCCGTAGCAAATGATATATACCCTCGTCACACTAAAGTGAGGGTATAAATACAATGAAGCAGCAGCAGGAAATTGGTAGAAGTAACAACTAAAACTAATACCGATGTGAAGCCAAGAGAAACGGCTCAATTACTGTCGTACCATGATGTCACTGGAGTAAACGGAACAGTGATTGGACACTCAGTAACGAGAGCAGTGAAACGATTTTATATTACAATCAAAACGAATACGGAATTGCAGCTGATAAAAACGGATATGTGCTGAACGAAAACGTAAACGTAAACGTAAACGTAAACGTAAACGTAAACGTAAACGTAAACGTAAACGTAAACGTAAACGTAAACGTAAACGTAAACGTAAACGTAAACGTAAACGTAAACGTAAACGTAAACGTAAACGTAAACGTAAACGTAAACGTAAACGTAAACGTAAACGTAAACGTAAACGTAAACGTAAACGTAAACGTAAACGTAAACGTAAACGTAAACGTAAACGTAAACGTAAACGTAAACGTAAACGTAAACGTAAACGTAAACGTAAACGTAAACGTAAACGTAAACGTAAACGTAAACGTAAACGTAAACGTAAACGTAAACGTAAACGTAAACGTAAACGTAAACGTAAACGTAAACGTAAACGTAAACGTAAACGTAAACGTAAACGTAAACGTAGCGTAAACGTAAACGTAAACGTAAAAAAAACTAAACCTAAACCTACACCTAAACCTAAACCTAAACCTAAACCTAAACCTAAACCTAATCCTAAATCAATAAAGGATTCCAGTCCTTTATTGCTCACAACAAGAGTTCTGCTAAAATGATCAGAACATCCATATATATTTTTTTCTCTGCGTGTAGAAACTGTTTGTGTAATCTTCAAATTTATTACGTCTTCTTAGTTCTTTACTCAAAATTGTAAAACCTTATCTAATTTACCAACCAGACGATATCATTTGTGATCGTCATCCCCTATGGCCGATTTTACTAGTATATTGTATAGCGTGATCCATTTCGAGGTTCCCTACTTTTTTAAAGAAATTAATTGGGGAATGTTTATTATCATTTGAAAAAACATTCTTTGGCATTTATTTTTTGAAGATTATGTCTATCAAATGGTGGCCGCGGCTACGTCTCAGATGGTCCATCCATTGAGTCCAATTTTCGATGACTCGTTCGAGCATTTCAACTGGTAACTGGCGAATGACACGCGTAATGTTTTGCTCCAAGGCCTGAATCGAAGCGGGTTTGTCCGCATAAACTTTAGACTTTACATATCCCCACAGGAAACAGTCTAACGATGTGATATCACACGATCGACCGGCCCAAAACGTGAAATTATCTGCTCCCCTAAGTGTTCTCTCAATAAATCCATTGATTGATGCGATGTGTGGGAAGTGGCGCCGTCTTGTTGAAACCAAATGTCGCCGAGATCACGACCTTCAATTTCAGGCATCAAATAGTCGGTTAACATGGCACGATAACGGTCGCCATTGAAGGTTACGTTCTCACCGGCATCATTTTTGAAGAAATATGGACCGATGATTCCACCGGCCCACGGTTGCTCTTCGTCCCAAATGCGGCAATTTTGCTTGTTTACATACCCATTGAGCCAGAAATGGGCCTCATCGCTGAACAAAATTTGGCTCGAAAACGTCGGATCTTCTTGGAACTTTTCAAGAGCCCATAGAGCGAAGCGATGTCGCTTGGGAAGGTCGGGCGGCTTCAGTTCTTGCACAAGCTATTTTGTATGCTTTCAATTTAATATCTCGACGTAATATGCGAACGGCGCCGAATCGACTCTTCACGGTCTTCGTGTACACTCTCAGCTACGGCTGCTACATTTTCTTCACCGCGTGCTGGACGTGGTTTATTCGGTCGAATATTATCCAATAATGAATGCTGGGTCTCAAGATGGGTGTTGCGAATAGTACGCTCAGTAGGCCGATTATGTTGACCATAAGTTGAGCGAAGTGCACGAAACACATTCCTCACAGAACATGAATTTTCGTAATAAAGTTGAAAAATTTGTAAACGTTGTTCAGGCGTTACTCTTTCCATGATGAAATGCCCATTCGGGTTGTTGAAACCAAAATCGCTGAGAGAGAATAGTCTCGCATGTGGAGTTGCAAACCAACCGGGTGCCTTGACCCATAGAATGTTAAGGAGTTGTAGATGGACCCCGCCCCTAACCAAGGAGCATTGCACATTGTGTGTGGAGGCGTTGGTAGACGCATGTATTCACCCAGGTGTTTAGAGCACGGTGGGATTAAGCCAAACGGCGGGAACTCACCTAAATCCAGAGAACCTAACTATGATGCAGATGATCGGGAATTTAGAAAGATCTTTCGCATGGGGTGAGTGGAAGTGGGTTTTTTTCATATGAAGACCGATTGAATATAAATTTTTGCTGAAATTGTCTTTTTAGCGTTTTCATCTATTTAACCAAACTTCTGATCGAAGATGGTGCATTGCTATTATGCGCAGTAATAGCTTGCCATTTGATATATATCCCGCCGAGGATGTTATGCGTAAATGCTGTGCATTGTAAGAAATTCTTCTACTCGAGGATGATCGAGCCCAGCTAAAAGTTCATTTCTCAATATGAGTCCGTCGATGGCGAAAAAATTAACTGTATTCTCCGAAGAAGTCATACCCTTAAGACACAAGGCCCTGCACTTTATTGATGTCCCTGGTGGTTTCGAGAAGGTCTTCAATATGTTCAAACCCACATTGTCGGCCAAGCAACAGAGTCGGGTAAAATAAATTTCTAGAAAATAATAAATAAGTAACAACTTACCTTCTTTCACTTGCAGATGTTTGTCCATGGCAGCAAATTGGATGTGCTTAAGGATATCCCATTGAAATATTTATCAAAGGAATATGGCGGGGATAATGGTTCGGTGGAGGAAGTTCTCAATGTGTGGGGGAAGAAACTGGATGAGTATAGAGATTATGGCACCGATGAGAAATTGCGTCCTGGTTATGCCATAGACTTCGATAGCATATTTGGTATTGATGGTTCCTTCCGGAAACTGGATGTTGATTGAGTGGCTGGAGAAGGTAAGGGAAGCAATTTGGGTTAGTTAGTTAAATATTAACTTTTTTAAACTATATAAAAAATTGTAATTTTAATATTAAACAAACAGAAGCTAGTAACGCGAATTATTCTACTATTTCTGTTAATTTTCCTCTGATATACAACTCGTCATAATTTGAATTCATTAAAGACTATAAAAGTGTACCACAATTATGCGAGCAAAGCTTCTGTTGTAGAACTGACATAAAAAGCTTAATCATCACAGTTCATCGCATATATCGGAGTCCTCTAACTATTGAAATGTAGCACAAAAATCTGGACAGAGTTTTTATTACTAAACAAATTGATAAGATATGTTCAGTGAGAAAAAAGTTATGAAGTTATACTTTCCAAAAAATATTCTTTGTAAAAAATACAGTACAAAACCAGTAAGGAAAGGCTAAAGTCGGGCGGTGCAGACTATATGATACCCTACACCATGGGGGCTATAGCTAAATCTGAACCAATTTTCTTCAAATTCGGCAATCTTCAATTCGGCCATGGATCAATAAACTCTACCATGCCAAATTTCAAAGCGATTAGATGTAAACTGCAGCTTCTACAGGGCTAAAGGGCCAAATCGAACGAAACATATACATTTCAAAACAATTGGATGTAAACTGCAGCTTCTATAGGGATTAAAGGCCAAATTGGACGAAACATATATATTGGAGATACATATATTTATATATCGGAACCGATTTCAAAGAATTTCAATAGAATTCTTTCCAGCTGCGAAAGACTACTATATGAACGGACAGACATGGTTAAATCGGTCAGCTGGTGATCCTGAGTTGATCGGTACACTTTAAGGCGGTCTAACTATAGTATTTCTAGCTGTTACAAACATCTGCCGTGAAGCAATCTTATAATAACCTGAAGGGAATAAGACAATAGACATCGATGCGGACTTTTTAGGGGCTATATCAAAACATGTACCGATATCCCCCACGTCCTATTCGATGTCCCTGGTCGAAAAACGGACTATGTATCAATTTACATAAAGATCGATTCCGGCCGCCGCTTGCGCGCAAGAATATACATATGCATGAACATATGGACATGGATAACACGACTTAAAGAGTGCCGATCGGTTTAAAAAAAAAACTATATTTTTGGCGTTACAAACAAATGCCTAAAGTCATAATACCCTGTACAACAGTGTAGTGTCGGGTTTAAAAAAACATGCTGTATACGCTTATTGAATATTTTATTCATTGACGACGATAAACAGACGAGGCGAGAAAATTCAATGAACTTTCTTACTTGTTTTCTTGTTTAAGTGCAATAAATAATATCGTGTGGTTTTTATTTTAACTTCAGTTGGCGTTCGATATTTTAAAACCGGTTAAAATAAATAGAACACATAAGTATTTTTGCAAGGGGTAAGACAAATGGTAGGTACGAAAATAGCCAACTAAATGATAACCTACAACACTCTGTAGCTATGATAAAATATGGGATACTTCTTTTTTTTTAAATGAAAACTAAAAATAATATATAACAAATATTTTGTGGATTTTTTCTTATAGTTTTATTAATAATTTAAAAAAACTGCAAACAAAAAGCGGCTTAAAAACAACATTAAAATCTAAGTCCAATGTTCTTTTTTGATGTCTCCTTCCGAAATTTTAGTCAAAATAAATAAAAAAATTATTTTATTTTATTTTATTTTATTTTATTTTATTTTATTTTATTTTATTTTATTTTATTTTATTTTATTTTATTTTATTTTATTTTATTTTATTTTATTTTATTTTATTTTATTTTATTTTATTTTATTTTATTTTATTTTATTTTATTTTATTTTATTTTATTTTATTTTATTTTATTTTATTTTATTTTATTTTATTTTATTTTATTTTATTTTATTTTATTTTATTTTATTTTATTTTATTTTATTTTATTTTATTTTATTTTATTTTATTTTATTTTATTTTATTTTATTTTATTTTATTTTATTTTATTTTATTTTATTTTATTTTATTTTATTTTATTTTATTTTATTTTATTTTATTTTATTTTATTTTATTTTATTTTATTTTATTTTATTTTATTTTATTTTATTTTATTTTATTTTATTTTATTTTATTTTATTTTATTTTATTTTATTTTATTTTATTTTATTTTATTTTATTTTATTTTATTTTATTTTATTTTATTTTATTTTATGTTATTTTATTTTATTTTATTTTATTTTATTTTATTTTATTTTATTTTATTTTATTTTATTTTATTTTATTTTATTTTATTTTATTTTATTTTATTTTATTTTATTTTATTTTATTTTATTTTATTTTATTTTATTTTATTTTATTTTATTTTAGTTTATTTTATTTTATTTTATTTTATTTTATTTTATTTTATTTTATTTTATTTTATTTTATTTTATTTTATTTTATTTTATTTTATTTTATTTTATTTTATTTTATTTTATTTTATTTTATTTTATTTTATTTTATTTTATTTTATTTTATTTTATTTTATTTTATTTTATTTTATTTTATTTTATTTTATTTTATTTTATTTTATTTTATTTTATTTTATTTTATTTTATTTTATTTTATTTTATTTTATTTTATTTTATTTTATTTTATTTTATTTTATTTTATTTTATTTTATTTTATTTTATTTTATTTTATTTTATTTTATTTTATTTTATTTTATTTTATTTTATTTTATTTTATTTTATTTTATTTTATTTTATTTTATTTTATTTTATTTTATTTTATTTTATTTTATTTTATTTTATTTTATTTTATTTTATTTTATTTTATTTTATTTTATTTTATTTTGTTTTATTTTATTTTATTTTATTTTATTTTATTTTATTTTATTTTATTTTATTTTATTTTATTTTATTTTATTTTATTTTATTTTATTTTATTTTATTTTATTTTATTTTATTTTATTTTATTTTATTTTATTTTATTTTATTTTATTTTATTTTATTTTTTGTTTTAATTTGATATTTTTCTAATTAAAAATCTTTACCATAGGGTGGAATGTAGGGTATAATACAATGGGTAGGATGTGTGTGTCAGTTATTTATTTATTTTTGTCAAAGATTTTGTTAAACAAATTTTAGGTACATAATTATACAAATATATTATTATTTCTGCTGTTTTATCATTTAAGGTGAATTTCACATGAAGTTTGTCCTCAGTAAGTTAATTAGGATGGTACTGAAGAATAAAATTATATAACGCTTTAATAAATAATAGAAAAAAATTTAGCATTCTTAGGCAACTTTAGAAATTGTACAGTACCCACACTAACACACATATCTCCTATACATATATGTATTATTTGTTTGAAATACAAAATAAATTTCAAGTTTTTAAACGCAGATACATAAAATCCTTCCAGATATATTTCGTTCCAATTTTTAGTCTCGCTTAAGATCTTCAAGCCGCCAGAACATGGCTCAAATAAAACCTCTCAGTCCGACTTTGCAGAAAATAGCTAACGAAGAGTTGCATGAAGTACCCTCACGAATACCTGAAGATTTGGAGGCATTAAAATTATGAATTACCTTAAGGCACGTATGGATGATCAATTTCTAGTACAATTCTTGAGAGGCTGCAAATACAGTCTGGAAAGGGCTAAAGAGAAAATTGATCGTTTTTATGTTTTGAAGACGAAAATTCCTAAAATGTTTGACCTCTGCGATGTGGACGATGAGAAATTTCGTCAATTTTTTAACTTAGGGTAAGATTTGTGAAAAGGATTTAGAACTATTATTCAACCTAATGCTCTGTTTTCCGCCTTAGTTGTTTTAGCTTGCTGTCCAAGCCTCTCAATGATGATGGCTGTCGCATAATATTGTTTCGCTTTAATTATAGTGTAGACGATTATCCATTCGTCGAAGATATTTTCCTCCACGTTGCTGGACTCTATGAAGTATTGTTAATGGATGATCCATATTCCTGTATTCGGGGTACGATTTTCATGATGGACATGTCGAAGGCCACACTGACTCATTTTCTCCAAGTAACAGTAAACAATTTCAAAATAATGCTGTCTTACTTTGAAAGGACTCTGCCGTTGCGCCTGAAGGCGATCTACTATTTTAATATACCTCCAATAGCTCACCAATTTTTTAAAATGCTGCTGCCACTGTTCTCGGAAAAACTAAGACAAAGGGTGAGTAATTAAAATAAAATAAAATAAAATAAAATAAAATAAAATAAAATAAAATAAAATAAAATAAAATAAAATAAAATAAAATAAAATAAAATAAAATAAAATAAAATAAAATAAAATTAAAATAAAATAAAATAAAATAAAATAAAATAAAATAAAATAAAATAAAATAAAATAAAATAAAATAAAATAAAATAAAATAAAATAAAATAAAATAAAATAAAATAAAATAAAATAAAATAAAATAAAATAAAATAAAATAAAATAAAATAAAATAAAATAAAATAAAATGAAACAGAGACGAGACGTCAAATTCTGAGGTACCGCTGATATACCTCAAGGCGAAAATATGGACCGATTGGCCCACTATTCTTATAACAACAATATTCCTATGATAATTGATTTTTAGATTGTCGTATGTGGTTCCATGGATGATCTTACTCTGCGCGTGCCTCTGAAGTACTTGCCTCAGGAGTATGGTGGAGAAAATGGTGTAATGGCTGAAGAGGTAAAGGCGCTTCAATTAAAATTCGCAGAATATCGAGATTACTTCAAAGAAAATGCTAACTATGGCACCGATGAGTCATTACGACCGGGTAAACCCTTAGACATTGACGATATGTTTGGAGTGGGTGGTTCATTTAGAAAATTAGCGGTGGATTGAAGTTGAAATATTTGAATCATTGTTTGAATTGTATCAATTTTATCAATAAAAACTTTTGCTGAAGTCTATTAATGCTGAACTTTTCTTTCTGCTATTTTTTGCAGCATTAGGTGGTTTTAATTGTATTTACATTACAATTTATTCCTATGATGTAGTTGCTTTAACATTTGAATTAATCAACATTAGGGCGTGTCGAAACTGCAAAAGTTGTCAATTGTATTGTAGCAATATAAAGATATCCTAGAACAAGATTATAAGTGCTAAGCCTGACTTTATAACGCCCTCCCGATTTGTCTACTATCATTTCTCCCTAAAACCCTGAAGAGACAATACATAGTTCCGAGTACCTTAGGACTAAAATATATCACAATCTACTTTCCAATCAACAGCATGCCTACAGCAATGAAAGTTATCTCTCTGTTCATCAATCCCATCTAAAATTCCTTGCCTATCTTTGGGTCATGGATCCCGGCTGCTTTGCAACTCCACATTCGAGACCACTTTCTCTCAGCGAGCCCCAAAGGGACCATACCAATAGTCAGGCCAGAACCTGACTATTGGTACCCGGTCTGACTGCGTAGCCGAAGATACTACCAGTGAAGCATATCTGCTTACACCAGCTGACTGTCTGGGACTGCTTATTCACGCCGAGACATTTATTCCCAGCTAACCTTTATGTTTAAAGGCTGTACACTATCCGCAACCTGTGACACGTCCAGTCAAAGTTTTGACATTATAGCAGTTTTAGTTCCTATTTTTTACTGCAACAGTAATTTTCAATTTTATAAAAAATCAATACACCCTAATCTACTTCATCTGAAGAAATAACCTGCCACAACAAACTGCAATGATTTATGATATAAATAAATTCACATTAATAGTAATTGCTTTTAAGCACATGAGAAATATCAAAGATTGTCGTCTAAAGTCTCAGCAATTACTGGTTTCAATTAAAACAAACAACAAAAAACTGCAACAACAGTGGAAAGTTATTAACTATAAATAAAGTAGGAAAATTAGACACTTAGAAAAATGAGCAGTTGAAGAGAAAATTATTGCAATTCTGAGATATATATTTTTTTTTACAAAACTGACAGGTCCAGCACATCTTGTTCTGCCCTTCCAGGTAAGTAGAACAAATTATGAAAAAAAAATCTCTAGAATAAAATATCTTTCATAATTCCTTCTCTTCATATTCATCTCATTCTCTATACGCTCATTCATAATATACTTGCTGTTGGGCTTTAATAAGTTATCCGTTATCGGAATCGTCGTTCCAAACGTCTGAGTAGAAGTAACTGTGCTCGCGAGTAGCTCAAATCCTTAACAGGGGTGTTCCGGTATTCCAATAATGCATTAAATACCTCTTCCTTATTATCCGATTTTCTCAAAATGTGCTTAACAATTCCAACAGCTTTTTCAGCCATTTACCATTACTTCTCGGTTAATTCGGACTACTTGTCATGATCATAAAGTTCAATCTTTTAAAATTTCGAACATTCATATGATCCATCGACTAACTCTAGGTATAACTAATCTGGAAAACACCTCTATCCAGCACTCAATAACATCCGAAGCTGTCTCGATCTCAAGTATAAAAGTGCTATCCACTTACTATAATCATCTACTAAAACTAAGAAATTCTTGCCTACATATTCTAAAATAACCAGCTTATTTTCATGAAGAGCAGATCTGGAATCTCATGTAAAATCAACGGTTCCTTCGCATTGGAAGGCCAGTTCTCCAGACATTTCCTACACTTCAGTAATTTCCTCTCAATATCCTCATGCATGTGCATCCAGTAGAATAATTCAGAAGCCCTCTTCCAAACTGGGATATTAATACTATGTACCATCTCCGTCACCCCTGCCTCGTGTTCCGAATCCATCGAATCAATGAAATTTCTAGACAAATAGTCAGCCGCCACAATGCTCTTCCCCGACTTGTATACAACTTCTACGTTATATAGAAACATCTTTAATTTCAGTCTTTAAAATTAAAGATGTTGTTGATCCAATTTTATTTATATCCTTCCTAAATATTATTTCCAGCGACTTGGGGTCAGAATTAACAATAACCTTCCTACCATATGTGAATTGGTGATATTTCCTACAGGAAAAGACAATTACCAGAAAGTAATTCTATGTCTAGGCATATTGTTTTTCTACACTAGACAGAGACCGAGAAGCAAACGAAATAATTATTCCTTCCTGAAATAAAAAACAGCCTAAACCATCCTTGGATGAATCGTTATATCCTTTTTCTCATCAAAGTCTATGTCAAAACCACGTGATTTGATACTACATACTTAATCCCATTAAAGCATTCCAAATGAGTCGGTACAATTTCATATTCAATAACCTTCTTAGTAATTCTCTCAGTGGAGAAGTTATATCCGCCAAGTTGGAAATAAATTTCCTCAAATAGTTCACCAGACCTAGAAAGGATTGAAGTAAATCGTCCTATTTCTCGGGCACTTCAAGTTCATAATTGATTCAACCCTCTTCCGATCTGGCTGAATGCCCATTCTGAATGTTGCGTCCCAAAAAACTCACTTCCTGGACTCTAAATTTAATTTTTAACCATATTTTACTTTATATTCCGTTCCCTAGCCCTCTTCAAAAACATTGCAACATTTCTATCAAGTTCCTCAATAGTTCTACCAGCAATCATTATACCATCAATGTAAATACTAACGCCAGGAAGATCTTCAAACGTGTTATAATTATATCTTTGAAACACCTCAGACGCCGTAATCAAACAAAAGGGCAACCGTTTAAACATATAAAACCCGAAAGAAATACTAAATGCAACCAAATTACTTGATTCATGGCAAAATCCATTCATCCAAAGTAAAAAACTGAAAAATAGGCATATTCCACGAAATTGGCAGTTATTTCCCCAAATGTCGGTATCAAATAAATATTCGGTATCATATATCTATTTAACTCCCTCGGATCCTAACATAGACGCAAACTCCCATATGACTTCCCCCTAATTAGTAAATTGTTTATCGAATCCTGCGGTTCATCAGTATTCTCTATAATGTTCATCACAATCATTTCATCCAATTTCTTCTTCAATCTATCCCTTATTTTCAAAGGAACTATCCTTGAGGGATGAGCAACGGGAACTGCATTCTTATCTATCTCTATTTTGTAAAGGTTTTGAAGTATTCTCTATAATGTTCATCACAATCATTTCATCCAATTTCTTCTTCAATCTATCCCTTATTTTCAAAGGAACTATCCTTGAGGGATGAGCAACGGGAACTGCATTCTTATCTATCTCTATTTTGTAAAGGTTCTGCCTACAACCTCAAAGACATCCTTGTACTCTTTGCATATATTCTCGAGTCAATCTGTTTCATTCTTAACATTACAAATTCATCAGTCTTCTCTATGATGTTCGTCACAATTATCTCATCAAATTTCTTCTTCAATCTATCCCTTATTATCAAAGGAACTCTCCTTGGGGAATAAGCAACGGGAACAGCATTCTTATCTATCTATTGTTCTCTCTGCATATATTCTCTAGTCAATGTGTTCCATTCTCTATGATGTTCATCACAATCATGTCATCCAATTTCTTCTTCAATCTATCCCTTATTTTCAAAGGAATTTTCCTGGGGGCTGAGCAACGAGAACAGCATTATTATTTATCTCTATTTTGTAAAGGTTCTGAAACCTGCCTACACCCTCAACGGCATCCTTGTACTCCCTGCATATATTCTCTAGTCAATCTTAACTTTATAAATGCATCAGTCTTCTGAAACCTGCATACACCCTCAAAGACATACTTGTGCTCTCTGCATATATGCTTTAGTCAATCTGTTCCATTCTTAACATTATAAATTCCATTAATCAATCCCAATTTCACGCAAGAATCCCTACTAAGAATTGGTTTATAACCATCATCACATTCACAATACAACGAAGAATTATCAGCCCTATCGGATTAATCCTGTGTCAGCGATATGTCTTAGTGGGATCAGATCTTAGAATAGAACCAGTATTCATTTTGAAATTCACGGAAAATCCACCTATTTGAATACCATGAACCCACATATCTCGTTTACTGCGAGTCTTAACACTGTATGTTAACGCAAATTCACTACTAAAATCAGAATTATCACTATTACCCTGAGATAAAGCACATGAACCCCTCTAGACTTACATGATACAGCAAAATGATTTAATTTCTTACACTAGTTAGAAGTTTTTCCAAAGGCGGGAGAGTTATTGATTCTGCGAGTCTTGAACATAGTTTGGTTTCCAGATTCCATTGATTGGACATTGCATTTTTAGTGTTTCTTCTGTTTACTCGTACTTCGTTTACATCGTCCTTTTCAGTATTCCCTCGAATTGCTTGAATACGGACTTGTTGTTTCTGTTTTTCCGTATATTCTGCATTCAGTGATTGCTTTTTCCATTTCGATATCTTCCATCTTTGATAGCTTTTCTTGAAGATTTAGGTCAGCCACTCCAAATACAACACGGACCCTTAACATCTCAGATGCCTTTTCTAAATAACAAATGGGCACTAATTCTTGTCGCTCCTTAACAAATTCATCAATGGGTTCGTTTTCTTTTTGGTTTCTTATCCAGTAGCAGATAATTGATGCCTCACTTTTTTGTATCCTCTATTTCATTTTTTACCATTTCCTTTATTGACATCAACATAACATATTATGGATATTAATTCTTTTCAACCTTAAACGAAGAATTTGGCAGCATCTTGATCACCGCGAAAATTACCTACCGAGGTCCTAAAATAGCTATGACCTTTAGTATCAGTTAGGGGTTCTGCATACACAATATTTAATAAAATAGTTATGATAAAATTCTTTTTCTATAAAAAGTATATTGAAGAGTCCAACATTTTTAAACAGTAAGTTTTTCTCTGTGTGCTTTCGAACTTTAATTTAAATTTTTTTTTATATACCTATATCTAATTAAATAAATCGATATACGTATTTCCGAGTTTCTATGATTTAAATAATTCTATTCAACTCAAACTAGAATCAGTTACTCTGTGGAACGACGCCGCCAAAGATGTCAAAAATATTACCGCTCAATACAGAATTGCAAAAAATTGCTGATCAGGAATTGGGCGAGCGACCCGAAAGGATAGCTGAAGACTTGGCAGCCCTACGTCTGTGGATTCAACATCAGCCTCATCTCAAAGTGCGAGATGATGATCAGTTTCTGGTACAATTCTTAAGAGGCTGTAAATATAGTCTGGAAAAAGCTAAAAAGAAATTGGATCTATTCTTTTCGTTGAAATCGAAATATCCGGAAATGTTTAATGCCATCGATGTGGATAATCGGCAATTTAGAGAAATTGCAAGCTTGGGGTAAGTATTTAGTTAGTTATTTGTCCCAAAAGAAATTTGGTTATAAAAGAAGAAAACAAATAATTACCTCTTCAGCTGTTACGTGGCTCTACCCAAACCTTTGCATGGAACTGGACCAAGGATTATTGTACTCCGCTTCAATTATTCTACCAGTAAATATGGCATTGATGTAGTCACCCTACCCACCTGTTCTCATCATGAATTGATGATGGTGAACGACCCTTATGCCTGCATCAGTGGCCTAGTCTATATACTCGACTTTGCCCTAGCCACGACAAGTCACTATCTACAAATGACACCTAATGTTTGTAAAAAAGTAATGTCGTTTCTGGAACAATCTCTACCTTTACGTATTAAAGCGGTTTATTATATCAATACCAATACAGCTGCTCAGCAATTCTTCAAAATATTATTCCCATTCCTTTCAGAGAAACTACGACAAAGGGTAAGAGCAGATTATACACGGAAAGAAACAATTCTTTTGCGATAAACACAATTTTGGACAACTACACTGTTTAGTTACGGCTATAGAAATTTCTTGTGCTTTATTTTCATGTTCAGCAAATGGATTTTCTATTGCAGGAAATACTAAATGTAATTGCCCAAAAATTTCTTTGCTCTGTGAAGAAATTTTTCTTTGTGTGTACTAAATACTGCAACCTATGAAAAGGGATAAATAATAATTATTTTGTAATTGCAGGTACATATTATGGGTAACAATATGGCAGAACTGCATCAGCTTATACCTCCTCAATATTTGCCTAAAGATTATGACGGTGAATTGCCTTCTTTGGATCAACTGACCGCGGAAGCTTTGAAGTCATGGGATGAGAATCGTGAGTTCTTTAAGGCCAACGCTAACTATGGCTCGGACGAGAGTTTACGTCCCGGTAAACCTTTGGATATTGATGGACTCTTTGGTGTGGGTGGATCGTTTAGGAAATTAGTGGTGGATTGAAAAATGAATGATGAAAAAAACTTTATGATGTCAGGTGGACATCCTAAAAATATATTATTTTCTTTGGCTTATTTAGAATACCTAGTTTAAGGTGTATACCTTCATTTATCAAATTTAAGGTTTACCCCAGAAAAATATTGATCAGTACATGACATTACTATGTAATGGAGAGAGAGCTCATTTCAATTTGCATTACTTAGTAATGACTGTTCATTACCATTGTCATTGCTTAATAATGATATTACATACCCAGCATTACTAGTCATTGCGCGGTCATTGTTCGCAGAAAAATCATTACCCAGAAAAATCTTATGGTGATTTCGATTCTGGAAAAATTTCAGCGTTGTATTTGCTTTTTTACCGAAAACTGCACTCCACTAACACATTTCTGCAATTTGAAAATTAGTGTTTAATTTAAATTTGTGGGAATACATCATTTCGACTTAAAAGGTGCCAATATTTTTTAATATTTCACGTCGACGGGTCATTGTTTTTTCCAGAAACGAAATCGCAATTAGATAATTTATGTCATTAGCACTTCCATTACTTAGTAATGACAACTCATTACCCACAGCATTAGGTTCGGCTAATAAATAATGAGTTGGTAGAAACATGCCTTAACCTAACCTAATTTAAGGTATATTACTGTGGCATAGACCAAAACATTTTCGATTAAGTACTTTAAAATAAAACAAATGGTTTTGTTTTTAACTAATTGGCTTTTAAATAAAAGTAAATAAATAAATGTTATAATACTTATGGGATTTTTCTTTTATTCTACAAAAAGGTTTTGAAAAAAGAAAAGAAGTAAGGAAAGTTAAAACAAGTAAGAAAGTTTCAGTCGGGTAAACCGACTAAGGTATACCCTCACTTTGTGAGTAATGTAATATTGAATATTACTCGAATTATTCTGTCAATTTGTGTGGGAGGTAGCAGAAGGGGTTTATCAAATACACCTTTTTTTTGCTGAACATTAGATACTTTAAATTCATTGAACTGTGCCGACTTATTAGCATTTATGTGCACTGGTATAAACGTTATGAGACATTAAATTGTGGTATGATTTGGGCATTTTGTGTGGGAGGTACAAAGAGGGGCATGGCAATAACGCCCATTTTTCACAGGGCTATATACACTATAAAAACATTACACTGTACAAAATTTCAAGTATTTTTATACACTGGTTTTAATGTTATAAGCTGTTAACTTTTGGTGCAAAAAGGTACCTTTGTGTGGGAGGTACCAAAAGGGGCGTGACAACAACACCAATTTTTCCCTGGACTGTAGGCAATATAAAAGCATAATACTGTACAAAATTTCAAGTATATTTATACACTGTTATTAATGTTATAAGCTGTTAACTTTTGGTGCAAAATGGTGCATTTGTGTGGGAGGTACCAAAAGGGACGTGGCGACTTCGCCCATTTTTCTCGAGTTGATAGCGACTAATAAGCTAATACTATGTGTGGAATTTTAAAAGATTCGAATAAGTAGTATGGCAGTTATTAAAGAATCAATATTTCACAACATTTTAACCCTTTGTGGGGGAGGTACTAGAAGGAGTGGACCAATATGGCCCATCTTCGAACTTAGCCGGAGATAGAAAAAAAGATTACCACATACCAAATTTGAGGTCAATCGGTTACTCCTTTCGAGAGTTATCGTGCGCACCAGCCAGCAGACACACAGACAGACAGACGGACGGACATTGCTCATTCGACTTAAAATTACCCAAAACGGATTTCCTCCGAACATACTTGGGGTCTTAGGTCACTCCTTCGACGTGTTACACTTTTTTCTGTAGCATATGATATGTATATACCCTCGTCACACTAAAGTGAGGGTATAAATAGGATCGACTATAGAATACTCTACACAACTACTACGCGTACAACGATGTTGGAATCTTAAGGTTGTATGCCGCTTTCCAGAGATTGTGGGGCACAGGTGTTCTATTGATCCCCACTCCTCTTCTTCTCCAAAGATTCTGCAAAACTCATTATGCAAGACCTTCTTTCTCTCTATGTTTCGCCTGTCCAATTAGACAGAGACCCGTCATGACAGACACGACAAGTCCGACGTCCAGCCTCGATAATGACAGCAGGACCTTGGGGGATTTTTTGTTTAGGCCGGGCCACATCAGTATGGAATGTATGCAGTTCCTGAATAGCGACCACCTGTCATTTGTTGCCGTAAGGGCGCAATTTCTTAATAAAAGCTTGCAGGTTGCTATAGGCATGTCCACATGTTCCAGTTCCCCTAGGACGTGTAAGGTATTTCCTAGTCTTGCAAGTTCATCTGCCTTGCAGTTCCCTGGTATGTCCATGTGGCCTGGTATGTCCCTGTGAATATTGAACTGTTAAGAGATCTGCAACAGTCGAGGACGGGTTTTGAATTCAGGATCATAGTTTCCAGGGACTTGATAGCAGTCTGACTATTAGAGAAAGTGTTGATACCGAGTTTTGTCAAAACATTAATTGTCAGCCATCCCGCTACCTCTTTGGGTATGAGGAATAACAATGGATCAAACATGGCCCAGTCTTAGACACTATGTAGACCAGCTCTAGTGTCATCCTCTTTTAACCTAACTTAACCTACCTCTTTAATAGCTGAGATTTTTGGCTGGTAAAGTGCAGTCTTTTTTCAATTGATAGCTCAGGTTCCTCAGGAAAGATACCAAAGCCCACTTGTATGGAATTCAGCAACTCTCCTCTGTCCTAAGATACGACCATTCCCTTCCGGTCTATCAGGTATAAGAGTGAGCTATTTCTTGTTTAAAAGTGATTCAGGCTTAATGTAATCAACAATGCCCGAAAGTTCAGGCATTGCCTCGTAGCCATTTCTTGGCCACGGTGACACTTCCCTAAGTCTACTCGCAGTACATGAGGCATATTGCATTGCTACAATGTCTAGTGGCATTAAATGTAGCATAACATTAGGTGGCTCAATTAGTGTCGTTCTCAGCTCATCACTTATACATAGCAGCCATTCGCAGAACTTCGTTTAGTATCGCGCAGAAGGTGGATTTCTGCAGAGCTCTGCACCAGACGACAATGCCACAGGTTTAGGTTAGAGTGGTAGCCGTTTTTTTCTTGTCAGCTCACATAGACCAGTTTATGTCCCTAGTGTTACCACGGGCTGAAATGACCTTCATCGAAACCAAACTGTTTGATATACAAATTTATCGATAGTACGAATATCGATACTGGAAAGATCTGTTAGGCTGCCTAGAAAGGCCGACCCCAGTATGTCCAGTCGTCGTTTACTCAGACCGGGGCAGTCGCATAGCAAGTGCTCACTGCTCTTCACTTCTTCCTCATCTCCACAGCTTCTGCAGAAGTCATTGGAGTCAATACCAAATCTGTTGGCTTGTTCACCGATCAAGCAGTGTCCCGTCAGAACTGATATGAACATAGGCAATCTTTGCCTCTCTAGTGCGAGGAGATATTTTGATCTTCCCAGGTCATACCTTGGCCAGATTTGTCTAGCTACCCTGTAGGTGCCGATTTCTGTCCATCTTTCGTTGGACTGCCTGATTGCCTCTTGCCTAAGCCAAAGCTTGCATGTGGATAGTGTCGCACCAATCTATGCAAATTATTCGAAAATTTGTAATGTCGTCCCTTTCCTAGCAAGTTTATCGGCTTTGCAGTTCCCCGGGATATCCCTATGCCCAGGCACCCATATGAGGTGTATATTAAACTGCTCAGCCATCTCGTTAAGAGATCTGCGGCAGTCGAGGGCTATTTGTGAATTTAGGGATGTGGCCTCCAGAGAATTGATGGCAGCCTGGCTGTCCGAGTAAATGACAACGCCAGTGTTGGTTACTATGTATGTTGCGACTCAGCCACTTGGCGACTTCCCATATTGCCATTATCTCCGCTTCATAGACACTGCAGGTATCTGGTAGTATGTATGTGAGCTATATCCAAATTAAGTTCTTCACAGTGTACTCCGAAGCCAACCTTTTCATCAAGCTTCGAACCATCAGTATAGAAGTGGAGATGGTTTCTATTTCCGGGTATTCTGCCATCCCATTCATCCCTGGCTGGTATCATAGTGATGTAGTTCCTCTCAAATGTGCGCACCGTTGATATATAGTCCACTCGGTAGGTTACCATAGCACAACACTTTGATATCGTCATGTGACCGTAGTTCTTGTACCTTGATAGGCAGTTTAATCTTAGTGCCGCTTTGGTTGCAACTTCTCTCGTCACAACATTAATCGGCAGTATATGGAGAAGGGCTTGTAGCGTCTCAGTCGCTGTAGTCCTTAACGCTCCGCTTATGCAAAGGCAGGCAGTTCTCTGAACCCTTGATAGCAGGTTTGTGATGGTTAGTTTGTCAGTTGCCGTCCCCCATACCACAATGCCGTATAACAGTATTGGACGAACCACTGCTATATATATCCAATGGACAATTTTAGGAGAAAGGCCCCACCGCGACCCTACAGCCTTCCTGCAGGAATATAGGGCGATGTTGGCCTTCTTAACACGTTCCAGTAAGTTTAGTCTGAATGACAGTTTCCTATCCAAAATTATTCCTAAAAATTTTGCACTTTCAGAAAAGGCTAGATCTGTTCCATTTATCCGAGAAGGAGGGTCCACATGAGGGACATTTTTCATCCTAGTAAAGAGAACCAATTCTGTATTCTTTAGGTTAACACCCAAACCGCTGCTTCTGGCCCATCTAGCCAACTTTTTCAGAGCCACCCGTAGAATATTTCGGAATATGTTTTCGAATTTGCCACTCACTGCGATTGTCAGGTCGTCCGCATAGGCCACGACCTTGCAGCCACAACGTTCTAGATCTAGCAGGATTTCATTCACCGCTACGTTCCAAATTAGTGGAGAAGTACTCCTCCTTGTGGGGTCCCTCTGTTTACAATCCTTGTTAGAGTTGTGGAGCCTAGACATGCTGTTATGCGTCTTCTGTTGAGTAGTCTTTGAATTAGTCTAATCAAGCTAGAGTTCACCTTTAGATGTGACAATGTTGCTATTATCGCATCTGGGTGTATGTTGTTAAAAGTCCCTTCTATGTCAAGAAACGCCACCATTGTGAATTCTTTGAAATGTAGGGACGATTCGATAGTGCTCACAAGTTCGTGCAGGGCTGATTCTGTAGACTTTCCCTTATTGAAAGCATGTTGGTTCCCCGACAGGAGTTTTGTATCCAGGGTTTGCCTAATGAAATAATCTAAAAGTCTTTCCAAACTTTTCACTAGGAAAGAGGATAGGCTACTTGGCCTAGTGTGTGATATCTTCCCCGCTTTGGGTATGAATACCACTTTGGTATCCCTCCATCGATTCGGAATGTATGAAAGCCTAATACAGCCTACATAAATTTTCTACAGCCAGGGGATAATGTACTTTAAAATTTTCTGCATTTCTGCTGGAGTGATGCCGTCTGGTCCAGGTGACTTGAAGGGCTCAAAGCTGTTTATAGCCCAGCTTATTCTAGATCTCTCAGTCAATAAGCTAGCGACGCTCGCACTCTTGTTGGTCCTGTTGATTCTCGGGCTCTGTTGATGAGTTCCCCGGGAAATGTGTGTCGAGTAGTACAGGGTCTCCCATATTCGACGGACCCATCTGGCAACGCCATAACTTTTGACAGAGATGTCAGATCGCTTAATGACATACCGCGTTTGAAGCGTCAGTCCAAGCAGATTTTTACCATGGAACAATACACGCCACGCGAAATAGTTGAAATTTACATTCAACAGAAGAAGCCAATTGTGAAAACTCAACGTGCTTTTAAAATATTAAAAAATGTGAGAAGTGCGCCTTCTAAGAACACCATTAAGCGTTTATACGAAAAACTGGTGAGGCTCTTTCTAATCCGAAGAGGCCAAATAAAAGTCGACCAAGGCGATCGGCCGAGAATATCGCTGCCGTACGAGCCAGTGTTGAGAGGTCCCCAAGAACATCCCAAAAACGCCGTTCTCAGCAGTTGGGCATGGCTCGGTCCACTTTACAACGGATTATTCGCGTTGATTTGCATTTGTTCCCGTACAAAATTCAATTGACGCAAAGATTGTTGCCTGCGGACAAGCCTCGTCGATTGGAATGGGCCCAAAAAAACATGGGTCCGTCGAATATGGGCAACCCTGTACACTTAGCGATTGCTCGCTGTTTTTTGTTGTTGTTGTTTGCCTCATCCTGCAAATACCCCACTGTACAAGGAGAAATGGATAGTACACGCAAAGAAAAAAAATCGTTTCTGCGAAACGAAATATTAGACAACTACAATTCTCGTTTGCCGGAACTGAAATTTCGTTTGTTGTTACAGAAACTTATTTCGCGTAAGCGAAATTTCAATCGTCGTAAACGAGAATTGTAGTTGTCTAATATTTCGTTTCGCAGAAACGGCGTCGAAGCCCTTTTCCACTTCGCCACAGAAGGAATACCAAGAGCGTCTTTGCGCCTTCCTAAGCTCCTTCTTATAGATCTTGAGTTGCCCTTTATATGCATCCCAATTATTAAAGGCTCCAGTAGATTTCGCCTTGTTGAATAACTTGTTGCAGGTCTTTTTCCTTGCGTTAGCTCAGAAGTCCACCATTGGGGTTTAGTTTTACCCTTGTACCTTGTTTTTGGACAGGCTTCTTCAAGGTAGAGTTGTGTAGTTCGTGAACGAACTAGTTCAATTGAACGGGTCACTATACTGAACTGAACGAACTAGTTCACACAACTCGTTAATTTCAGCTCAGTAGTTCACTATGTTTTTTTCTTCAACCATATCATTTCGTTCTCTGTTATGTGTTGTTTCCATTTTTATGTCATCATCAATGTATGATTCTACCTATACAAACGCCTTTGTATTAGTTTTTCCAACTCTTCCATTCATATTCCAATCAAATTCCTTTAATAGCGGCTTATTTGAACTGGTGATCTACTGAACGAAATGAACTGTTTAAGTAAAGTGAGATGTTGAGCTAAAGAGCTGGTGTGCTAAAGCGAGCTGTTGAACTAAATGAACGAACTAGTTCATTCAATTGAACTGAACTAAAAAGAGCGATCACTTAAAAGAACTATAGTGCCCAACTCTACTTCAAGGGAACTATTGAATGATGTGGTGATATGCTCGACCAGATTATCCAGACCGGCTTTGTCATTCGGTTCATAAAGAAGTTTAGAGTTGAGGACATTTTAAAAATTCTTCTCATACAGGTGCAACTTTGTCTTCCCCACATTTCTGTGGACAGCAGGACAACAGGTTTAGGCGCTTTTTCGGGAAGTTTGAACTCTAATGAGTGGTCGTCCAGTACATTCCACCCAATAATTTTTTCTGACACCCGGTCAGTAGCAAACGTTACGTTTAGTACTTCTTGTCTGTCTTTAATTGTAAAGGTCGGTTTATTGCCAATGATACAAATAGTTAGGTTGGTAGTTAGAACAAAATAAGGAAGCGAATCACCCCTATTGTTTATATCCGTACTACCCAAATAGTATGATGAGCGTTCGTGTCTGCGCCAATAATCAGCTCGAGCTCGTCAGACGTTGCTTCATCTACCAATTCCCTGAAGAGAGCTGTCGGTATTGCAGCTTCATAAGGAAAGTAACAGGAGACCACCCAGTATATGCGGTTACCAATCTCCAGACTAGCAGCTGTTTGGTCTTTACCACTTAAATTAGTCAGGAGAAAAATACTTAGTTCTTTCTGGCCAAAATGCAGGTTCTTGGAGTGCCTTCACAGTTGGCCACAAGCAGTTTAAAGTTTGGTGTCTTGATACCGCACATCCGTCCTCCTACTACATAGGGCTCCTGGATCAGGACGATGTCTACTGCACCTGTGGACAGGCGCAGCAATAGAGCCGCTGAGGCTGCTTTAGCGTGATGGAGGTTAATCTGTAGAATTCTTACCATCATTGGTAAACAACAGATTGACATCCACCCCGACGAGGGCGTTGTCGAACTCTTCGTACGGTGTTTCGCATTAAAGAACATTCTTCGGCATATTCTCAAATGGTCCATCCTTTGAGTCCAATTTTCGATGACTCGTTCGAGCATTTCGACTGGTAACTGGCGAATGACACGCGTAAACGTTGTTCAGGCGTAAGTCTTTCCGTGATGAAATGCCAAACAATACTTAACAAAAATAACATGACAGCATGACACGACTCTATTGAAAAAAGTATCTCTACTTGGTTCACCCGTTTTAACATTACACTAATTAATCTGTCAATTTGTTGTCAAAACGTTGTAAACGTTGTTCAGGCGTAAGTCTTTCCATGATGAAATGACGAACAATACTTAACAAGAATAACATGACAGCATGACACGACTCACACGTGATCTGTCAAAAAAGGCTATTGAAAAAAGTATCTCTACTTGGATCACCCTATATAAGGTTACAACAGCCTGATTTGCTCTTTGTTGGGTTTAAAGTTCAGCTTCATGTCTAGTAAAATACCTAAACTTTTTGCGCTTTCAGAAAAGGGAATTATAATAACCCATTGGGACAGGTGCAACTTTTGAGACATAATTTAACAGCAAGACCATTATCGGAAGCACATCTTGCGGTTTCATAAAATGCCTACTTTAGGAGGTCTCTAAGAGTACTCGGAAAAATCCCTCTAACAGCTATTGCCACATCATCTGCATAGGCAATAATAACCTTAACACTAATCATCGCCAGATAAAGCAGAATATTGTTCATGGAGGTATTTCATAACAGAGGAGTTAGAACACCTCCTTGTGGCGTTCCCCTATAGACAAATCTATGGAGGTTAGTTGACCCTTAGCTAGCTGATATGCCTCTCTTAATCAGAAGGTTATGAATGAACATACGTATACTGCTATCAATCTCCTGGGTTGCTAAAGCCGTTATTATAGCGGCTGTATTTATGTTATTGAAGGCCTTTTCTAACGGGTTTTTCAATAGGGATGATATGATTTTGAAGTGACGTTTCGGCCATAATATGTTATGATCTGCCATCATGAAGAGATATACGTCAGGACAAAGTTTATAAATTAGTCACTTTTATTATCAAAATAATCGTTCTCCAATTGCAACTTTTCGTGCGCTAATCCATTTTTCAGTCGACCTACGATCTTGATAGCCATAAGCAATATTTTAGCTCTCGTTAAGAGCTATCTTTTTGCCATTGACCGGTTCCCGATCCGACGTACCGGTAAGAAGCTAGAGCAAATACGAACTTTCCGTTCATATTTAAAAATGATGCTAAGTCCATTTATTTAAACCCAAAAAAAAACACTTTCCACTCGACCTACGACCTTGACACCCATTGACAATATTTTAGCTCTCGTTAAGAGCTATCCATTGACCGATTGTGGCTACGTGCCACACAGCAAGTGAAACAATTGAATTGTTGCGAGAAAAGTTTGGAGATTCGATTATCTCAAGAAATTGTGATATTGAATGGCCTCCAAGAAGTTGTGATTTAACACCATTAGACTATTTCTTGTGGGGTTATTTGAAGTCATTGGTCTTTCGAAATAAACCCGACTCTCTTCAAGTTTTTAAAGAAATCATATCACTCTTATTGGAAAACCCTGTAATTGTAACTGAAGGAGCAGACTCCCCCAAAGACCTTTCAAATGAAAGTATTTTATGAAATATCGATGACCATTTTTTTCCATGTTTACAAATACACTGAGATCGATATATGTCAGGTCAGCTAATTTTGGGACCGCACTCGTATAACGGCTCTATGTTTTCCATTACCTGTACTTTGAAGAAGCTTAATCCATGACGTCCGACGCCATATCTCCTCTTAACCATGGTTCCTGTATTAAGTCCAGATCAGCCCCTCCTTGCATCAGAAGGGATTTTAGGGCAGCTGTTGCAGTCTTATGGCGAATTCTTTTCTGCAAAAAAGTGCAACATTTTCATTGCCCTTTTTCCGAAAACGACACTTTTGTGATACTTTTTTGAAATTTGGTAATTAAGTTACTCGAATTTAGCACAACTAAAATATCAAAATTTCAAAAAAGCGATGTTATAGTGCAGTTTTCGGAAAAAGGACAATGCAAGTGTTGCACTTTTTTGCAGAAAAGAATTCGCCATTAGAGTGGTGGAGGTATATCTATGGAAGGCGGATCATTGTCAGGCTTTGTACCACCGTTAAATCTGGCTCGTCGTCTGTATCTTCTACGAGAAGAAGCTCATCCTCCCCGGATTCATCCCCATAACATTCTGCCGATTCCTTAATGAAGAGTTGCTCGATTCATCCAAGCACATCGGAAAAGGGTGCAGGGCAAGTTCCCGCCAGATGCAGCTCTGACACTTACGAAGAGGGAAGATCACCTTTAGATACTACACCAGAGTTATCTGGAAGATTATTGGTATCTTCCTTATCGGTTTTGTACACCTTAAACCGGATTTTAGTGAATCCATATGATACCATGCCATCGGACTTGACGAGGTGGTGTAGAGACTCGGCATTTAGAATAAACAGTGCGTGCCTTCGAAGCCCATCCGCATCATACAATCGACTGAACTTCCAGTTGCCCGTTGGAAGCTGGTGATTGCAGATATTCAGCATCGTAGTGACGAATTCCATACCGGCAGGTATGGCCGGAATCCATTCATGTGAACCGCCCCCGGCCAGAAGATTCACCGTCCTCTAGAAGCTTCTGTATCCGCTAGAATCTCATCCTCGCCGGATTCATCCCCACAGCATTCTGCCGATTCAGTAATGAAGAGCTTCTCCATTCATCCAATCACATCGGAAAAGGGTGCAGCGCAAGTTCCCGCCAGATGCAGCTCTGGCACTTACGAAGAGGGAAGATCACCTTTAGATACTACACCAGAGTTATCTGGAAGAGTATTTTTCGAAATTCCATCCTTAACACTTTTGTACACCTTAAGCGTGATTTAGCTGAATTCATATGACTTGACGAGGTAAGGTAGAGACTCGGAATTTAGTATAAACAGTGCGTGCCCTCGAAGCCCATCCGCATCGTCCAATCGACTGAACTTCCAGTTGTCAGTTGAAAGCTGGGGATTGCAGATATTCAGCATCGTAGTGACGGATTCCATATCGGCAGGTATGGCCGGAATCCATTCATGTGCCCTTGGCCGAGATGGGGTGTCCTCCTTGTTGACAACATCCAGAGGCGCACGCGGCCAGAAGATTCACCAATCTTCTTCAAAGCACCACAAGAATCAAGCTGTCCTTAGTAAGGTCAGCGAAGGGCCGAGGATCAGCGTTACTACTAAACACTTTGGTCCTTTTGGATGCCGGCGTTTCATGTGGAGAACGCAGCCTTTGCTGCTGCTGTATTGAAGTTGATGCAGCATACTGTTCTTCAGAAATACTCCGTGACTGCGTTTTCATTGTAGTTTTAATGTTATCATTTATAGTACTCGTAGTTGTATCGGTTAGTTGTTGTTGTTGTAGTGTTTACGTTTTTGTTTGTTTAAAGGGTTTTATCGAACTCGGGGTGTAGGAGAGGTCTATCACGACATAGCCCCCAAAAAGGTGACATGGACAGAGTCATTGAGACGTCCTGGTATCAGCAAAGGCAGCAACGAACCAACAAGTCAGATGAACACGGTGCGCATAACACTCCGGACTTAGGGGAGTTTGTTTAAATACAGCCTCTACTGTAGGGGAGATATATGTGTTCTGTGGCAAAAATGGGTGACACAACACTTATTACTAGCTAAGGCGTTCAGGTATCACCAAGGCTTCATATAAATACAGTCGTTAACCCTATTGTGCTCTGAAAAAAACCTGCAATTAAATTATAGTCTTGATACAAATTGAATGGTTACCCTGAGTATATTCAATCAGATATTTTCTCTGCGTATTCACCGACAACATTCTATAATTATTAATCTGACAAAAAAGAGCATATTTGTTCACCTTTCTGGCCTCTCCCGTATTATTATACGGGTGTATGTATAAGTATTTCACACAAAGTTAGTGTATGATTCTGCCGGTTTACTCGATTTCAAACTTGTTTTCCATCTTTCTATATCTGCGTCCCGACACTGCGAGACACTTGATACATTAATTTATAAATGTTTTTAATTATATACTTGATTGTAAAACTTGATGCATTCATCAATTTGCGTTATTTAAATTCTTAGATTAAACACAACCAAGAAACTATCAGTTTCCCGCTATAGCTTCAGCGCCTAAGATGGGCAAAATACTACCGCTTAATGCAGAATTGCAGAAAATTGCCGAGCAGGAATTGGGAGAGCGACCCGAAAGGATAGCTGAAGACCTGGCAGCTTTACGTGAATGGCTGGACCTACAGCCACATCTGCGGGCACGAGATGATGATCAATTTCTTATACAATTCTTGCGAGGCTGTAAATACAGTCTGGAAAAGGCTAAGGAGAAACTGGATTTATTCTTTTCATTGAAATCCAAATATCCGGAAATGATGAATGTCACCGATGTGGATAATCCAAAGTTTAGAGATATGTTTCGCTTAAGGTAGGATTTAATCACACCTACGTGGCTGTTTTTGTAAAATATAAATAAATCTTTCTCATTTAGCTGTTTCGTGGTTCTGCCCAAACCTCTGCATGGTACGGGACCGAGGATTATGGTTATCCGCTATAATTATTCCACCAATAAATACAATATCAATGAAGTCTGTCAACCCTCTTGTGCTGGTGTTGAATTGATGTTGGTGCGCGATCCCTATGCCTGTATCTGTGGCACTGTCTACATCATAGATTTTGCCCTGGCCACAACCAATCACTATCTGCAGATGACACCAAATGTTTGCAAACGATTTGTGTCGTTTATGGAAAGATCTATGCCTTTGCGTATTAAATCAATGTTCTTTATCAATACATCGTCAGCGGCTCAACAATTCGCTAAGCTTTTATTCCCCCTCTTTCCGGAAAAAATCAGACAAAGGGTGAGTTCTGCTAAAAAAAATATGAATAGAAATGAATTATAATAAAGTACAACTGTAGATTCATGTTTTGGGTCACAATATGACAGAACTGCACAAGCATATACCCGCGCAATGTTTGCCTCAAGATTATGGCGGCGAATTAGCTTCATTGGAGCAACTGAACGCGGAAGCATCTAAGATATGGGATGAAAATCGCGAGTTCTTCAAGGCCAATGCTAACTATGGCTCGGATGAGAGTTTACGACCTGGCAAACCTTTGGATATTGATGGCCTATTTGGTGTGGGAGGATCATTTAGGAAATTGGCGGTGGATTGAAGATATTGGTGTTAAAGAAACTTGATGTATTGAAAAACTATTTTTATAAGCACCTGATAGCCTGAAAATACATATGTTATTCTTAGATAAAATTGCTTGGGACTTATATGGAATATCTTGTGTATGGTTTCTAACACATATTATTTTTATTTTTTTTGATTTATAGTATACTCGGAAGGATCTTGGTGAATACATGTCATTAACATTAGCATTACTATGTAATGAGAGCTCATTACCACTTGTATTACTTATTATTGCGAGTTCAATACCATTTGCATTGCTTAGTAATGCTATCTACTTCGCAGCATTACAAAGTAATTACTTAGTGGAAGTGACATAAATAAGTCACTGTGAACAGAAAAATCGTTACCGAAAAAATCTTACTGAGAACTTAGTAATCTTATTGAGAACTTGAATTACTTAGTAATAGCATTTCATTACCATTTTCACTGCTTAGTAATGATATCTCATTATTCGCATTATTACTAGTCATTATGAGTCATTGTTCACAGCAAAATCTTAGTGAAAACATGACATTTCTTAGGAATGACTACTCATTACCCGCAGCATTACGTTCGGCTCATAAGTAATGACTTCGTAGTAGTGACATAAACGAGTCATTGTTTACAGAGAAATCATTACTCAGTAAAATCTTGATGAATTCGAGTCATTATCATTTGCATTACTATGTAATGAGAGCTCACATCCATTTGATTTGCTTGGTAATGGCAGTTCATAATTATTTGCATAGCTCTGTAATGATATCTCATAATTCCTCGGATTACTACACATTTTCCCCAAACAATAGTTTAGGATAAAGGGTGTTTTTAGAGATGTAGAACTTTATATTGAAATAAAATAATGGAGATACAACTTCAAACTGAAAATTGAAAAATTATGTTACTCCTTAGTTTCGGAATATAATTTGGGCCGAGTGGAAGTCGCCGTAGCAATTTCGCAATAAACTTTCACCACGCGCTCTGTATAACTGCTGTGAGAGAAGAAAGCGGCATAATGGTTTTGCCGATGTCTGTTCCATAGCGTTCGCGGTTCTCATTTTTAAAGAAGGATCAACGATTCTGATGATCCCTAATCACATCATACAGTGAGTGAATATATATTATGGAAACTCTTAAAATGCAATTTATCTAATGAACACGTCCATTAAGCCAAAAATTAGCCTCGTCACCGAACATTGTATTAAAAGAGTGGGTTGACTTCTAGAGCTCCAGATTTTTTTATCTCTACGTAAATTCTTCATAAAGTGGATGAACCTAGGTACGTTCCCGTTCCCAAAGTTAGCCCACATGGGGTATAGATGGCGGCATTAGATTGAAGAACATTCTTTCGTAAAAAAAGGTGTCCTTATAAAACATATGTTTTAAGTTTCAAGGTCCCACTATATTTAGAAATTTTTTTGGGACATAGGAAAAATGGTCACCGCTATGTAATTTAATACTTTCATTTGACTGTCTCAGTCCAAGCTCTATTAAAGCCGAGCTAGATTCTATTCTGAGGTAGTCTGATCACCGAATATTGAGTGGTAGAGTAGAATTGGATACTTTAGTTACTTTAACTGATAGCTCATTTTAGTTCAGTTCAATAGAGCAAACTAATTCGTTCATTTATATCACCAGATCATTAGTTCACCAGCTCCTTTCGATAATTAGTTCACCAGCTCACTTTTGCTTATTAGTTCGCCAGCTCTCTAGTTGACCAACTCTTTAGTTCACCAGCTCTTTAGTTCACGATCTCTTCAGTTCAACAGATCTTTAGTTCACCAGCCTTGCAGCTCACCAACTCACTGTAACTCAACATATTTTGTTCGACAGCTCTTTAGTTCACCAGCTCCTTAGCTCACCAGCTCACTTTAGTACAACAGCTCTTTTATGCAACAGTTTTTTTCGTTCAGTAGATCACCAGTTCAAATCGGCCGCTATTAAAGGAATCTGATTGGAACATAAATGAAAAGATTTGAATATACAAAACTGTTTGTATAGGTAGAATCATACATCCATGACGAAAGAATATTTTAATCCTTAAATGTCCTTTTTGAAAGGACTTTTTTTGATTTTTTCGAAAAAGGTCCAAATTGACCCATTAAGAAGGGAGCTAGAAGGTTAAGATCTCCCACAAAAATGATCCTCGTAAAATTCCACTACATAACTTTGACAACAAGAAATATCTCAGACATTAACTTATAGCATTTTTTTCATTTAGTAAAGGGTCCGCCAAATAACTTTTTTTTTGAAAACATCGCGCAAAACATCGAGTATAGCTTCGGCTGTGTGGCACGTAGCGCCGTCCTGTTGAAACCAAATTATCCTCCTCTTCAATTTTTGTGAACAAAAATTCGTTGAACATGGCCCGATTACGACTGTTACGGCCACTCCTTGCTCATGGCCCAATTATGCCTCTGGACCAAAATCCGCACCAAACAGTGACTCGTTTTGGGTGTATCGGCTTTTCAATGTATGCGTGCGGGTTTTCTGTGCCCCAAATGCGACAATTTTGCTTGTTTACATACCCGCCAAGATCAAAATGAGCTTTATCTGAAAAGATGATTTTTTTGGCAATATCGGCATCTTCTGTAAGTCGATCGCATTCAAGATTATTTTTCAAAGTTCATGCGTATACACAACCATATTCGTTTAGCCGAAGGATAAAACTAATTATCTGTCAAATCAGACATAAGCTAAGTGTTACCATTCACGAAATCAGCACTAGTTGAAAAAAAAACGTTAGATGGCGGACCCTTTATAATGCTCCCTTCAACCAAAAATTTAAAACTTTGACCCACTGTAATAAAAACTCAGACCAGCTGGACCATAAGTTTATTCTACAAAAATTATCTACTCAATATGCCCTTTCAGAATTATAGGGTCGCTATTCTGTTCCAATCAAAAAATCTTAATTTGTTGGACAGTGTTATTAATATAAATAGTTGCAGATTAAACAAGAAGTATAATCGGCTATAATCGAAAGGGACTAGGGGCGATTAAGTCCATTATAAAGTATACTTTCTTAAATTTCAGACAGATAATTTGAAAAATGTGTTCTCTTGAGGGTCATTAAGTGACAACAGTGGAAACCTTTATATGGGTGCTATGCCAAAACATGAACCGATGTATCCCATTTTTACTAGGGACGATTAAGTCCAATATAAAGAATAAATTCTTAAATTTCTGATAGATAAATTGGAAAATGTGTTGTGTAGAGGGTCAAGAAGTGACATATATATGAGCTATACCAAAACATTAGCCGATGTAGTCCATTTTTACTAGGGATGATTAGATCCAATAGAAAGAATAAACTCATAAATTACAGCCATATAAATCGAAAAATGTAGTCTTTAAAGCGTCGAGAAGTGTATTCGGTGGGTACTTTTATATGGGGGTTATATCAAAACATGGACCGGTATGTCCCATTTTCAATATGGATCGTCCCTAGTCTAAGAAAAGATTAGTTTATATTTATGACCTGCACTTTGATAACAAGAGTATATGGAGAGAAAGACAGACGGATATGGCTAAATCAACTCAGAAAGTGATTCTATGAAGATCGGTATGATAAACTATGGGTCTCTTTGTTTTTAAGCTTTACCACAGTGTGTTGTCAGGTATAAAGTCATGGTAAACCACTGAGCTTAAATGAAGGAATTGTGTGAACTAGTTCCTAACGTTCAGTAAAGTGACCCGTTCAACTGAATTAGTTCGTTCACGAACTACACAACTCTATGGCAGAGTTTAAGCGAGGCCGAACACCGTATTGGTCGACCAATGGAGGTGTTCGCGCCAAAAACTGAATTAGCTGAATTTATAGGCATTTCAAAAAGTGCTATACATCACATATTGACCGAAAATTTGGGGATGTGAAAGCTGTGCACCAGATGGGTGCCGCGTTTGCCCACAATGGAACAACAACAGCGTCATGAAGATATTTCAATAAATTTTTGCGTCGATTTGTAAACATCGATATGATATGGGTCCCCAACTTCACAACATAGACAAAGGAACAGTCAAAGCAGTGTACGTATTGGAATGGCAGAATCGTGACCGAAGAAGGCGAAGTCAGTTTTATCAGCAGGTAAGGTCATGACGTCTTTTGCGCGTGGGATTATGTTTAGTGATTATCTTCAAAGGAAGGAAAACACTGTATTACTTCTCTGCACATGCATATTATAAATTTAGAGTATACCTACGTTTATGATTATCGAATTAGTCGCTTGAGTGAATTATTGTGTCGACCGTAAAATGGACGTAACGCTAGGTCTTGATTTTCGAAATCTGTCCATTTTAAATAGTTATTCTTCCCGTGGTCTATTTATCAGAGAATCTCAAACCAAATTGAGAATATTTATTAACAGCGTTGCCAGTTGGCCAAATTTGTGACCGTTTAATCGTTGTCGAAAAGGGAATCTCTTGAGAAACACCCGTTTTGTGTAGGAAAGCATTGTCAAAGCATTCGTCTAGCCGAGAATAAGGTTCATAGCTATGTTACGGTCCGGCAGGTGATGGTCAAGCTACACATTATATATCTATGATCGAAAGTTATTTATAATATCAGTTGATATATTGTCAAGGAAGAAAAGAACACAAAATGGACCCAATGTGTGGTAGTGGTAGAACGAAATTACGAAATTATATACACCTACGGGAAAGGTGGCTCCAACTTTACTGAATGTACCGATTCCAGGACTGGTTTTATTAGGATATATCACAGATATGATATCGAAATGGCATCAAACGCACCAAAGGTCCCTTAAGGATAGGGCCCTCAGAATAACCCTTTTACATGAAAACAACCGATAACTTCAAAAAGGCGATGTTATTGGAGGAGTGCTTGTGTCAAGTAATATGTACCGTACATATTCCTACAATACCTGTCAAACAATTACAATTTACTCGTCTTATCATTGAACTTTGCAAAGGATATTTGTGTAAAGAAGTCAAGAAATATATTTGGAATATGTCACAGGGTGTCAATACACTGTGTCCAATTAGAAGCCCTTCTTAAAGTTACAGGTTGTTTTCATATATGAAATAGTCATTCTGAGGACCAGTCCCTATAATTAAAGAACATGTCTCGAGTGCGATTTTGTATAGGTCCAATTTACCGTAGGGATATTACAAAATGGCTTAAATCGCCTAGGAAACACAGGAGACATTGTTTTCTGTGTCGATAAAGGCAGAACAATGTCTACAGAACCTGTTAGTAGTTTCAGTATAGGAAATTAAGTTCCAATTAATCTAAAGTTGATGATCCCAGTATGAGTATTGGTTAAATTGGGACCTATCACCTATCACAGTTAACTCTAAAAATGCACCAACACAATATTACAGTTAAATCTGCTGCTTAGCGGACGTGGGTTATATACTAAATAAAATGTCAGTTGTTTAACCTACTGCTTAGTTGACGCCCACTTGAATTATCTACTCCATAGCAAGAGGCAAGTAGGGTTATCTACTCCTTAGTCGACAATAAGTTTGGTTATCTACGCCTTAGTTGGGGGTCAGTTGTGCCATCTAATCAATTGTAATCACCGAGTTGGGTTATCTACTCCGTAATACACTGCAAGTTGAGTTATATACTCTCTAGTAGAGGACCAGTTCGGTTATATACTCCTTAGTAGACGTCCACTTGAGTTATCTACTCCTTAGCAGGCTGTCAGTTGGGTAATCTGCTCCATAAAGGCTGGTATTGTCTATAGTGCTACTACAGGGATGTAAGGGAAACCATAAGTTATCTCTGGTCCCTCCGTTCGAACCAATTTGATTTAAACATCAGCAAATTCGCTAACTTCACAAAGAAATGATAGCCTAAGGTTGCATGTCGACTTCCAGAGAGATACACAGAAGGTGTTCAATTGATTCCTGTTCCTCTTCGTATCCACCTATCACTTAAATGCACCAAAACAATATGGTATGTCATCATCAGTTGGGTTATCTGCTAAATAAAATGTCAGTTGTTTAACCTACTGCTTAGTTGACGCCCACTTGAGTTATCTTCTCCATAGCAAGCGGCAAGTAGGATTACCTACTTATTAGTCGACGATAAGTTTGGTTATCTACGCCTTAGTTGGGGTCCAGTTGGGTTATCTAATCAATTGTAAACAGCGAGTTGAGTTATCTACTCCGTAATATACTACAAGTTGAGTTATATACTCTCTAGCAGTTCGGTTATATACTCCTTAGTAGACGTCCACTTGAGTTATCTACTCCTTAGCAGGCAGTCATTTGGGTTATCTGCTCCATAAAGGCTGGTATTGTCTATTGTGCTACCACAGCGAGGTAAGGGAAACTAGAAGTTAGCTCTAGTCCCTCCGTCGAACCAATTTTATTTAATTTAATTTAATTTTAACATCAGCAAGTTAGCTAACTTCCCAAAGAAATTATAGCCTAGGGTTGCATGTCGACTTCCAGAGAGTTACACAGAAGGTGTTCTATTGATTCCTGCTCCTCTTCGTATCCACCTATCACTTAATTAGGGTTAAATGCACCAAAACAATATTGCTGAATGTGTTATGTCATCACCAGTTGGGTTATCTCCTAAACAAAATGCCAGTTGTTTAACCTACTGCTTAGTTGACGCCCACTTGAGTTATCTTCTCCATAGCAAGCGGCAAGTAGGATTATCTACTCATTAGACGACGATACACTATAGCAAGCGACAAGTAGGGTTATCTACTCATTAGTCGACGATAAGTTTGGTTATCTAAGCCTTAGTTGGGGTCCAGTTGGGTTATCTAATCAATTGTAAGCAGCGAGTTGGGTTATCTACTCCGTAAAATACATTGTCGACGATAAGTTTGGTTATCTACGCATTAGTTGGGGGCCAGTTGGGTTATCTAATCAATTGTAAAGAGCGAGATGGGTTTTCTACTCCGTAATATACCACAAGTTGAGTTATATACTCTCTAGGAGAGGACCAGTTCGGTTATATACTCCTTAGCAGGCAGTCAGTTGGGTTATCTACTCCATAACCCTTAGAATACGACTTGTTGGGTTATCTACTACTTAGTTGACGACTCGTTGGGTTATCTACTCCTTAGTATAGGATCAATTGCGACCATTATGATGCAGTCTGGCACTGAAGGTTCAGCTTCTGTAGGCATTATTTTAGATCAGTACTTGGATGTGTTACAATGTGATCAGCAGTCTTTTTGGAATGAAGAAAATTTTACCCCTTTATTCTCCGAAAAAATATTTCTTATTGTCAGTGTCTGCTTTTTAGTCAATTTCATAAATTTAATCAACAATTAATTTCCTAAACGATCCACCAACACCAAAGAGTCCATCTATATCCAAAGGTTTGCCAGGGCGTAAACTCTCATCAACACCATAGTGGGCATTCTCTTGGAAGAACTCACGATTGTCATCCCACATCTTATCATCTTCCGCTGCCAGATTATCCAATGAAGGTAATGCTCCACCATAATCTTGAGGCAAATACTGAGCAGGTATAACTTTTCGAAGTTCAGCCAAATCATGACCCATAACATGAATCTGAAATTTTCCATAATTAATTAACAGAAACCACTTCATAAGGTTCCTACACGGAAGGAAACAAATTGGTCAACAGGAACGAAATTGTAGACAACAACAACGTATATTTCCGGTAACAGAATATGTTGAGGAAATAATTTGCAGGTTCGATGAAATTTCGTTAACCTGAAATACGATGTGTAGTTGATTCGTTCCTGTGGAATTAATGTTTTCTTTCAGGGTACTTACTCTTTCCCTTAGCTTCTCCGAAAAGAATGGAAGTACCATTTTAAAAAATTGCTGAGCTATCGCTGGTGTATTGATATAATAAATTGATTTTATACGCAATGGCATTGACTTCTCCATAAATGAAATGATTTTCTTGCAAAAATTCGGTGTCATTTGCAATAGGTGACTGGTAGAGACTTTAGCCATATCCATAATGTAAACCAGACCACAGATGCAGGCATATGGATCTCGAACCATCATTAATTCATGCACGGCACTACCGGGACGTATGATGTCATCGATATTGTATTTGTGGGTGGAATAATTAAAACGAAAAACAACTATCCTAGGGCCAGTCCCAGTCAGAGGTTTTGGCAGGGCCAAAAAACAGCTAAAGATAGGGAAGAAAAATTGTGAGTATTCAGATAAACTCTGAAAGATAACATAAAGTATTTTAATCCTACCCCAGTCTATGAATTTCTCTAAACTTTAGCTCATTCACATCGGTGACATTCATCATTTCCGGATATTTTGATTTTAGCGAAAAATACAAATCCAGCTTCTCTTTGGCCCTTTCCGGACTATATTTACAACCTCTCAAAAATTGTATGAGAAATTGATCATCTTCACGCACTCTGAGATGCCGCTGATGTTGCAGCCATTCACGAAGAGCTGTCAAATCTTCGGATATTCTTGAGGGAACTTCACCCAATTCCTCTATGGCAATTTTCTGCAACTCAGCGTTAAGGGGTGTTATCTTGGCCATCCTATGCGTTGTCGTTGTAAACCCAAACTGATTGTAGGTGAAGGTGATATTACAAAATTGTTTAAATAATACTATCATCACTATGAGTCAATGTTTACAGTTGTTGGTCTATCAACCAGTGCACAGTGGTGCGGTTGTGAATTCATATTTGCTAAACAATTATTCCAAGATAAGCGATATAATGAGAAGGTAAATATGAACTAAGACTCAGTTAAACAGACGACAGAATATATAATAAATAATAGTAGCAACTTTGTATTTTATAATGGAGGGCATGGACCTACCTTCATTAGTAGAAATAGACAAGCGATGTTCGATGTTAACCTTGTCTCCGAGAATTTAAGCGAAAACCAATCTGATTGGAAAATTTTTGATGTTCATAGCTTTTTCTAAAATAATAACTTAGGTTAAGAATATCAGCCTGTATAACAGACTAACTTCAACTATATTAGACTATGGGATCTTTGATCCTATTAAAAGGCAGAGCTCTCCAGATGAACCGTCGGATTCCAAAAGGTCCAAAGACTGAAGTGGTAATGCTGCTGATCGGTCCTTCGCTGGACAGATTAATACTAGCCGCCATCAACAGGGGAGTGAAAGACGGCAACATCCCCAGGGTCAAGTGGAGTGAAATTCATAGCTTTTCCGACCATAGGTTAGATTAAGAGTAACAATCTATATAACAGACTCACACAGGCTATATTAGACTATGGGATCCTTGAGAGACTTGACAAAGCCGACCCTGCGTCACTCATCAACAATCAGAGAGAGTCCAAAAGTGGACACTGAGGATTTATGATGAACAAGAAATTGCGACAACTTTCATACATCAGCCTATTCAAAGTTGCGCTTTCCAGATAAATCGCTGGTAACGCAACTGCTCGGTCTTTCGCCGAAAAGCTTAATACTGGCCGTCATCAACAGGGGAGTGGAATACGGCGACATCCCAGGGGCATGCTGTACTGTTTTCCTCGCAGTTCTTGAGGACCCACCGGCTCCCGTTTGTGTCGACCCAAGCTGATATCAGGACGCAGACGGGTATTGTCCATTGTGCTACTACAGGGATTTGATTGCTGTAAAAAGCTCAACAATATGCGGATTCTAATATCAACCAAGACAGCTAAAGAAATAGAGACTAAGTTGCATGTCGCCTTCCAGAGGTATAAACAGAAGGTGTTATATTGACTTCTGCTCCTCTTCGTCTCCACAGCTTCTGCAAAAGTCATTAAGCAAGACCTTCAATCACTATGCGTGCCTTCTAATAAGGCAGTAACCCGTCACGACAGACAGGATAAGAGCGACGCCCTGCCTCGATATCTACAGCAGGGCGTTGATGTGTTTATTGTTTAGGCTGGGCCACATCAGCCTGGAATGTATGCGGCTTCTGGCCACAGACCACATGTCATTTGTTGCCGTATGGGCTCTATCTCTCAAGAAGGTTCGTAGAGACAATCCCACATATTCCAGTTCGCCTGTAGCGTGTAAGGTCGTTCCTAGTCTTGTAGGTTCTCGATAAGAGAACAGCGACAGTCAAGAGCAGTTTTTGAATTTAGGAATATAGTTTCCAGGGACTTGATAAACGCCTGACTATCAGAGAAAATATTCATAATTTCAATCAGAACTTTCATCCATTCTGCTATTTTTTTAATAGCTACGATTTGTGCCTGTGTTTCCGACGATAGGTATATTAGCTTTTGTATAAATGAGAAGCCTCATACATCTGCCTGCCTTCCAATAAGGCAGTGATCCGTCATGACGGACAAGATAAGAGCGACGTCCAGTCTCGATATCTACTGCACGGCGTTGATGTGTTTGTAGTTTATGCAGGGACGCATCAGCTTGGAATGTACGCAGTTCCTGGCTACCGACCACTTGTCATTTCTTGCCGTAAGGGCACATCTCTCAAAAAGAGCTTGCAGATCG
This sequence comes from Eudasyphora cyanicolor, assembly GCA_963930755.1. NCBI lineage: Eukaryota > Metazoa > Arthropoda > Insecta > Diptera > Muscidae > Eudasyphora > Eudasyphora cyanicolor. The sequence goes on from OZ005738.1 coordinate 34,253,472, forward strand.
CTAGAGGCACATCCACATTTTCCAGTTTCCCTAGATCCTAATCGTGCAAGATCATCTGTTCGCAGTTCCCTGGTATGTCTTGGCACATCAGCTGAATGTTGAACTGTTCAGTCATCTCGTTAAGAGATCTGCCACAGTCGAGGGCAGTTTTTGAATTCAGGAATCTGCAAGATCATCTGCTTCGCAGATCACTCGTATGTCCCAGTAGCCCGACACCCACATCAGGAATATAGTTCGGTCGCTTGTCCCAATATTAATTCAAGAGCAACCAACGACCACAATGGTGTTCGTCTCAAGTAGATACACTGAGGAAGTTCTGCTGGAAGCTCTTGCATAATGCAAAGACCACAAAGCTCATCAGGACTGATATATCTATAAGGAAGAACTCAAGCAGTAAAAATAGAGTTTAGAAAGGCTCAAGTAAATACTGGGTATCTATCCTTCTGCAACTTCTGCTTGAAATACCGTGTTATGGTCAGGGAGGCGGAAGTGAAGATCGACTTCTGGTTCATCAATAAAAAGTCCCAGACCCGTCCTTCCTCCTCGCTTGGACCCATCCGTGTAGCTGCTGGTTCCCACTGGCACATGGGCCAAAGTTCCATTTTCCCAGGAGCGTCTGTCTGGCACAAACGTATCACAGGTAGCTGTAAGCCGCACCGCAGGAATGCGGTCGGAGATTTCTGGCGTTTGAATGTGACCAACTAGAGATTCTAAAATCTTCTGATGGTACGACTTGTGGTCTCGATTTATCCATTCACCCATCACTTGTAGACGTCTTGCTGTGAGGGCTGCCTCATACTTTATACGGATGTCTATTGGTTGGATGTGCAGTATAGTCTCCAACGCTTTTGTTGGTGCAGTTCTAAATGCCCCGCTTATGCCTAGACAGCACATACGTTGAATTTTTTGCAAAGGTATTACGTTGCGTAGGTGATTATTGGTCTAATCACGCTCATGTAAAGCCAGTGAGTCATATTTGGACGTAGTCCCCGTTTTGAACCTAAAGTTCTTATGCACAACGACCAACATCTGTGGACCTTGGTAACTCTTTCTTCAATATGATCTTTCCAAATCAGTTTCTGATCCAAGATTACACCCAAGTATTTTACCTTTTTAGATATGGCAATATTTTTATCCAGGAATCGAGGCACGGTAAAAGGATGGATCTTCGTTTTCCGTGTAAATAGGCATATTTCAGTTTTGTCTGGGTAATATTTATTCCCCTTGGAGGCTATATTCTGATTCCACCGGAGGCTATATTCTGATACCACGGGAGTCAGGAGCCCCTGGGACTTCCAGCCCATTAGTCTGTCACCGTCTCGTCTGAAGACTTTTGAGAGATTGATCGACAGTAATCTGAGAAGGAATATGGACTAAAGGCTACAGTCCGGCCGACAACATACGAAGTCTGACCGGAGGCTATATCCCTAGAACTTCCATCCCATCAGTCTGACATCGTTTCTACTGAAGACTTTGGAGAGATTGATTGCCAGTTATCTCACAATGAATATAGACTGAAGATTAATGTCCTCCCAATAACCTACGAAGTCTGATCGCAGTCTATATTTTCAAATCACTGGAGGCAAAAGCACATGAAACTACGGACTCAGCCAGGAAGTTAGTATGACCCCTTGAGGAGCATTTCGTTGTGACTGTGGTTTTGACTCAAATCGCGGGGAGAGCGCAAGCTATAGTTGCATTCTTAACAGGGTACCATTACCATTAGAGTTCTAGGTAGGCTCCGCCCTTAACGAAAAGGGATGACGTCTCCAAATACATTACTTCGAATTGGTACTCATATATGAGATTCTGTTATACGTGGAGGCCGGTGCGGCAGGATTGCAATATTTGCTAATATCTAGCACCTCTTGTCCAATCAACATCTTGCCTGCAGCAAGGGCAAATCTACTGAAACCACTTTGTACGACCTAGTCAGCTTCATTGAAGGTTATCTCTCTGTTAAGGAATATACAATGATAGCTTTAACAGATATAGAGGGCGCCTCTGGGTTGATAATATCAAATGAAGATTCATTCATAATAGTCTGATTAAGAGACGAATTTCAGCTAGGGTTAGCTGACCTCCAAAGATTTGTTATAAGGGCAGCGCCTCAACGGACATTCTGTCTCCTCTGTTATGGAATCTCTCCTTGAACAGTATTGGGGTTGTTTTGGAGACGATGACAGTTAAGATTATTGCCTATGCAAATGTCGTGGCGATAGCGGTTACAGGAAGCTTTCCGAGCACTCTTAGAGACATCCTACCGCAGACCCTTCATATTGACGCAAGATGGACTTCTGTCTTCTTCGCTATGGAATCTCTCTATGAACAATATTCTGTTTTCTCTGGAGAAGATGAGTGTTAGGGTAATTGCAAATGCAGAGTCGTGGCAAATCGCAGTTTGATGGAAGTTTCAGAGTATTCTTAAGTAAGTACATACAATAGGTCCTTTACATCACCACAAGATGGTATTCGTCAAGATGGCATACGATAGTAGTCAGGCAGATGGTGGACAGCATTGCCAAAATCGTCCTTCTGTTGCTGTGTATATCAGCGGTGCGTTGAGAACGACACCAAAGGAGACACTAAATATTATACAACATTTAATGTCGCTAGACATTATAGCGAGGCAATACACCGCATTTATTGCTATTATACTTAGGGAATTGTCACTCCAGTTATAAAATGGTTACGGACATATTATCTTTCTGGACACAATGCTTGAGCTCCTAAAATTTGCAAGTCTATGAACTACCTTTCCCGCTCCACGGGAACTGGGATATGTGGAAAGGCTCGTAAGGACCTGCAATCTCTTCTTGGGAGATAGTACACCTATTGATTCCTCAAACAGCGAGTCGTTTGCAAATAAAATGTACAATACATAATATCTACCTACAGGGTACCTTGTATCACATTCTGCAGAGTGGTATAAAAAGGTGATAAGGAGATTTCCTTGACAGAGCTAACGATTTGTTTGGGATAACCGGCAGTTTCACCATCCTGAACCATTGTTTTATTTGCTTTGACTGTCAATTGATAGGTAGTACAATAAAATGGTTGTAGTAGCAATTTTACAGTTCTACAAATACCTACAGGGTATCCTGCACTGGAGTATGGTGTGGGGTATACAAAAAGTAATACGGAGATCTCATTGACAAAGTCAAATGTTTGGTTAGGACAACCGACACTTTCGCCAAACTGATTCATTATTTCCTATGGCTATCAATTGATAGGTATAACAATAAAATGTTTATAGTACGAATTTTACAGTTCTACACATTCATTAATGGTCAACTAAAAATGTTCAGTTGACAAGTTTTTTTCTGGGCTCAAAAACTATTTGTGGGTTAATATTAGAAATTCAGACTCCTCAGTAAAATTTTTGTACGGTGAGTTATCAAGTAGTCGTTAGCTGCAACTACAGTGCAATATTGAACAAAGTTCGCTATTTTTTTATGCACTCTTATAGCGTGACTAAGTTGCAAGATATGAACTAATGATGCTAGCACGCATGATTGCTTTTGTTGATATTTAAGTTAAGGTTGCTTGTTAGTTTTAAAACTGTAAACTCAGTCTAACTTCAAATCGAATGTATTTTCAAATAAATACAATTTGGCTCAAGTTTTTCAAATATGTTTGATATCAAAATTACATTGTGATATCAAATGGTCAATAGCTGCAACTACAGTGCAATATTTAGCAATTTTTGTTAGTTTTGAGCACTCTTATAGCCAGGCTAAATTCCAAGAAATGCGCTAATGTTTGCCTTTGTTGATAATTTAGATAAGGTTGTTGAATGTTTAAATAACACTGTGATTGTCCGAAAATTTTACAGAAGGGAATCTATATGAGTAAACCGATTTCGATCACGCTAAACTTAGTGGTGGTAGGTTAGCTTATATTCGGTTACGGGTTTTGCTGCGAAATCAGAGTGGTTGGTTATCTCGGTAGGAGGATCCGAATACACACTTTAGTTCAAAGAACAAGAGGACCCTTGTACGAGTACAATTATTTCTCTCCAAAAAGTCCAACGAGTTTCTCACCCCATTAACCCTTAAAATGCCCTCATCAATGTATATATTATAAAGACCCTGCAGGAACACGACCTAGTACATAAGAACTAGCACTTTTCGATATTTTTTGCCCAATTTCGAATGTTTAAATGTACATATCTCCTACAGCTTTGAAGATTTTTCAACAAAATTTTTTGTCCTATATCAGAGCACCATATTTAATTAACATGGTTCTCGTCAATTGTCATACATGATTGATTGCCACTTGATCGCTTTTAAAATTCATTTGTATTTTCACACTATTAAGTGAGTCAGTTAACAAGTTGCGTATACCCGAATTATGTATAAAAATCATGTTCATTGCTAAGAAACTCGTTCAAAGATTTGTTGACGTTAGACAACAGTAACAAACAACAACAAAAGAAAACAATCCCAATATACATGATAATTAATCAAAGCAAGCGATCGTGAAAATTGAACACTCACAACATCTTAATTTAAATTTTTTGCTAAAAAAAAGTATTCTAAAAACTACTCCAGTTGATCACAGTGGTCAACGGTCATATTGGCATACAAATTTAGTTATTTCCACCGTATTAAAAAGATTTAAGTGACCGGTCGTGCATGACATTTCATTGGTGAATCAATGACGACAAAGTCATCAGAGGTCTCATGACTTATCCTCTCTATAAATCTCTCCTCTCTATAAATACAAATAAATTCATATTTCCAAACATCAGTCCCAATCGTTAAAACATGGGCCTATGGCCAATAAACCCAAGTTACCAATTCTCAGCCCAATCAGTTGAACTTAGTTGTCTCTGTGGTGTTATTAAGCTAAATCGGAGACATGCTATATATGGGGGCTATATCAAACCAGTAAGGAAAGGCGGGTCGGGCAGACTATATGATACCCTACACCACTTCAGAACGCTTGGATAACAATGAAATATCCAATGAATACTTCAACTAAAATTTGTTCACACAATTTATATTTTGTATGTCTCTGTAGCCAAATCAGATGAAACATATATATGGGAGCTATAACTAAATCTGAGCCGATATTTTTCAAATTCGGCAGTGTTAGTCCATGGAACAAGAAACTCTACCATGCTGAATTTCACAACGATTGGATATAAACTACTGCTTTTATAGGGCTTAAGGGCAAATTCGGACGAAACATACATATGAGGGCTATGGCTAAACCTAGACCGATTTTCTTCAAATTTGGCAATGTTGGTCCATGGATCAAAAAACTCTACCACGTTAATTCACATCGATTGGATATAAACTACAGCATCTATAGCGCTAATATCCAAATCGAAAAAAACATATATATGTGAGCTATAGCTAAATCTAAGCCAATTTTCTTCAAAATCGGTAATGTTGGTCCATGGATCAAGGAACTCTGCCATGCTAAATTTCAAAACAATTGTATGTTAAATACAGGGATAAAGACCAAATCGGACGAAACATATATATGGGAGCTATATCTAAATCTGTAACGATTTTCTTCAAATTCAATAGGGTTCTTTCCTGATACGGAAGACTTCTAACTGCAAAATTTCAGCACGATCGAACAACATACTCGTAAGATAGACGGACGGACGGACGGACATACGCGTACATGGTTATATCGACTCAGCTAGTGATTCTGAGTCAATTGGTATACTTTAAGGTGGGTCTAGCCGTAGCATTTTTATGTGTTACAAACATCTACCATGAAACAAACTTATAGTATGACTGCGTGGTGTAGGGTATACAAATTATCACACACGTGAACAGATAAAACTACGAAAATAAGTGTTACAATATAAACCAATTAAAAGACAAACAGTACCTTCAAAACTCTGGGAAATACGATTCTGCAAATAAAAAATATATTTTCAAAATTCTAAAAAGATTTTTTTTTAATATGAGCAATTATTTTTGCATTATTTTGTTAAAAAAATTAGAAAGGCCATACATATGTATGCTTCGGTTTTATGGTCCCCTCATTATAACATTTACGTCGATAGGATTGAGTCAGTACAAAAACAATTCCTACTTTTTGCATTACGTGGTCTTGGCTGGAGTGACCCTCTAAATTTGCCACCTTACTTCAATCGCCTGAAACTGATTGATATTCCCTCCCTTGAGAAAAGAAGGTTTATGTTAGGTATTGTGTTTATAGTTAAATTGATTAATGGAGAAATAAATTCATATTATTTAGTTAGCGAATTACGCTTTAACATTCCTGCTCGTTCGACTCGTAATTTTATTCTTCTAAAAATTGATCTTTGTAGATTTAATTGTGAACAATTCAATCCTCTAAACTCACTTCGCAGAAACTTTAACTCGGTTTACTCGCTCTTCTCAACTTCTGACTCTATTTCAATGATAAAACGCGTAATCCTCGAATCTAATCTTTAAACTCACTTCGCAAAACTCTAACTCGGTGTAGTACTCTTTCTTCTCATCTTTTGACTCGATTTCAATGATACAACGCGTAGTAATTGAATCTATTCTTTAACTATTATTCTTTTTTTATCGATCGTACGTTATCTCGCGCTATTTTAAAAGACGGTTGCCAGTCCAGTTCCCTGCTACGCCCTGTTCCTGCTACGCCCTGTTCATGCTACATTCTGTTTCCTTCTTCGTTCATGTCAATATCCGTACCTGCAATGCTCTGGTTCTGCTGTGCTCCTGTTACGTTCTGTCCCTGCAATGCTCTGTTCCTGCTACGTTCTGTTTCCTGAAATTTTCCGTTCCTGCTATGCTTCGTCCCTGCTATATTATGTTCCTGGCATATCCTTTTCCAGTAACGCTCTGGTCCTGCTGTGCTCCTGCTACTTTCTGTTCCTGCCATGCTAGGTTTCTACTAAGCCACGTTCCTGTAACTCTCTGTCCCTGCTGTGCTCCTGTCCTGTTATGCTCTGTTCCTTATACGTTTCTATTCCTGCAACTCCCTGTTTCCTGTTGTGATCTCATCCTGGTATACTCTTTTCCTGAAACACTCTGTTCCTGCTGTTATCTATTCTTGACTCGCTCAATTCCTGCCATACTCTGATTCTTCAACGTCCCGATCCTGAAACACTTTGTTCCAGCTGTGCTCTGGCCGTGCTACTCCCTGATCCTGCTGTATTCTGTTCCTGCTACGCTCTGTTCCTGTTTTCGCCTTGTTATTGCTACGTTCTGTGCCATATTTACCATCTATTTACTTTAATTTAGTTCCTGACCCTACCTGTCCCCTTTCTAATTTCTGCTTCAGTTAAATTTTGTTTGTTTGTTTTTTAATTTCCTGTTATTCCCATTTCTTCTCATTTATTTACTTTTTCTTTTTGTTTTAAATGTTATTTATTTTTTATATGTAATATATTGCTATATTTACGGCTGCTATTAGCTAAGAATAAATAAATAAAAATAGAATTTTGACGTAATATTTTATAAAAATAGAATTTCGACGAAATTTTCTATAAAAATTGAATTTCGACGAAATTTTCTATAAACATAGAATTTCGACGAAATTTTCTATAAACATAGAATATCGACAAAATTTTCTATAAACATAGAATTTCGACGAAATTTTCTATAAACATTGAATTTTGACGAAATTTTCTATAAACATAGAATTTCAACGAAATTTTCTATAAAAATAGAATTTTGACGAAATTTTCTATAAAAATTGAATTTCGACGAAATTTTCTATAAAAATAGAATTTCGACGAAAATTTTTATAAAAATAGAATTTCGACGAAAATTTCTATAAAAATAGAATTTCGACGAAAATTTCTATAAAAATAGAATTTCGACGAAATTTTCTATAAAAATAGAATTTCGACGAAATTTTCTATAAAAATAGAATTTCGACGAAATTTTCTATAAAAATAGAATTTTGACGAAATTTTCTATAAAAATAGAATTTCGGCGAAATTTTCTATAAAAATAGAATTTCGGCGAAATTTTCTATAAAAATAGAATTTCGGCGAAATTTTCTATAAAAATAGAATTTCGGCGAAATTTTCTATAAAAATATAATTTCGACGAAATTTTCTATAAAAATAGAATTTCGACAAAATTTTCTATAAAAAATAGAATTTTAACGAAATTTTCTATAAAAAGAGAATTACGACGAAATTTTCTATAAAAATAGAATTCGGACAAAATTTTCTATAAACAATGAATTTCGACGAAATTTTCTATAAAAATAGAATTCGGACAAAATTTTCTATAAACAATGAATTTCGACGAAATTTTCTATAAACACAGAATTTCGACGACATTTTCTATAAACATAGAATATCGACGAAATTTACTATAAGCATAAAACTTCGACGAAATTTTCTATAAAAATAGAATTTGGACGAAATTTTCTATAAAAATTGAATTTCGACGAAATTTTCTATAAACATAGAATTTCGACGAAATTTTCTATAAACATAGAATATCGAAAAAATTTTCTATAAGCATTAAATTTCGACGAAATTTTCTATAAACATAGAATTTCGACGAAATTTTCTATAAACATTGAATTTTGACGAAATTTTCTATAAACATAGAATTTCAACGAAATTTTCTATAAAAATAGAATTTCAACGAAATTTTCTATAAAAATAGAATTTCGACGAAATTTTCTATAAAAATAGAATTTCGACGAAATTTTCTATAAAAATAGAATTTCGACGAAATTTTCTATAAAAATAGAATTTCGACGAAATTTTCTATAAAAATAGAATTTCGACGAAATTTTCTATAAAAATAGAATTTCGACGAAATTTTCTATAAAAATAAAATTTCGACGAAATTTTCTATAAAAATAAAATTTTGGCGTAATTTTCTATAAAAATAGAATTTCGACGAAATTTTCTATAAAAATAGAATTTCAACGAAATTTTCTATAAAAATAGAATTTCGACGAAATTTTCTATAAAAATAGAATTTCGACGAAATTTTCTATAAAAATAGAATTTCGACAAAATTTTCTATAAAAATAGAATTTCGACGAAATTTTCTATAAAAATAGAATTTCGACGAAAATTTCTATAAAAATAGAATTTCGACGAAAATTTCTATAAAAATAGAATTTCGACGAAAATTTCTATAAAAATAGAATTTCGCCGAAATTTTCTATAAAAATAGAATTTCGACGAAAATTTCTATAAAAATAGAATTTCGACGAAATTTTCTATAAAAATAGAATTTTGACGAAATTTTCTATAAAAATATAAGTTCCACGAAATTTTCTATAAAAATAGAATTTCAACGAAGTTATCTGTAAAAATAGAATTTCGAAAATAGTCAGAACCGTTGCTTTGCTGACGCACAGTGTTTTTTTTTTGCAATATTTTGTTATACAAAAATTCAGAACGACCAAACATGTATTTCTTAGCCTACCATTGTGCTAAATTTGCAGATGTTTCAGTTTAGGCTAAACGATCAATATCTGCGTTTGTTCTTAAAATTCGTATTGGCTGTTTTTACATAAACTACATAATCATAACTCAAAAAAAAACTTGATTGTAATATATTGTATATGACATAGATATGAAAACATACCTTCATTCCAAAGAATGCTAAGTCGACTTGGCATGTTTTTGGGGAAATTGCATGTTTAAATTCCAAATATACCAATTTAAATTTTGTCAAAACTTGCTGTTTGTCCGTCAACCCAATCAAAAGTTATTCACAAAATAGTAAAAGGTCATTCGATTTTCATTATAAAGGAATCCTATACAAATTGCATAAAACTTTAATCGCCTCCCCTGAAAAACTATCAAGTAAATACTTATCATGTTTTAGAATGGAGTTATCGATATGTAATATGAACTTTACACCGAAAATAAGTATTTAATTATTATTTAATTGGTACGCACACAAGTGACATGAAGATAATTTGCAACTTACTAACTTATTGCAATCTTGTAAATGAAGTAGCTTTGCGAACTATTTAAATTGTTGTACAATTTAAAAACCAGATTCAGTCTAACTTTACAACTACAACACAATAGATGTTAGCAATAAAACCCCTCAGTTCAGAGTTGCAGAAAATTGCCATTGAGGAATTGGAAGAGGTGCCCGCGAGAATTCCTGAAGATTTGGCCGCCCTACGATTATGGCTACAACATCAGCCACATCTCAAGGCTCGCGACGATGATCAATTTCTTATACAATTTTTAAGAGGCTGTAAGTACAGTCTGGAAAGGGCCAAAGAAAAACTGGATATGCATTTTTCTTTGAAGTCGCACTATCCACAAATGTTCAATGTTATCGATGTGGATAATCCAAAGTTAAGAGAAATTCATCATTTGGGGTAGGACTCTTGAGGGATGTACATAAATTACCATTAATCATAAAAAAACTTCTCCAACTTTAAGCTGCTTTCAGACTCTACCAAAACCTTTAAATGACATCGGACCGAGGATTGTGGTATATCGATTTAATTATCCCACTAATAAATACAACGTTGAGGACATAATGTGGCCTGGATGTGCTGTACATGAATTAATGATGGCCCAAGATTCTTATGCCTGCATCTGTGGCCTTATCTACATTATAGATTTAGGTCCATCCACAGCCAGTCACTTTTTACAAATTACACCGAATTTTTGCAAAAAACTAGTATCATTTCTGGAAAAATCTATGCCTATGCGTATAAAATCGTTGTACTATATCAACACATCTGCACCTGCGCAGCAATTTTTTAAGATTTTATTCCCTTTCTTTTCGGAGAAATTACGACAAAGGGTGAGTGGAGGGGACAACCAACTTTGGGTTCAATAAATGAAACAATAATATTTCCCATTTTAGATTCGTATTATGGGTCAAGATTTAGCAGAGCTGCATCAGTATATACCTCCCCGGTATTTGCCTCGAGATTATGGCGGTGAATTACCATTACTGGAGGAACTAGCAGTGGAAGATGACAAAATGTGGGATGCAAATCGAGAGTTCTTCAAAGCGAATTCTCACTATGGCACCGATGAGAGTTTACGTCCGGGAAAACCTCTAGATATTGATGGTCTATTTGGTGTAGGTGGATCGTTTAGAAAGTTAAATGTGGATTGATAAAGTAAATAAAGTGAAATATTTGTTAATATTTGTTATCAAAAATACAATTTAAATTTTCAAAAATGCATATTTTTATAAAAGTTTGTGGAAATTCAATTCGCCAAGAAAAAGGTTTTCAAAATTCCCTTTACTAGAAAGTTTCGTCAAAATTGTAAATTGCAACGAAATTGCATTTTTCCAGAAAATGTAATTGATACTGCATTTTTATAGAAAATGTCGTCGAAAATTTTCTCAAAATAGTTATTCTTAAGAAATTTTTGTCAAAAGAAATCGTCGAAAACGTATATTTCTAGAAGAGTCTGTCGAAATTCAATTTTTAAAGAAAAGTTAGTCAAATTTCCTTCCTTTTATCAATTGTACATTTCTAGAAATTTTATCGAAATTCCAAATACAATATTATAAAAATTATATCAAAATTACAATGTTATAGACATTTTTTGAAAAATTCGTCAATGTTATAATTTTTTAGAAAATTTAGTTGAAATTGTTTTTTTCTACAAAATTTCGCCGAATTTTGATTTAATTTTGCCGAAAGTGAATTTTTGTGGAAAATTTTTATAAAATTGCTTTTTCTAGAAAATTTCGTCGAAATTTCATTTAAATAAAAATGGTATCAAAATTGCATTTTTATATTAAAGTTATAGAAATTTCTTCGAAATTAAATTTTTTTTAAGAATGTATTGTCGAATTTCATTTCCATAAAAAATTTTGTTAAATTGAATTTCCATGGAAAATTATGCCAAACTAAATTTTTACAAAGTTTTTCAAAATTGCACATTTCTAGAAAATTTCGTCGAATTCTACATTCCTCGAAATTTGCGTCCAAATTGCAAAATCTTAAATATATTTTTCCAATATAGCATTTCTCTAGAAAATTACTGATATTTTTTAAAAAAAAAAAATTCGTCGAAATTACAATTTTATAGAAAATGTCGTGGAAATTGCAATTGTACAAAAAAAATCATCAAAATTTAACTATCGTCAAAATTATGATTTTATATCGAAATTTTGCATTTGTAGAAAATTTTCTCGAAATTGCCTTTCTCAAAATCGTTATCAAAAGCTATTTTTGAAAAAACAATTCGTCGAAAATATATATTTCTAAAAGAGTATGTCAAAATTAAAATGTTCAAGAAAAGTCAGTCAAAATTCCTATTCCTAGAATTTTTTTCAAAATTAATTTTTTTCAAAATTAAAATTTATAAAAATTCTACATTTCTAGAAATTTCATCGAAACTGCAAATACAATATTATAAAAATTATATCAAACTACTATTTTAAAGACATTTTTTTGAAAACGTCGTTAAAGTTTTAATTTAATTATAAAGATTTTTGTCCAAATTTTATAGAAAAATTTCGTGAAAATTTCAATTTTACTAAAAATATCATAAAAATTTAATTTTTAAGGCAAAATGAATCAAAATAATCACTTTGTAGGAAATTTGATTTTATACCGAAATTTTATTTTTTAGTCGAAATTGCATTTTTTCTGTACAAAGTCCCAAATTTTCATTTACATTTTTCTAGAAAATTTCATTAAATTTATTTATGGTAATTTCTGGCACTTTTATAGCAATTTTATTCGAAAATGTAATAAAATTTTATAGAAAATTTCATCCAAATTGAAATTGTATCGAAAATTTCATCCAAATTGAAATTTTATAGAAAATCTCGTCTAAATTGAAATTGTATCGAAAATTTCATCCAAATTGAAATTTCATAGAAATTTTCTATCAAAAATAGAATTTCGACGAAATTTTCTATATAACTGGAATTTCGTCGAAATTGTCTATAAAACTGGAATTTCATCGAAATTTTCTATAAAAATATAATTTTCTTTAAAAAATAGAATTCCGTCAAAATTTTCTATGAAAATAGAATTTCGTCGAAATTTTCTATAAAAATTGAATTTCGTCGAATTTTTTATAAAAATTGAATTTCGTCAAAATTTTCTATAAAAATTTAATTTCGTTTAATTTTCTATAAAAATTGAATTTCGTCGAGATTTTCTATAAAACTCGAATTTAGTCGAAATTTTATATAAAAATATAATTTCATGGAAATTTTCTATACAAATATAATTTCATGGAAATTTTCTATAGAAATATAATTTCATGCAAATTTTCTATAGAAGTAGATTTTCATTGAAATATTCTATAAAATAAAATTTCGTCGAAATTTTCTATAAAAATAGAATTTCGTTGATATTTTCTATAAAAATAGAATAATAAATAGAATAGAATATTAAAACAGAATTTCGTCAAAATCTTTCTTTAAAATAGAATTTCGTCAAAAACTTTCTTAAAATGGAATTTCGTCGAAATTTTCTATAAAAATAGAATTTCGACGAAATTTTCTATAAAAATAGAATTTCCTCAAAATTTTCGATAAAAATAGAATTTACTCGACATTTTCTATAAGAATAGAATTTGCTCGAAATTTTCTATAAAATCAGAATTTCCTCCAAATTTTCTATAAAAATAGAATTTCCTCGAAATTGTCTTTAAAATTAAAATTTCGTTGAAATTTTCTATAAAAAGAGATTTTTGACGAAATTTCCTATAAAAATAGAATTTCGACGAAATTTCCTATAAAAATAGAATTTCGACGAAATTTCCTATAAAAATAGAATTTCGACGAAATTTCCTATAAAAATAGAATTTCGACGAAATTTCCTATAAAAATAGAATTTCGACGAAATTTCCTATAAAAATAGAATTTCGACGAAATTTCCTATAAAAATAGGATTTCGACGAAATTTCCTATAAAAATAGGATTTCGACGAAATTTCCTATAAAAATAGGATTTCGACGAAATTTCCTATAAAAATAGGATTTCGACGAAATTTCCTATAAAAATAGGATTTCGACGAAATTTCCTATAAAAATAGGATTTCGACGAAATTTCCTATAAAAATAGGATTTCGACGAAATTTCCTATAAAAATAGGATTTCGACGAAATTTCCTATAAAAATAGGATTTCGACGAAATTTCCTATAAAAATAGGATTTCGACGAAATTTCCTATAAAAATAGGATTTCGACGAAATTTCCTATAAAAATAGGATTTCGACGAAATTTCCTATAAAAATAGGATTTCGACGAAATTTCCTATAAAAATAGGATTTCGACGAAATTTCCTATAAAAATAGGATTTCGACGAAATTTCCTATAAAAATAGGATTTCGTCGAAATTATCTATAAAAATAGAATTTCGTCGAAAATTTCTATAAACATAAAATTTCGTTCAAATTTCTATAAAAATAGAAATTTTCTATCAAAAATAAAATTTCGATGAAATTTTCTATAAAAATCGAATTGCGTCGAAATTTTCTATACAAAAAGAATTGCGTCGAAATTTTCTATAAAAATAGAATTGCGTCAAAATTTTCTATAGAAATGAAATTTCGTGGAAATTTTTTATAAGGTGCAGTTTTGTCGAAATTTTCTATAAAAATTCAGTTTTTTCGAAATTTTCTATAAAAAGAGAATTTTATAAAAATTTTTTATAAAACTAAAATTTCGTCGAAATTTTCTATAAAACAAAAATTTTGTCGAAATTTTCTATAAAACCAAAATTTCGTCGAAATTTTCTATAAAACCAAAATTTCGTCGAAATTTTCTATAAAACTAAAATTTTGACCAAATTTTCTATAAAACTAAAATTTCGTCGAAATTTTCTATAAAACTAAAATTTCGTCGAAATTTTCTATAAAACTAAAATTTTGTCGAAATTTTCTATAAAACTAAAATTTCGTCGAAATTTTCTATAAAACTAAAATTTCGTCGAAATTTTCTATAAAACTAAAATTAACTAAAAATTTCGTCGAAATTTTCTATAAAACTAAAATTTCGTAAAAATTTCAAAAAAATAGAATTTCGACAAAATTTTCTATAAAAATAGAATTTCGACGAAATTTTCTATAAAAATAGAAGTTCGATAAAATTTTCTATAAAAATAGAATTTCGACAAAATTTCTATAAAAATATAATGTCATGGAAATTTTCTATAAAAATAGAATTTCGTCAAAATTGTCTATAAAAATGGAATTTCGTCGAAATTTTCTATAAAAATAGATTTTCTTCGAAATTTTCTATGAAAAAAAAAGAATATCGTCGAAATTTTCTTTAAAAATATAATTTTGTCAAAATGTTCTATAAAAATACAATTTCACAAGAAAAATTAAATTTCCAATAAACTTTCTAGAAAAATGTAATTTCGAAAAATTCTGAAAAGTATAGATTCGACGAAATTTCTATAAAAACTAAAATGTTGATGTAAAAAAACTACACATAAACAATACAATTTTACAAAAACTTGTATAATTGTCATAATTGTACATATAATTGATGGCCCATTTAAATCTCATTTTGAATTTTCAGATTGTTAAGTGAGTCAGTCAAGTTGCGTATATTAATTATGTATTGAAATCATGTTCATTGCCAAGAAACTCGTTCAAAGATTTGTTGACGTAAATCAGACAACAGTAATTAACAACAACAAAAAGAAAACAATCCGAATATACATGATAAGTAATCAAAGCAAGCGATCGTGAAAATTTAATTAATTAAACGCCTCAACACTCACAACAACCTAATTTTAATTTTTTGCAAAAAAAAAACCTAAAAACTACACAAGTTGAGCACAGTGGTCAACGGATGTATTGACATAATTTGATTACTTATTTCCAGCATGATGTGTCATTGGTGAAGCATTGACGACATAGTCGTCAAAGGCCATTGGCCTAATAACTTGTTCTCTTTATAAATCTCAGACGTTATTGAAGACAACAATTGTTAATTATTGACCATGTTCTTGTCGACAAAGTACGACATTGTCGTGCCTGTGCCACAAGCAGTTTAAAAAATCGTCAAAACATGTCGTCAATACATTTTAGGCTTTGTGGAGGACAACATCGATATATTTTCGCCAGTATTGTCATCAATGACAATAGATAGACAGTCTCTGAAATCATGTCGTGACTGTGATACTCGTACGACACAATACACTTAGAGGAAATGTTTAGAAGAAATCTTTGTTTAAAAAAATCGTCAAAAAATGTCGTCAATACATTTTAGGCTTTGTGGAGGACAACATCGATATATTTTCGCCACAATTGTCATCAATGACAATAGATAGACAGTCTCTGAAATCATGTCGTTACTGTGATACTCGTACGACACAATACACTTAGAGGAAATGTTTAGAAGAAATCTTTGACGACATTGTCGCCCAAGACAAAGAAATTTGTTTCTCTTTATTAATTTCTAATTTTTTTATTTACTTTATTCACTGTTTATAATTAAATTGGATTTGGACATAGTTCTTAGTTGCAGTCTAACCGGGTTTGGTAACTGCAAAACAAGTCCATTCAATAAATATGAGTATATCTAATGCTGCAATAAATATTACGCTAATACCTAGCCAATTTTTGTTATTTAGTTTAATTTGAAAACGATAGAGGATAAGATGACGGAGATCTTAGCTCTTGACGAAAAATTGCAGAAAATTGCCAACGAAGAGTTGGGTGAACTGCCATCGCGAATACCTGAAGATTTGGCAGCTCTTCGATTGTGGATACAACATCAGCCACATCTTAAGGTTCGCGATGATGATCAGTTTCTTATACAATTTCTGCGCGGCTGTAAATATAGTCTGGAAAGGGCTAAGGAGAAAGTAGATCTATTCTTTTCGTTGAAATCCAAATATCCAGAAATGTTAAATCTCATCGATGTAGATCAACCAAAATTTAGAGAAATTAATGCTTTGGGGTAAGATATCTATCAAGAAAACAAAAGAAAGTTTTTCAAAAAGGTTTTTTTTAAATTCCAAAAAAATCCTAGGAGTTTCCAGATATTCCCTAAGCCTCTCAATGGATGTGGACCTAAAATTGTGGTTGTCCGCTTCAATTTCCCCACTAACAAATACAGCATTGAGGAGATCTTTCAACTGGGCTGTGCTCTGCATGAGCTGATGATGGCTCGTGATCCCTATGCCTGCATCTGTGGCATTATCTACATTGTAGACTTTGACCAGGCTTCGGCCAGTCATTTTTTGCAGATGACCCCAAATTTTTGCACAAAAATGGTATCATTTCTGGAGAGATCAATGCCTTTGCGCATTAAATCGGTTTATTATATCAATACATCAACGGCTGCTCAGCAATTTTTCAAGATTTTGTTTCCATTCTTTACGGAAAAGCTAAGACAAAGGGTGATAATGAAATGTCAGGCAGGACCATGAATGATCTTTCTCATATTTTTCAATATATTTCTACTAATTCCAGGTTCATGTCATTGGTCATGATTTGTCAGAACTGCAGAAGGACATACCTCCTGCATATTTACCTCGAGATTATGGTGGTGAATTGGCTTCATTGGATGAGCTTGCCGCTGAGTTCAATAAGACTTGGCATGCCAATCGAGATTTCTTTAGAGAGAATGCCAACGTGGGCACGGATGAGAGTTTACGTCCCGGCAAACCTCTGGATATTGATGGCCTCTTTGGTGTTGGTGGATCGTTTAGGAAATTAATTGTGGATTAATTAACATAAGGAAATTTGTGAAGGAACAAGTTGGGTTCCCGGAATGCCAATAATTCAACATGAACCCAAGTCCATTAAAACTAAACTTATTTCTAATATTACCTGTTTTCTCGTGGATTTTTTGCTTACCCAAATTTTGTCTGAAAATTATTTTCTCTCCTCCGCTCCCTTCCATTATGTGAGTTTTTCTAAAAAATAATAAAAAAATAAACAAAAACGAAAAAAACAATTAAAAAAGTATTGTAATTACGCAAATTGACATTTTAAGACCCCAAAAGTTGGGGCCAAACTGAAGTTATTAATGAAGAATTGAAACGATAGGATTACGTTTAGGTTAGGGTGGCAGCCGTATTTTTTTTGCCAGCTCGCATCGAATCAAACTTAGCTCCTATTTCAAGGTAGTATAACCGGTGGTATAAAAGTCCGGTTTTCCAAATGTTGCACAAAGAAAATGTTGCACTTTTTTGCAGAAACTAAATCACCAGTAGAGAAATGTTATTGCAATGTTGGGCGCCATTTTTCAAGCAGATATGATAATTCTCATTATATGAATTTTACAGTATTCTTCGACACCCGATTTACAATGAGACAACAATTTGTACTTTAGAAAGGAGACTATAAGTACGAGTATAAGAGAAACACCGGACGATATGTTTGGCGCCATTTTTAGACCTGAACTAATCAGTTTGATTAAAATTAGTTGTAGACTTTTTGTTTAGCCACCCTACATATGTCGATTTATGTACATCGGTACCGACAAGATCTGTCAGAGTTCCTAGAATTACCAAAGCAGGTGCTCAATGCTCTCAACTACCTCCTCATCTCCACAGGTTCTGCAGAAGTCATTTGACTCAATTCCAAACCTGCTGACATGTTCGCCGATCAAGCAATGTGCCTTCAGAACTGACACTAACGTAAAGTCTTTTCCTCTCTAGTGCTAGCAGATATTTTCACCTTCTGGGGTCATATGTCGATTTATGTCCACCGGTACCGTCAAGATCTGTCAGAATTCCCAGAAAGACCAAAACTTGTGTTCAATGCTCTCAACTACCTCCTCATCTACACAGGTTCTGCATAAGTTATTGGACTCTATTCTCAACCTCCTTGCGTGTTCGCCGATCAGGCAGTGCCCCTTCAGAACTGACACCAATGTAGACAGGTTTTTCCGTCTCTAGTGCGAGGATACATTTTGACCTTCTCAGTTCGTATCGCGGCTAGATTAGCTACCCTACAGGTGTCGATTTGTGACCATCTCTCATTGGACTGTCTGTCTTTCTATTGCCTAAGCCAACGCTTCCATGTGGACAGCGGCCCACCAATATATGCAATTTCTTCGAGAATATTTAGGAACGACATCCTTTCCCTGTAGCCTCCAGGGATTTAAACTGTAAGTGTTAGTGAAAATAGGTCACTATGTTGGGCGCCATTTTAAGGCATTCCTCATAATTTCGATAAACAAATTGCTAAAGTCTCTTAATTAAATTCTATAAAACTAAAAATATAAAGTGACATCTGTAGGAGATATGGAAATTTGGCATCCATATCGGGCACCACTTTAATAGCGGAGTAAATGTCATTTTGTTGTTATTGTAGGAAGAACAGCGTGGCTGTTAGGTACAAGATGACCATTTCGATGGCAAATTCATGGAGTAGAACTTTTAAGAAATTGCAGAACTTTGTGTGCGTCTTTTGAGAGATGACCATTTCGATGGCCAATTCATGGAGTAGAACTTTTAAGAAATTGCAGAACTTTGAGTGCGTCATTTGATCCCTTCATCATTAAAATCATTGGTTTGTTTTTAATACTTCTCCGAAGAGATTAAATGCTATAGAACATTTTCTATTATTTTGTATTTCCTATCTTTATCTGTAACGTGATTCACTCCAGAGCCGAATTTTTTGGTAAACAAAAATTGTTTACTCTTTAATGTAATAGCTATTAATGTCACACTGACCCACAGACCCTGTGACTGAGAATTACAATCAACACTTGCTGGCCTTTAAAGGCATTAATGGTTTCATTGCCATCGTTATGCACATGTTGAAGCAATATTATATTGCTTTTTTGGGGGGATGGAATTTAAAAAGTACATTGACCACGGGCGCGGCACAGGGGGAGCTCAATCGACGTCCCTAGTAGACATAATAAATAACAACGCATGGCAGTGAAGTCGGTAATAAATTTTGAAGAAACAAGTCCAGATGTCGTTCGACACACAATACAAAAGTGAAATTAATTCAAATATTTAAATAGTCTCACTCCGTCTGACTTTACAGACACATAAGTTGAGATGGCGGAAAAATTACAGAAAATTGCCAATGCAGAATTGGGCGAAATACCTGCAAGAATACCCGAAGATTTGCTAGCTCTACGACAATGGATAAAATGTCAGCCCCATCTCAGGGTACGAGACAATGATCAATTTCTTTTACAATTCCTGCGGGGCTGTAAATACAGTCGGGAGAGGGCTAAAGAGAAACTGGATTTATTCTTTTCCTTGAAATCCAAATATCCAGAAATGCTCAATACAACCGATGTGGATGATGTGACATTCCGAGAAATACATAATTTGGGGTAAGATGGGAGCTTTTAAAAATTGTTAACTGGTAAATGACTAAAAACATCATTGCATTTTTAGCTGCTTCCAAGTATTACCCAAACCCCTTGGCGGAATTGGTCCCAGGATTTTGGTTCTACGTTTTAATTTTCAAACAAATAAAAATCACATTGAAGATGTTTTCCAATTGGGCTGTGCCATGCATGAGCTGTTGATGGCCCGCGATCTTTTTGCCTGTATCTGTGGCATGGTCTATATTATAGATTTTGATCTAGCCACTGCCAGTCATATGCTACAGATGACTCCGAATTTTTGCAAGAAAATTGTCTCATTTTTCGAAAGATCTATGCCCTTTCGCATAAAATCGGTTAACTTCGTTAATACCTCAGCGGCTGCACGACAGTTCTTTAAAATCTTATTTCCTTTCTTTTCGGAAAAACTAAGGCGTAGGGTAAGTTTGGGTATGCAGATGAATGAAGATGATGATGTTTTTATATCACTACACCTTAATTTCAGGTTCATGTCTTTGGTAAGGATTTGGCAGAATTACACATGGATATACCTCTGGAATATTTACCTCGAGATTATGGAGGAGAATTGGCTTCAGTGGAAGATCTGGCCTGGGAATTTAATGCGACTTGGGATGCCCATCGCAGCTTCTTCAGAGAGAATGCTAACTTTGGCACCGATGAGAGCTTACGTCCCGGTAAACCTTTAGATATAGATGGCCTTTTTGGTGTTGGCGGTTCGTTTAGGAAATTAATTGTGGACTAATGTATACTTGTAGTTTAAGAGACTTAGGTAGTTTAGGATACTTGTATGTAGTATATTAACTAGAACGGGAAAAAATGTTACCGGCAATTATTAATTAAGATATTGGTTGATATCAACAGAAGTTTTAAACTATTGTTTATTTGTATCAAATAAAGCTAAATGCCACCAACATTTTGTAAAAAATCAAGAAAGTTATTTTTTTGTAGCCCAAAAAATTATCTAAAAGTTCGTTGTTAGATGATAGGTACATTTGTGCGGAAAATAAGGCTTCTAAATCGGGAGCCATCTCCACAATTACCCAAATAACACTGTGGAAAACAAAATAATATAACGAGGTTCTGACAACGGGTTCTGAAAGAGGAGGTAGAAACCGAATACACGTGTATCAGCGCTTTGAAAGTTTATATATATATGGAGTTCACTTCAGAGGGGTGCCAATATTTCCCCTTTTTCACATTCTTATGATGAATCGGCATAGGATGCTTTCATTTTATGTAAAGAATAAACAAAACACTACGAGGAACATTTTTGTGGAACATTTTAACCCTTTAGCTCCTCCACATAACGGTTATTTTTTGATCTATTTTAATAAATCGTAAAAATTTGTCCATAAAATGGGAAGGCGTGGAAGAAATGTTCTACAAATATGTTGGCCATAAAATTTTACTATAGCTTTCAGAACACACAAAAGCCCAAAATTTAACACAAACGCCAAAGAACAATAAAATTCTAGTCAAACTCCACTTTACTGGTATCGTTATTGCGGCAAACACCATGTCGCATAAGAAATGTAATTTATTCAACCTAGTGTCTCGAACAGGCCAATGAGGAGCTTTTCTGGAATCTAACTGTTTGCTGTTTGTGTTAAGTTGTGGGCTTTGGTGTGTTGTGACACATACAGTGATATTTTATAGCCAACATTTTTGTAGAACATTTTATCCCCGTCCTTCTCATTGTTAGCGGTGTTTTTTTTACAATTTATTAAAATAGATCCAAAAATTACCCTTATGTGGAGGGTTAAACTTTTAAGTTTTTTATGTCCGAGACCTAAAATTATGAAACCAATACAAAATATTTGCTAAGGTTTTTAGCCCCTCACCTTAGAGAGGAAGGTATATATCATATGCTACGAGCCAAAAGTGCAACACGTCGAAGGAGTGACCTAAGACCCCAGGTATGTTCGACGGATATCCGTTTTGTGTAATTTTAAGTCATTTGAGCAATGTCCGTCCGTCCGTCCGTCTGTCTGTCTGTGCGTCTGTCTGCTGGCTGGTGCGCACGATAGCTCTCGAAAGGATTAACCGATTGACTTCAAATTTGGTATGCGGTAATATTTTGCTCTATCTCCCGCTAAGTTCGAAGATGGGCCATATTGGTTCACTCCTTCTAGTACCTCCCCCAAAAGGGGTTAATGTTTAGTGAAATATTGCTTCTTTAATAACTTCTATACTACTTACTCGAATCTTCTGAAATTCCACACATAGTATTAGTTTATTAGTCGCTTATACCTCAAGAAAAATGGGAGAAGTTGTCACGCCCCTTTTGATACCTCCCACACAAATGGAGAATTTTGCAACAAAAGTTAACAGCTTATAACTGTAATACCAGTACATAAAAATACTTGAAAAGTTGTACAGTGTAATGGTTTTATAGTGTCTACATTCCGCTAACAAATGGGCATTATTGTACGCTCCCTTTTGGTACCTCGCACATAAATGGACCGTTTTGCACCAAAAGTTAACAGTTTATAACGATAATACCTATGCATACAAATACGTGAAATAGTGTACAGTGTAATTCTGTTAGTGTCTACAGTTCTGTGAAAAATGGGCGTTATTGCCCCGCCCCTTTTGGTAACTCCCACACAAATGAAACATTCTGCACAAGAAGGTAACAGCTTATAACATTAATAACAATGCATACAAATGCTTCAAATTAACTCTACCATGCTCAATTTCAAAACGATTCGATTTAAACTACAGCTTCTATAGGGCCAAGTCGGACGAAACATATATGTATATAGGTGCTATAGCTAAATCTGAACCGATTTTCTTCAACTTCGGTAATGTTGGTCCATGGATCAAGAATGTTGCTATATTTTTATGCAGATGAAAAGTCATTGGCCTCAGATTACGGGTTATTGCTCTCGGACTTTAAGTAATTGACCTCGGATTAAAGGTCATTGAATCCGTGTTAAAGGTCATTGACCCCGGTTTAAAGGTAATTAACCCCGGATTAATGAGTATTGGGTCCGAATTAAAGGTCAATGACCTCGGACTAAAGATCAATGTCCTAGGATTAAAGGTCAATGACCTAGAATTAAAAGTCAATGATTTCAGATTAAAGGTCAATGACCCAGGATTAAAGTAAATCACTTTGGATGACCCGGATTAAAAGTCAATGACCCCAAATTAAATGTAACTGACCTCGGATTAAAGGTAATTGACCTCGGATTACAGGTTATTGACCACAGTTTAGAGGTCATTGACCCGGCTTACAGGTCATTGACTCCGTATTTAAGGTAATTGACCCCGAACTAAAGGTCTTTGACCCCAGATTAAAGGATTAAATGTCAATAACTACGGATTAAAGGTCAATGACCTCGGATTGAAGGTCAATGACCCCAAATTAAAGGTCAATTGCCGTATTAAAGGTCAATGACCCGGTTAAAGGTCAATTGACTTCGGATTAAAGGTCAATGACCCCGATTAAAGGTCAATGACGTCGTATTAAAGGTCAATGACTCCGATTAAAGGCCAATGACTCCAGATTAAATGTAATTGACCTTTGATTAAAGGTAATTATTATATTGTGGATTAAAGGACATTGACCTTAAAGGATATGCATACCTTATTTTGAGACTATGGCTACAAAAATAAATATTTAAATATCAGGTTATCAGGGCGGTACCACGCCTCCTTTGATATCAGAATAAAGGTCATTGATCTTGATAAAAGGTCAATGACGTCGGATTAAAAATCATTGATATCGGATTAAAGTTCATTGACCCCGATTAAAGATCTTTTGCCCCGGATTAAAGGTCACTTATCTCGGATTAAAGGAAATTAACTTCGGATTAAATTAAACTAACCTCGGATTAAAGGATATTGATGATTAAAGGCAATTGACTTTAAAGGAAATGCATACCAAATTTCGAGACTATTGCTACAATATTGTATTTTTAAATATCAGGTTAGATGGGCGGTACCACGCCCCCTTGTCCAATCATAACCGAATATAGCTACGAACCTTTTACACACCAAAACAAATACTCATGCAAAAACTGAGCAAAATTCGTTCAGCCGTTTGTAAGTCTATCGATAGACAATGAACAACAAATCATTTGTATATATTTAAATGAGAATCCATAAAAAATCTTTCCGGTTTGAGAAACCTACATGGCCAACAAGTAACAGAGATAAGTTTTTAAGTACCCGACAAAAGAATTGTAGTACAGCAAAGTTTTATCAGCAAAAGATGTAGCATGTTCTAAACTGTTGAAAATTAAATTTTAAATCAGATGAATTCCTATTTATTCAACGTTTGCGAATGTATATTTACCACATTACATTCTTCTTACATTACATTCTTCTTTCTTAGATTATAATATTTATAATACGTTCACACATAAATATTATATTATTTTTTGATTATGAAATACTAAAATACTGCGATAACAAAATATATACTCTTTAAATATACCAAATGCCTAAATGTATGCTTTCGAAATTTTTATTGTAGCTGATCCACATTTCGATACCTCCATTCCAAAGCATGCTAAGTCGAAAAGGTAGTTTTTCAGGAGAGGCGATGAAAGTTTTATGATTTTTTTAAATTTGTTTGGAATTGCTTTATAATGCAAATCGAATGAGTTTTATTGTTTTGCGCATAACTTATGATTGGGTTGACGGATAATCACCAAATTTTTGATTTGGAATATTTAGAATTTAAAGATGCAATGTTCCTAAAAACGTGCTAAGTCGACTTGCGATGTTTTGGAATGATTGCATCGATGCGAGTTGCCAACTATTTAATATTCAACAAACAATGTCGGCATTTAAGTCAACATCCATATCTTATTCAACTGTCCATATACGGCATCTTCCACCCGAAGAACCCTAATACATAAATGAAAATGTGAGGGTATACCTTAGTCGGCTTATCCGATTGAAATATTCGTACTTATTGTTTTGCTACTTCGCACAAAATATAGCAGGTTTTATTGTGACAATTTTAGCAGTACCAGATTATTAGGGGGAAACAAAAAAACATTATATTCGACAGAAATCGAATCGTAATTAGTCTAGCATAGATATATCTAATCTAATTTATTATATTAAAGAGCAGTTTACAAAATGTTCTAATAGTCTTCAACTATTTATTCTTTCAATCCAATTCAATAACAATTTTTATGGCAAAATATCCATTAGAAATTCAATTGTTTTTTTTTTCTAACACTTCTCACACAAATCGCGGTATCAGGTCCATAAAATATGAAAAAAATACGCAGACAATAATTCATATCTTGTGAGGTTCAGCTGTCGATAAATTGCTGATTACTAAGATTGCTTTCTTTTCGATTTTTATTGATATTTTATCAGTCAAACATTAGAAACGCCACAGCTAAGATGACCGAGTTACAACCGCTCTCTGCGGAATTGCAAAAAATTGCCAACGAAGAATTGGGTGAAGTGCCCTCAATAGTTCCAGAAGACTTGGCCGCTCTTCGACTATGGATAGAACATCAACCACATCTCAAAGTTCGCAACGATGATCAATTTTTGATACAATTCTTGAGAGGCTGTAAATATAGTCTGGAAAGATCTAAGGAGAAAATTGATTTATTCTTTTCATTGAAATCCAAATATCCCGAAATGTTGAATGCCATAGATGTGGATGATCCAAAGTTTCGGGAAGTTCATCGTTTGGGGTAAGACTATGCATTCATAAAAAATATACTAAGGTACTTTGTCGATTCCAATCAAACTGTATGAACGATTATCTTTTCTCAAAGAAAAGTCATCAACGATACGAGTAAACTTATCTTAAAGAAAAGCCATAAACGATGAACTTTCTTAAAGAAAAGTCATCAACGATGAAGTTTTCTTAAAGAAAAGTCATCAACGATGAAGTTTTCTTAAAGAAAAGTCATCAACGATGAAGTTTTCTTAAAGAAAAGTCATCAACGATGAAGTTTTCTTAAAGAAAAGTCATCAACGATGAAGTTTTCTTAAAGAAAATTCATCAACGATGAAGTTTTCTTAAAGAAAAGCCATCAACGATAAAGTTTTCCTAAAGAAAAGCCGTCAACAATGAAGTTTTCTAAAGAAAAGTCATCACCGATGAAGTTTACTTAAAGAAAAGTCATCAACGATGACGTTTTCTTAAAGAAAAATTATCAAAGTTGAAGTTTTCTTAAAGAAAAATGATCAAAAATGACGTTTTCTTAAAGAAAAGTCATAAACGATGAACTTTCTTAAAGACAAGTCATCAACGATTAACTTTTCTATAAGAACAGTCATCAACGATGAAGTTTTCATAAAGAAATGTCATCAACGATGAAGTTTTCTTAAAGAAAAGTCATCAACGATGAAGTTTTCTTAAAGAAAAGTCACCAACGATGAAGTTTTCTTAAAGAAAAGCCATCAACGATAAGGTTTTCCTAAAGAAAAGCCATCAACAATGAAGTTTACTTAAAGAAAAGTCATCAACGATGAAGGTTTCCTAACGAAAAGTCATCAACGATGAAGTTTTCTTAAAGAAAAGTCATAAACGATGAAGTTTTCCTAAAGAAAAGTCATCAGTGATGAAGCTTTCTTAAAGATAAGTCATCAACGATGAAGCTTTCTTAAAGAAAATTCATCAACGATAACGTTTTCTTAAAGAAAAGTCATCAACGATAACGTTTTCTTAAAGAAAATTCATCAACGATGAACTTTTCTATACGAAAAGTCATCAACGATGATCTTTTCTATACGAAAAGTCATCAACGATGATCTTTTCTATACGAAAAGTCATCAACGATGAACTTTTCTATACGAAAAGTCATCAACGATGAACTTTTCTATACGAAAAGTCATCAACGATGAACTTTTCTATACGAAAAGTCATCAACGATGAACTTTTCTATACGAAAAGTCATCAACGATGAACTTTTCTATACGAAAAGTCATCAACGATGAACTTTTCTATACGAAAAGTCATCAACGATGAACTTTTCTATACGAAAAGTCATCAACGATGAACTTTTCTATACGAAAAGTCATCAACGATGAACTTTTCTATACGAAAAGTCATCAACGATGAACTTTTCTATACGAAAAGTCATCAACGATGAACTTTTCTATACGAAAAGTCATCAACGATGAACTTTTCTATACGAAAAGTCATCAACGATGAACTTTTCTATACGAAAAGTCATCAACGATGAACTTTTCTATACGAAAAGTCATCAACGATGAACTTTTCTATACGAAAAGTCATCAACGATGAACTTTTCTATACGAAAAGTCATAAACGATGAACTTTTCTATAAGAAAAGTCATAAACGATGAACTTTTCTATACGAAAAGTCATCAACGATGAACTTTTCTATACGAAAAGTCATCAACGATGAACTTTTCTATACGAAAAGTCATCAACGATGAACTTTTCTATACGAAAAGTCATCAACGATGAACTTTTCTATACGAAAAGTCATCAACGATGAACTTTTCTATACGAAAAGTCATCAACGATGAACTTTTCTATACGAAAAGTCATCAACGATGAACTTTTCTATACGAAAAGTCATCAACGATGAACTTTTCTATACGAAAAGTCATCAACGATGAACTTTTCTATACGAAAAGTCATCAACGATGAACTTTTCTATACGAAAAGTCATCAACGATGAACTTTTCTATACGAAAAGTCATCAACGATGAACTTTTCTATACGAAAAGTCATCAACGATGAACTTTTCTATACGAAAAGTCATCAACGATGAACTTTTCTATACGAAAAGTCATCAACGATGAACTTTTCTATACGATAAGTCATCAACGATGAACTTTTCTATACGATAAGTCATCAACGATGAACTTTTCTATACGAAAAGTCATCAACGATGAACTTTTCTACACAAAAAGTTATCAACGATGAACATTTCTAATAGAAAAGTCATCCACGGTGAACATTTCTTATTGAAAATTCATCAACAATGAACATTTTTTATAGAAAATTCATCAACAATGAACATTTTTTATAGAAAAGTCATCAACGATAAATTTTTTTATAAAAAAGTCAGCAACAATTGCGTTTTCCTCAATTTTCTCGGCAACAGGTCGAGTCAGATTAATTTTTATTTTGTCCTTTTTTCTTGAATCTTAAAGTGTTTCACAAATTTATCAATTATACTACACTCTAGATGCTTTCAGGCACTACCTGTACCTCTACATGGAAATGGACCTAGGCTAATTGTTTTTCGATTTGATTATCCTGCCAACAAATATAACATCGAAGATCTTTTTCAATCAGGAATTGCTATGCACGAATTGATGATGATGCATGATCCATATGCCTGTATCTTAGGTCTTGTCTATATCATAGACATCGGCCAAGCCACGGCGTCTCATTTCCTACAGATGACTCCACAGTTTTGCAAGAAATTTGTATCGTTTATGGAAAAATCAATGCCAATGCGTATTAAAACGGTGAATTATATCAATACTTCACCAGCAGCACAGCAATTTTTTAAGCTGCTCTTTCCGTTCTTTTCGGAAAAGCTTAGGAAAAGAGTGAGTACTAATAATTATGACAAAATCTTATTGGTTAGGCAATAGCAGCAGGCAAACATAATGCTTTATTGTAGCCAACCATAATATTTTGATGTAAATTATTTTAATATATTTTTTAAATTTTCAGGTTCGTGTTATTGGTGACAATTTGGAAGAGTTGTTCAAGGATATACCTTTGCAGTATTTGCCCAAGGACTGCGGTGGTGCACTGCCTTCGGTTGCAGAATTGGCCGCCGATTATGATAAAACATGGGATGCCAACAGAGATTTCTTCCAGAAGAATGCTCAGTGTGGCGTCATTGAGAATTTACGCCCCGGCAAACCTTTAGATATTGATGGCCTATTTGGCGTAGGTGGTTCGTTTAGGAAGTTAGTTGTAGATTAGCGCTTATTTTTATACCCTCACTTTAGTGTGACGAGGGTATATATCATTTGCTACGGAAAAAAGTGTAACACATCGAAGGAGTAACCTAAGACCCCAAGTATGTTCAGCGGAAATCCGTTTTGGGTCATTTTAAGTCGAATGAGCAATGTCCGTCTGTCTGTCTGTCTGTCTGTCTGTCTGTCTGTGTGTCTGCTGGCTGGTGCGCACGATAACTCTCGAAGGGAGTAACCGATTGACTTCAAATTTCGTATGTGGTAATATTTTTTCTATCTCCGGCTAAGTTCGAAGATGGGCCATATTGGTCCACTCCTTCTGGTACCTCCCCAACAAAGGGTTAAAATGTTGTGAAATATTGATTCTTTAATAACTGCTATTATACGTATTCGAATCTTCTGAAATTCCACACATAGTATTAGTTTGTTAGTCGCTATCAACTCGAGGAAAATGGGCGAAATTGCCACGACCCTTTTGGTACCTCCCACACAAATGCACCATGTTGCACTAAAAGTTAAAAGCTTATAACATTAATACCAGTGTTTAGAAATACTTGAAATTTTGTACAGTGTAATGCTTTTATAGTGCCTACAGTCCAGTGAAAAATGGGCGTTATTGCCGCGCCCCTTTTGGTACCTCCCACACAAATGCACCATTTTGCACCAAAAGTTAACAGCTTATAACATTAATACCAGTGTATAAAAATACTTGAAATTTTGTACAGCGTAATGTTTTTATAGTGCCTACAGTCCATTGAAAAATGGGCGTTATTGTCACGCCCCTTTTGGTACCTCTCCCACAAAGGTACCATCTTGCACCAAAAGTTAACAGTTTATAACATTAATATCAGTGTATACTATTAATTGAAATTTTGTATAGTGTAATGCTTTTATAATGCCTATAGTCCAGTGAAAAATGAACGTTATCACCACGCCCCTTTTTGTACCTCCCACACAAAATGGCCAAATTATACCACAATTTAATATCTCAACGTTAATATACCAGTCCATATAAACGGTTACAATTCGGCACAGTGCAATGTATTTAAAGTATCTACTGTTCAGCGAAATATAGGTGTATTTCTTAAACCCCTTCTGGTACCTCCCACAAAAATTGACAGAATAATTTGTGTAATATTCAATATTACATTACTCACAAAGTGAGGGTATACCTTAGTCGGTTTACCCGACTGAAACTTTCTTACTTGTTACAAAATCATTTAATAAATATATTTAAATGGAAAGTTGTTTTCAAAATTATTCAATTAATTGATAACATTTCTATACGAAAAGGTCATCGTTGATGACTTTTCTATACGAAAAGGTCATCGTTGATGACTTTTCTATACGAAAAGGTCATCGTTGATGACTTTTCTATACGAAAAGGTCATCGTTGATGACTTTTCTATACGAAAAGGTCATCGTTGATGACTTTTCTATACGAAAAGGTCATCGTTGATGACTTTTCTATACGAAAAGGTCATCGTTGATGACTTTTCTATACGAAAAGGTCATCGTTGATGACTTTTCTATACGAAAAGGTCATCGTTGATGACTTTTCTATACGAAAAGGTCATCGTTGATGACTTTTCTATACGAAAAGGTCATCGTTGATGACTTTTCTATACGAAAAGGTCATCGTTGATGACTTTTCTATACGAAAAGGTCATCGTTGATGACTTTTCTATACGAAAAGGTCATCGTTGATGACTTTTCTATACGAAAAGGTCATCGTTGATGACTTTTCTATACGAAAAGGTCATCGTTGATGACTTTTCTATACGAAAAGGTCATCGTTGATGACTTTTCTATACGAAAAGGTCATCGTTGATGACTTTTCTATACGAAAAGGTCATCGTTGATGACTTTCCTATACGAAAAGGTCATCGTTGATGACTTTTCTATACGAAAAGGTCATCGTTGATGACTTTTCTATACGAAAAGGTCATCGTTGATGACTTTTCTATACGAAAAGAGCATCGCTGATGACTTTTCTATACGAAAAGGTCATCGTTGATGACTTTTCTATACGAAAAGAGCATCGCTGATGATTTTTCTATACGAAAAGGTCATCGTTCATGACTTTTCTATGCGAAAAGGTCATCGTTGATGACTTTTCTATACGAAGAGATCATCGTTGATGACTTTTCTATACGAAGAGATCATCGTTGATGACTTTTCTATACGAAGAGATCATCGTTGATGACTTTTCTATACGAAGAGATCATCGTTGATGACTTTTCTATACGAAGAGATCATCGTTGATGACTTTTCTATACGAAGAGATCATCTTTGATGACTTTTCTATACGAAAAGGTCATCGTTGATGACTTTTCTATACCAAAAGATCAACGTTGATGACTATTCTATACGGTAAGCTCATCGTTTTTCTTATAGAAAAGTTCAACGTTGATGACTTTTCTTCACAGAAAGGCCATCGTTGATGACTTTTCTATACGAAAAGGTCATCGTTGATGACTTTTCTATACGAAAAGGTCATCGTTGATGACTTTTCTATACGAAAAGGTCATCGTTGATGACTTTTCTATACGAAAAGGTCATCGTTGATGACTTTTCTATACGAAAAGGTCATCGTTGATGACTTTTCTATACGAAAAGGTCATCGTTGATGACTTTTCTATACGAAAAGGTCATCGTTGATGACTTTTCTATACGAAAAGTTCATCGTTGATGACTATACGAAAAGGTCATCGTTGATAACTTTTCTATACGTTGATGAATGACTTTTCTTATAGAAAAGTTCATTGTTGCTGGTTTTTCTTATAGAAAAGTTCAACGTTGATGACTTTTCTTCACAGAAAGGCCATCGTTGATGACTTTTCTATACAAAAAGGTCATCGTTGATGACTTTTCTATACGAAAAGGTCATCGTTGATGACTTTTCTATACGAAAAGGTCATCGTTGATGACTTTTCTATACGAAAAGTTCATCGTTGATGACTATACGAAAAGGTCATCGTTGATAACTTTTCTATACGTTGATGACTTTTCTTATAGAAAAGTTCATCGTTAATGATTTTTCTTATAGAAAAGTTCATCGTTAATGATTTTTCTATACGAAAAGGTCATCGTTGATGACTTTACTATACGAAAAGGTCATCGTTGATGACTTTACTATACGAAAAGGTCATCGTTGATGACTTTACTATACGAAAAGGTCATCGTTGATGACTTTACTATACGAAAAGGTCATCGTTGATGACTTTTCTATACGAAAAGGTCATCGTTGATAACTTTTCTATACGAAAAGCTCATCGTTCATGACTTTTCTATACGAAAAGTTCATCGTTGATGACTTTTCTTATAGAAAAGTTTATCGTTGATGACTTTTCTATACGAAAAGGTCATCGTTGATGACTTTTCTATACGAAAAGGTCATCGTTGATGACTTTTCTATACGAAAAGGTCATCGTTGATGACTTTTCTATACGAAAAGGTCATCGTTGATGACTTTTCTATACGAAAAGGTCATCGTTGATGACTTTTCTATACGAAAAGGTCATCGTTGATGACTTTTCTATACGAAAAGGTCATCGTTGATGACTTTTCTATACGAAAAAGTCATCGTTGATGACTTTTCTATACGAAAAGGTCATCGTTGATGACTTTTCTATACGAAAAGGTCATCGTTGATGACTTTTCTATACGAAAAGGTCATCGTTGATGACTTTTCTATACGAAAAGGTCATCGTTGATGACTTTTCTATACGAAAAGGTCATCGTTCATGACTTTTCTATGCGAAAAGGTCATCGTTGATGACTTTTCTATACGAAGAGATCATCGTTGATGACTTTTCTATACGAAGAGATCATCGTTGATGACTTTTCTATACGAAGAGATCATCGTTGATGACTTTTCTATACGAAGAGATCATCGTTGATGACTTTTCTATACGAAGAGATCATCTTTGATGACTTTTCTATACGAAGAGATCATCTTTGATGACTTTTCTATACGAAAAGGTCATCGTTGATGACTTTTCTATACCAAAAGGTCAACGTTGATGACTATTCTATACGGTAAGCTCATCGTTGATGACTTTTCTTATAGAAAAGTTCATTGTTGCTGGTTTTTCTTATAGAAAAGTTCAACGTTGATGACTTTTCTTCACAGAAAGGCCATCGTTGATGACTTTTCTATACGAAAAGGTCATCGTTGATGACTTTTCTATACAAAAAGGTCATCGTTGATGACTTTTCTATACGAAAAGGTCATCGTTGATGACTTTTCTATTCGAAAAGGTCATCAAAGTTCATCGTTGCTGACTTTTCTTCTAGAAAAGTTCATCGTTGATGACTTTTCTTCTAGAAAAGTTCATCGTTGATGACTATACGAAAAGGTCATCGTTGATAACTTTTCTATACGTTGATGACTTTTCTTATAGAAAAGTTCATCGTTAATGATTTTTCTTATAGAAAAGTTCATCGTTAATGATTTTTCTTATAGAAAAGTTCATCGTTAATGATTTTTCTATACGAAAAGGTCATCGTTGATGACTTTACTATACGAAAAGGTCATCGTTGATGACTTTACTATACGAAAAGGTCATCGTTGATGACTTTTCTATACGAAAAGGTCATCGTTGATGACTTTTCTATACGAAAAGGTCATCGTTGATAACTTTTCTATACGAAAAGCTCATCGTTCATGACTTTTCTATACGAAAAGTTCATCGTTGATGGCTTTTCTTATAGAAAAGTTTATCGTTGATGAGTCTTCTAATAGAAAAGTTCATCATTGATGACTTTTCTTCTAGAAAAGTTCATCGTTGATGACTTTTCTTATAGAAAAGTTCATCGTTAATGATTTTTCTTATAGAAAAGTTCATCGTTGATGACTTTTCTTATAGAAAAGTTCATCGTTGATGACTTTTCTTATAGAAAAGTTCATCGTTGATGACTTTTCTTATAGAAAAGTTCATCGTTGATGACTTTTCTATACGAAAAGGTCATCGTTAATTACTTTTCTATACGAAAAGGTCATCGTTGATGACTTTTCTATACGAAAAGGTCATCGTTGATGACTTTTCTATACGAAAAGGTCATCGTTGATGACTTTTCTATACGAAAAGGTCATCGTTGATGACTTTTCTATACGAAAAGGTCATCGTTGATGACTTTTCTATACGAAAAGGTCATCGTAGATGACTTTTCTATACGAAAAGGTCATCGTTGATTACTTTCCTATACGAAAAGGTCATCGTTGATGACTTTTCTTTACGAAAAGGTCATCGTTGATGACTTTTCTATACGAAAAGGTCATCGTTGATGACTTTTCTATACGAAAAGGTCATCGCTGATGACTTTTCTATACGAAAAGGTCATCGCTCATGACTTTTCTATGCGAAAAGGTCATCGTTGATGACTTTTCTATACGAAGAGATCATCGTTGATGACTTTTCTATACGAAGAGATCATCGTTGATGACTTTTCTATACGAAGAGATCATCGTTGATGACTTTTCTATACGAAGAGATCATCGTTGATGACTTTTCTATAGGAAGAGATCATCTTTGATGACTTTTCTATACGAAAAGGTCATCGTTGATGACTTTTCTATACCAAAAGGTCAACGTTGATGACTATTCTATACGGTTAGCTCATCGCTGATGACTTTTCTTATAGAAAAGTTCATTGTTGCTGGTTTTTCTTATAGAAAAGTTCAACGTTGATGACTTTTCTTCACAGAAAGGCCATCGTTGATGACTTTTCTATACGAAAAGGTCATCGTTGATGACTTTTCTATACGAAAAGGTCATCGTTGATGACGTTTCTATACAAAAAGGTCATCGTTGATGACTTTTCTATACGAAAAGGTCATCGTTGATGACTTTTCTATTCGAAAAGGTCATCAAAGTTCATCGTTGATGACTTTTCTTCTAGAAAAGTTCATCGTTGATGACTTTTCTTCTAGAAAAGTTCATCGTTGATGACCATACGAAAAGGTCATCGTTGATAACTTTTCTATACGTTGATGACTTTTCTTATAGAAAAGTTCATCGTTAATGATTTTTCTTATAGAAAAGTTCATCGTTAATGATTTTTCTTATAGAAAAGTTCATCGTTAATGATTTTTCTATACGAAAAGGTCATCGTTGATGACTTTACTATACGAAAAGGTCATCGTTGATGACTTTACTATACGAAAAGGTCATCGTTGATGACTTTACTATACGAAAAGGTCATCGTTGATGACTTTTCTATACGAAAAGGTCATCGTTGATGACTTTTCTATACGAAAAGGTCATCGTTGATAACTTTTCTATACGAAAAGCTCATCGTTCATGACTTTTCTATACGAAAAGTTCATCGTTGATGACTTTTCTTATAGAAAAGTTTATCGTTGATGAGTCTTCTAATAGAAAAGTTCATCATTGATGACTTTTCTTCTAGAAAAGTTCATCGTTGATGACTTTTCTTATAGAAAAGTTCATCGTTAATGATTTTTCTTATAGAAAAGTTCATCGTTGATGACTTTTCTTATAGAAAAGTTCATCGTTGATGACTTTTCTTATAGAAAAGTTCATCGTTGATGACTTTTCCTATAGAAAAGTTCATCGTTGATGACTTTTCTTATAGAAAAGTTCATCGTTGATGACTTTTCGTATAGAAAAGTTCATCGTTATTGACTTTTCGTATAGAAAAGTTCATCGTTGATGACTTTTCGTATAGAAAAGTTCATCGTTGATGACTTTTCGTATAGAAAAGTTCATCGCTGATGACTTTTCGTATAGAAAAGTTCATCGCTGATGACCTTTAGTATAGAAAAGTTCATCGCTGATGACTTTTCGTATAGAAAAGTTCATCGCTGATGACTTTTCGTATAGAAAAGTTCATCGTTGATGACTTTTCTTATAGAAAAGTGCATCGTTAATGATTTTTCTTATAGAAAAGTTCATCGTTAATGATTTTTCTTATAGAAAAGTTCATCGTTGATGACTTTTCTTATAGAAAAGTTCATCGTTGATGACTTTTCTTATAGAAAAGTTCATCGTTGATGACTTTTCTTATAGAAAAGTTCATCGTTAATGATCTTTATTATAGAAAAGTTCATCGTTAATGATTTTTCCTATAGAAAAGTTCATCGTTGATGACTCTTCTTATAGAAAAGATCATCGTTGATGACTTTTCTTATATAAAATTTCATCGTTGATGACTTTTCTTATATAAAATTTCATCGTTGATGACTTTTCGTATAGAAAAGTTCATCGTTGATGACTTTTCGTATAGAAAAGTTCATCGTTGATGACTTTTCGTATAGAAAAGTTCATCGTTGATGACTTTTCGTATAGAAAAGTTCATCGTTGATGACTTTTCGTATAGAAAAGTTCATCGTTGATGACTTTTCGTATAGAAAAGTTCATCGTTAATGATTTTTCCTATAGAAAAGTTCATCGTTGATGACTCTTCTTATAGAAAAGATCATCGTTGATGACTTTTCTTATATAAAATTTCATCGTTGATGACTTTTCTTATATAAAATTTCATCGTTGATGACTTTTCGTATAGAAAAGTTCATCGTTGATGACTTTTCGTATAGAAAAGTTCATCGTTGATGACTTTTCGTATAGAAAAGTTCATCGTTGATGACTTTTCGTATAGAAAAGTTCATCGTTGATGACTTTTCGTATAGAAAAGTTCATCGTTGATGACTTTTCGTATAGAAAAGTTCATCGTTGATGACTTTTCGTATAGAAAAGTTCATCGTTGATGACTTTTCGTATAGAAAAGTTCATCGTTGATGACTTTTCGTATAGAAAAGTTCATCGTTGATGACTTTTCGTATAGAAAAGTTCATCGTTGATGACTTTTCGTATCGAAAAGTTCATCGTTGATGACTTTTCGTATAGAAAAGTTCATCGTTGATGACTTTTCGTATAGAAAAGTTCATCGTTGATGACTTTTCTACACGAAAAAGTCATCGTTGATGACTTTTCTATACGAAGAGGTCATCGTTGATGACTTTTCTATACGAAAAGGTCATCGTTGATGACTTTTCTATACGAAAAGGTCATCGTTGATGACTTTTATATACGGAAAGGTCATCGTTGATGACTTTTATATACGGAAAGGTCATCGTTGATGACTTTTCTATTCGGAAAGGTCATCGTTGATGACTTTTCTATACGAAAAGGTCATCGTTGATAACTTTTCTATACGAAAAGGTCATCGTTGATGACTTTTCTATACGAAAAGGTCTTCGCTGATGACTTTTCTATACGAAAAGGTCATCGTTGATGACTTTTCTTATAGAAAAGTTCATTGTTGATGACTTTTCTTATAGAAAAGTTCATCGTTGATGACTTTTCTTATAGAAAAGTTCATCGTTAATGTCTTTTCTTATAGAAAATTTCATCGTTGATGACTTTTCTTATAGAAAAGTTCATCGTTGATGACTTTTCTTATAGAAAAGTTCATCGTTGATGACTTTTCTTATAGAAAAGTTCATCGTTGATGACTTTTCTTATAGAAAAGTTCATCGTTGATGACTTTTCTTATAGAAAAGTTCATCGTTGATGACTTTTCTTATAGAAAAGTTCATCGTTGATGACTTTTCTTATAGAAAAGTTCATCGTTGATGACTTTTCTTATAGAAAAGTTAATGGTTGATGACTTTTCTTATAGAAAAGTTAATGGTTGATGACTTTTCTTTCAGTTCATCGTTGATGACTTTTCTTATAGAAAAGTTTATCGTTGATGACTTTTGTTATAGAAAAACTTCATCGTTGATGACTCTTTTGTTAATCATCGATCGCAGTCAAAACGTTTCTTTCAGTGCAACTTGTCTACTGGATTCCAAAATTGTCCAGATCGCTTATAAAACTGGACTTATTAAGGAGTAATGACCCAAACCAATGTTTTTACCTGACACCCCTCTAATCCAGTTTGCACAAACAAGCAACAAAACACGAGTTTTTTTTAATTTTAATCAAAATCGATTTTAATTATTATTCAAACAGTCAGCAAAGAATATTGAAAAGTAATGGCGCTAATAAAACCTCTCAGTGCCGAATTACAAAAGGTTGCAATAAATGAATTGGGTGAAGTTCCTTCAAGGATCGCCCAGGATTTAGAAGATTTTAAGCAATGGATAAAACTACAACCACATCTAAGAGCCCGTAGCGATGATCAGTATCTCATACAGTTCCTAAGAGGCTGTAAATATAGTCTAGAGAAAGCCAAAAAGAAGCTCGATTACATCCATGCCATTAGGACAAAATGGCCCGAAATGTTTCATTTAACCGATGTGGATAATAAGAAATTTCGAGAATTTCACAATAGAGGGTGAGTGTGATTAATATGTAATTCATATTCCTTAGTTGCTTATCAAAACCGTTATTATATCTAGAGCCATACTACCTTTGCCCACACCTCTTC
Organism: Eudasyphora cyanicolor; assembly: GCA_963930755.1. Classification (NCBI taxonomy): domain Eukaryota; kingdom Metazoa; phylum Arthropoda; class Insecta; order Diptera; family Muscidae; genus Eudasyphora; species Eudasyphora cyanicolor. The sequence goes on from OZ005738.1 coordinate 34,291,963, forward strand.
ATGGCTTTGGTCCTCGTATAGTTCTAATGCGATTTAATTTTTCTCTGCAAGTCTTCGATATTGAGGAAGCCATACGTTATACTGGAGCGGTGCATGAACTGATGATAGTTCGTGATCCCTATGCTGGGATCAACGGTCTGGTCTATGTGATTGATCTCGCTCATTGCGCCAAAGAACATATGACCGGTTTACAACCCAAACTATTAAAAATTCTTATTGGATTGAAGGAGAAAGCTATGCCTTTTCGCCTTAGAGCTTGTTATATAATAAATGCGGGAATATATTTGGAACATTTCCTAAAAATGGCATTCGCTTGTGTGCCCGAGAAATTGAGCAAAAGGGTAAGTTATGCGAAAATTTAAAAAAGTTCTTAAAAAAATCAAAAGCATATCTCTTTCAGATTTTCGCCTGTGGCAAAAACTTAGATTCTCTAGCTGAATACCTTCCCACAAAGTACCTTCCTCTAGATTATGGCGGAGAGAATGGTAGTCTACAAGAGCTGTGTCAGGAATACAATCATGTGTGGGATGAGTACCGGGAATATTTCAAAAGGAATTCTGAATACGGCACCGATGAGCATTTACGTTTAGGCGAGCCTTTTTGGAGTGATGTTCCAGAGTTCGGCTCCGGGGGATCGTTTAGGAAGATCGAAGTGGATTAGAAAAAACATTAAACCAAAAATACGAAAATGGTGATATGTTTTACTTTAACTTAAATAAACTAGAAATTGTAAAATCGTTTTAGAATTTTATGCATTTGGTATAGAAAATGTCGTCGTTAAAGACTTTTAGTTTAGAAAACTATATCATAGATTACATTTCGTATAGAAAAGCTCATCATTGATGACTTTTCGTATAGAAAAACTCATCATTGATGACTTTTCGTATAAAAAAGCTCATCATTGATGACTTTTCGTATAAAAAAGCTCATTGATGACTTTTCGTATAGAAAAGTTCATCATTGATGACTTTTTGTATAGAAAAGTTCATCATTAATGACTTTTCGTATAGAAAAGTTCATCATTGATGACTTTTCGTATAGAAAAGTTCATCATTGATGACTTTTCGTATAGAAAAGTTCATCATTGATGACTTTTCGTATAGAAAAGTTCATCATTGATGACTTTTCGTATAGAAAAGTTCATCATTGATGACTTTTCGTATAGAAAAGTTCATCATTGATGACTTTTCGTATAGAAAAGTTCATCATTGATGGCTTTTCGTATAGAAAAGTTCATCATTGATGACTTTTCGTATAGAAAAGTTCATCATTGATGACTTTTCGTATAGAAAAGTTCATCATTGATGACTTTTCGTATATAAAAGCTCATCATTGACTTTTCGTATAGAAAAGCTCATCATTGATGACTTTTCGTATAGAAAAGCTCATCATTGATGACTTTTCGTACAGAAAAGCTCATCATTGATGACTTTTCGTACAGAAAAGCTCATCATTGATGACTTTTCGTATAGAAAAGCTCATCACTGATGACTTTTCGTATAGAAAAGCTCATCATTGATGACTTTTCGTATAGAAAAGCTCATCATTGATGACTTTTCGTATAGAAAAGCTCATCATTGATGATTTTTCGTATAGAAAAGCTCATCATTGATGACTTTTCGTATAGAAAAGCTCATCATTGATGACTTTTCGTATAGAAAAGCTCATCATTCATGACTTTTCGTATAGAAAAGCTCATCATTCATGACTTTTCGTATAGAAAAGCTCATCATTGATGACTTTTCGTATAGAAAAGCTCATCATTGATGACTTTTCGTATAGAAAAGCTCATCATTGATGATTTTTCGTATAGAAAAGCTCATCATTGATGACTTTTCGTATAGAAAAGCTCATCATTGATGACTTTTCGTATAGAAAAGCTCATCATTGATGACTTTTCGTATAGAAAAGCTCATCATTGATGACTTTTCGTATAGAAAAGCTCATCATTGATGACTTTTCGTATAGAAAAGCTCATCATTGATGACTTTTCGTATAGAAAAGCTCATCATTGATGACTTTTCGTATAGAAAAGCTCATCATTGATGACTTTTCGTATAGAAAAGCTCATCATTGATGACTTTTCGTATAGAAAAGCTCATCATTGATGATTTTTCGTATAGAAAAGCTCATCATTGATGACTTTTCGTATAGAAAAGTTCATCATTCATGACTTTTCGTATAGAAAAGTTCATCATTCATGACTTTTCGTATAGAAAAGCTCATCATTCATGACTTTTCGTATAGAAAAGCTCATCATTGATGACTTTTCGTATAGAAAAGCTCATCATTGATGATTTTTCGTATAGAAAAGCTCATCATTGATGACTTTTCGTATAGAAAAGCTCATCATTCATGACTTTTCGTATAGAAAAGCTCATCATTCATGACTTTTCGTATAGAAAAGCTCATCATTCATGACTTTTCGTATAGAAAAGCTCATCATTGATGATTTTTCGTATAGAAAAGCTCATCATTGATGACTTTTCGTATAGAAAAGCTCATCATTCATGACTTTTCGTATAGAAAAGCTCATCATTCATGACTTTTCGTATAGAAAAGCTCATCATTCATGACTTTTCGTATAGAAAAGCTCATCATTGATGACTTTTCGTATAGAAAAGCTCATCATTGAAAATATCTTTCATTATGGCTTATAACTATTGCTAATGCCTAATGAGAATTTGTGAATAGATTTCCCATTGTGAATTCCACTATCAATATCGTAAATCTTTCTGTTTTTTATGTTATAATAAAAGTGAAGCCAACACTTCCGTCAGTTTATAAATAAGACTAAATTTACATATCAAATGCTGGGGAAGAGGTTTAATGGTTACGCTGTAACCATCAAGAAAACAAAGCAAGAAATGTTTACACCTCAATCGAAATAAATGTATACAAATGTCTAGCTAGTGTCTAGTGGTGCAACTCCACCCAACAGAAACTGGAAATGTTAACATCTCAAACGACCAATAATGGTTGTCTTAGAATTAAATATATTCCAAGTTTTAAAACGTGTTATTTCTGATAGGTTGTTTGAGACTTCAAATTCTATGTTAATTAGATATTCGAAATTATATTCTTTTGAGAATATCTGGAATACATGTGATGAGTTTTCTGGCGGTGTGTAACCGCCAGATCACTCAATAGTGGTTAGAATACATACAATTTAAACTAGAGATACAACAAATATATGTAGATTATGTAATAGAAATTACTTACAGATGCTCGTTTGTTACTGTATGTCATCTGAGCTATGAGTTACGTTAATGCTTACAGTAGTGTGAATCTGCAGAATGTTAAGTTTTTATATAGTTGTGCTTTTAGGCCATCTCTTCTCGTAAGAAAATTAGTCGCATTTAAAAAGTTAAACATTAAAGATGTTGGAAATTAAGCCTCTTAGTGCTGAATTGCAAAAGGTAGCCATCGCAGAGTTGGAAGAATTCCCCACACGGATACCCGAAGATTTACAAGCTTTGAAGGATTGGATAAAAAGGCAACCTCATCTCAGGGCTCGTACCAATGATCAGTTTCTCATACAATTCTTAAGGGGCTGTAAATACAGTCTGGAGAAGGCCAAAGAAAAGATTGACTACTTCTTTACTTTGAAGTCCAAATACGCAGATATATTTTCACTCACCGATGTCGATGAATCAAAACATCGTCGTTTCCACAATGCAGGGTGAGCTTTTTTTGAGTGTTCCCTCATCTCAGCCAATGTGAAAAATCATTGAGATTTGTATTTTTTCTTTTAGATCCTATGCTTTATTGCCCACACCATTGTGGGAATTTGGTCCTAGGATTATATGTGTCCGTTTCAATTATTCACACGAAGATTTCACCGTGGAGGATGTCATACGACATGGAGTAGCTGTCAATGAAATCCTTCTAATGAGTGATCCCTATGCCTGCATCTATGGCAATATGTATATTTTTGATTTTGGCCAAGCCACGCCTGCTCACATAATGGCAATAACTCCAAGTCTTATCAAGAAATTAATTTCGTTTTATGTAAAAACTTTACCGTTGCGCATCAAAGGAATTTGTGCCATAAATCTATCGCCCTATGCTCAAAGGATTTGTAAAATGCTAATGCAATATGTTCCAGAGAAGCTGAAACAAAGAGTAAGTTCAAAACTAATTAATAAATCAAATTTACTAAAGTCACGGTTCGATATATATATCAACGATGAACTTTTCTATACGAAAAAGTCACTTTTCAATAAGAAAAGTCATCATTGATGAATTTTTCCATAAGAAAAGTCATCAACGATGAACTTTTCTATAAGAAAAATCATCAACGCTGAACTTTTCTATAAGAAAAGTCATCAACGCTGAACTTTTTTATAAGAAAATTCATCAACGAAGAACTTTTCTATAAGAAAAGTCATCAACGATGAACTTTTCTAAAAGAAAAGGCATCAACGAAGAACTTTTCTATAAGAAAAGTCATCAACGATGAACTTTTCTTAAAGAAAAGTCATCAACAATGAATCTTTCTATAACAAAAGTCATCAATGATGAACTTTTCTATAAGAAAAGTCATCAACGATTAACTTTTCTAGAAGAAAAGTCATCAACAAAGAATCTTTCTATAACAAAAGTCATCAACGATGAACTTTTCTAGAAGAAAAGTCATCAACGATGAACTTTTCTAGAAGAAAAGTCATCAACGATGAACTATTCTATAAGAAAAGTCTTCCACGATGAATTTTTCCATAAGAAAAGTCATCAACGATGAACTTTTCTATAAGAAAAATCATCAACGCTGAACTTTTCTATAAGAAAAGTCATCAACGCCGAACTTTTTTATAAGAAAAGTCATCAACGAAGAACTTTTCTAGAAGAAAAGTCATCAACGATGAACTATTCTATAAGAAAAGTCAACAACGATGAACTTTTCTATAAGAAAAATCATCAACGATGGAAAAGTCATGAACAAAAAACTTTTCTGTAAATAAAGTTATGAACGAAAAACTTTTCTAAGAAAAAAGTCATCTACGATAAAATTTTCAATAAAAAATACATCAGCGATAAAATTTTCTTAAAGAAAAGTCATCAACGACGAACTTTTCTATAAGAAAATTCATCTACGATGAACTTTACTAGATGAAAAGTCCTCAAAGATGGACTTTCTTAGAAGAAAAGTCATCAAAGATGAACTTTCATAGAAGAAAAGTCATCAACGATGAACTTTTCTAGAAGAAAAGTCAACAACGATTAACTTTTCTATAAGAAAAGTCATCAACGATTAACTTTTCTAGAAGAAAATTGATCAACAATGAAACTTTCTATAACAAAAGTCTTCAACGATGAACTTTTCCTTAAGAAGAGTCATCAACGATGAACTTTTCAATGATGAACTTTTCTATAGAAAAGTCATCAACGATTTTTTTTGTTAACTAACTTTTGTTACAGAAATGTCGTCGACGATAAACGTATAGAAAAGTCGCTAAAGATAAACTTTTTTTAAAGAAAATTCATCACCGTTAAACTTTTTTAAAGAACACTCATCAACGATGTACTTTTCTTAAAGAAAAGTCATCAACACTGAACTTTTCTTAAAGAAAAGTCATCAACACTGAACTTTTCTTTAAAAAAAATCATAAACGACTATATTTTCTGATTGAAAAGTCATCAACGACCGTCTCTTCTTATACAAAAGTCATCAACGCAAAAAAAATAAAATTTACAATTTAGTATATTTATACCCTACACCACACTGTGGTACAGGGTATTATAACTTTGTGCATTTGTTTGTAACACCCAAAAGGAGAAGAAATAGACCCATTGTTTATTATACCGATCGACTTAGAATCACTTTCTGAGTTGATTTAGCTATGTCCGTCTGTCCGCCTGTCTGTGCATGTATTCTTGTAATCAAAGTACAGGTCGCAATTATGGTCCGATCTCGACGAAACTTTACACATATATTTTATTTGGCCCAAGGACGATCCCTATTGAATTTGGTTAAAATCGGTTCAGATTTAGATATAGCCCCCATATATATGTTACCCCAAATTTTACATGTAAGCGCTGTAAAAACTTTATTTTATATCCAATCAGTCTGAAATTCGGCAGAAAGAGGTTTCTTATTATATGAATGAACACTGTTAAATTTGGAAGAAATCGGTTCAGATTTAGATATAGCCCCCATATATACGTTAACCCCGATTTGAAGTGTAAGCGCTGTAAAAATGTTATTTTATATCCGATCAGTATGAAATTCGGCAGAAAGAGGTTTCTTATTATATGAATGAACACTGTTAAATTTGGAAGAAATCGGTTCAGATTTAGATATAGCCCCCATATATACGTTACCCCCGATTTGACATGTAAGCGTTGTAAAAATGTTATTTTATATCCGATCAGTGCGTAATTCGGCAAAGAGAGGTTTCTTATTACATGAAGGAATACTTCTAAATTCGGAGAAAATCGGTTCAGATTTAGATATAGCCCCCATATATATGTTACCCCCGATTTTACATGTAAGCGCTGTAAAAACTGTATTTTATATCCGATCAGTGCGAAATTCGGCAGAAAGAGGTTTCTTATTATATGAAGGAATACTGCCAAATTCGGAGAAAATCGGTTCGGATTTAGATATAGCCCCCATATATATGTTACCCCCGATTTCACATGTAAGCGCTGTAAAAACTGTATTTTATATCCGATCAGTATGAAATTCGTCAGAAAAAGGTTTCCTATTATATGAATGAACACTTTTAAATTTGGAAGAAATCGGTTCAGATTTAGATATTACCCCCGATTTGACATGTGAGCGCTGTAAAAATGTTATTTTATATCCGATCAGAGCGAAAGTCGACAAAAAGAGGTTTCTTTCTACATGAAGGAACACTGCCAAATTCGGAGAAACTCGGTTTAGATTTAGATATAACACCCATATATATGTTACCTCCGAGTTGACCTGTAAGCGCTGTAAAAACTGTATTTTATATCCGATCAGTGCTAAATTCGGCAGAAAGAGGTTTCTTATTATATGAATGAACACTGTTAAATTTGGAAGAAATCGGTTCAGATTTAGATATAGCCCCCATATATACGTTACCCCCGATTTGACATGTAAGCGCTGTAGAGACTGTATTTTATATCCGATCAGTACGAAATTCGACAGAAGGAGGTATTTTTACATGAATGAGTATTCAGGGAAGATCGGTTCAGATTTATATTAAAGCTCCATATATATGTTCCTCCTGATTTGGTATCAAACCGCTATAGAAGTTGTATTTTACTTCCGATCATTAAAATTTTCCAGAAAGATTTTTCTCAATTTAGGAACGAATATTGCTTAATTTAGCGATTATCGTTTCAGAATTAGATAATATGTTTCTACCCATTTACCAATTATCCCAAATTATTATGGCAATGACCCTTATCGCATTGTTAGGGAGGTGTAGGGTATTATATAGTCGGCCCCGCCCGACTTTCTGCCTTTCCTTACTGGTTTTAGTAATGTCTGTCAATTCAGCAACATGTTTATTTTATGGTAAAATTCATAGATAGATACGAATTTTAAAACGTTATTCACAATACCTGTTATGAAAATTGGGAAGTTCAAATATCTAACAGGTAGTGTATTATATCATGTATGTATAAGAACGTTATAGAAACTAAATGTTTCTTGGGCTCTTTATGAACTATAGAATTAGTCGTATTTAAAAAGTTAAACATTAAAGATGTTGGAAATTAAGCCTCTTAGTGCTGAATTGCAAAAAGTAGCCATCGAAGAGTTGGGAGAAGTCCCCACACGGATACCCGAAGATTTACAAGCTTTGAAAGATTGGATAAAAAAACAACCTCACCTCAGGGCTCGTACTGATGATCAATTTCTCATACAATTCTTGAGAGGCTGCAAATACAGTCTGGAGAAGGCCAAGCAAAAGATTGATCATTTCTTCGCCTTGCAGATGAAATGTCCAGAAATGTTTTCGATCACAAATATCGATGACCCCCGATTTCGTACTTTTAACAATTTAGGGTAAGCTTCAAATAGAAATTTCTTTTCTCTCAGCCAGTTTCTAGAACCAAAGGCGTTCGTATTTTTTTTCCAGAACCTATGTGCTTTTGCCTAAACCTCTGCATGAACATGGGCCAAGGATTATTTTAAATAGGTACAGAGACGGACTAGCTGATTATTCCATGGCGGAAGTCATCAAATATGGTGCGGCAGTTAGTGAAGTTTTATTGACGAATGATCCCTTTGCCTGTATCTATGGCAAAATGCATGTCTTCGATTTTGCAAATACCCCGACCTCTTTTGTAATGCAAATAACACCGAGTCTTATCAAGAAGTTGATAGTGTTTTATGAAAAAACTCTACCATTGCGGATTAAGGGGATATGCTTAATAAATTTGTCGCCATATGCTGAAAAGATTCTTAAGGCGCTCGTTCCATATGCTCCAGAAAAGCTGAGACAACGAGTAAGTTAAATCCATTAATTTAGTTCCATCGAACAGTGATATCGTCCGCGACGAAAGTCGTGAACGACGAACTTTTCGTAGGGAAAACTCATCAATGTTTGCCATATATAACCCTTATAAGGAAAGCCATCAAAATGAACTTTTCTTAAGGCAAAGTCATCAACGACAAACTTTTCTTAATCCATGAAGATCTTTTTAGAGAAACGACATCTACCAAGATGTTTTCTCTTAGAAAGGTCATGAACGTCCATCTCTTCTTAGAGAAAAGTCATCAACGATGAACTTTTCTTAAAGAAAAGTCATCAACGATTACTTTTCTTAGAGAAAAGTCATCAACGATAAACTTTTATTAGAGAAAAGTCATCAACGATTAACTTTTACTAGAGAAAAACCATCAACAACTAAGTTTTCCTGGAAATAACTCGTCAACGATGAACTTTGCTTATAGAAACGTCATCAATCATGAACTTTTCGATAAGAAAAGTCATCAACGATGAACTTTTCGATAAGAAAAGTCATCAACGATGAAGTTTTCTTGGAGATAACTCGTCAACGATGAACTTTTCTTATAGAAAAGTCATCAACGATGAACTTTTCTTAGAGAAAAGTCATCAACCATGAACTTTTCGATAAGAAAAGTCATCAACGATGAACTTTTCGATAAGAAAAGTCGTCAATGATGAAGTTTTCTTGGAGATAACTCGTCAACGATGCACTTTGCTTATAGAAACGTCATCAACGATGAACTTTTCCTAGAGAAAAGTCATCAACGATGAAATTTCTTAGAGAAAAGTCATCAACAAAGACCTTTCCAATAAGAAATGTCATCAACGGTGAACTTTTCAATAAGAAAAGTCGTCAACGAAGGACATTTCTGTAAGAAATGTCATCAACGATGAACTTTTCGATAAGAAAAGTCATCAACGATGACATTTTCGATAAGAAATATCGTCAACGATGGACTTTTCTTAAAGAAAACTCATCAACGATGAACTTTTCTATGAGAAAGTCATCAACGATGAACTTTTCTTAGAGAAAAGTCATCAACGATGAACTTTTCTTAGAGAAAGGTCATCAACGATGAACTTTTCTTAGAGAAAAGTCATCAACGATAAACTTTCTTTGAGAAAAGTCATCAACGATGAACTTTTCTTAGAGAAAAGCCATCAACGACTAAGTTTTCTCAACGATGAATTTTTCCTATAGAAAACTCATCAGCACTGAACTTTTCTTAAAGAAAAATCATTAACGACTATATTTTCTTATTGAGAAGGCCTCAACAATCAACTTTTTCCATAGAAAAGTCATCAACGATCGTCGCTTCTTATACAAAAGTCATCAACGATGACTTATAGCGCAAGATGCATAAAATTTACAATTTAGTATGTTTGTATACCCTCCACCATAGGAGGGGGGTATACTAACTTTGTCATTCCGTTAGCAACACCTTAAAGTATATATATTCTTGATCGTCGTGAAATTCTAAGACGATGTAGCCATGTCCGTCTGTATGTCCGTCTGTCTGTCCGTCTGTCTGTCCATCTGTCGGTCTGTTGAAATCAGGCTACAGTCCGTAATAATAGAGCTAGGTTGATCAAATTTTGTAGAAATACTTCTTCAGGTCGTTTGGGATTGCAAATGTCAATGTTTTGATATAGCCCCCCTATAGAGGTCGCTCTAAAATACGGTTTTTGAGCCATAGATACCACATTTTTAAAGCAGTTTTGCAGAGTCTTAGCACTATTTTGACTATTCTTTATAGTAAAAATTTTACATATCGGTTCATATTGAAGCCATAAATACCACATTTTCAAAGCATTTTAAGCGAATCTTTGCAATTTGTATCTTATTTAGACAAGAATTCATCGCAGTAAAATTTGTTTAAAACAGTTCATATTTTGTTATAGTCTACCTATGGATGTCGCTCCCAAAAGGGCTTGTTTAAGCCATAAACACCACATTTTCTAAACAATTTAGCTGAATCTTTGCAGTTTGTATTCTATTTTGGCAAGAATTCATCTTAATAAAATTTATACAAGTCAGTTTATATTTTGTTGTAGGCCTTCAAATGTGCTAATTTAAGCCATAAGTACCACATTTTCAGATGAAAGTTTGGCTAAAAAATTTGACGCATAAAATTTGGCTGAAAATTTCAGCGTTCGTTTTTTTAATAATTTGCTTAAACACAAAGGGTGGTTCCCAGATTTGCTCCATATCCAAAGATTTTTCCAGTAATGGAATTGAATGGAATCCATGGTGGAGGGTATATAACATTCAGCTTGGCATATTATAATTTGCTGAAATAGAAATGTCTGTCAATCCCGCAACTTGTTTATTTGATGGCAGAATTCATAGATAGATACAAATTTTGTCTCATTTCTTAATACCAGTTCTGAAAATTGGGAAGTTCCAATATCTATCAGTTGTGTATTATATCATGTACGTATAAGAACACCTTATAGAAAGTCAATGTTTCTTGGGCTCTTTATGAACTATAGAATTAGTCGTATTTAAAAAGTTAAACAGTAAAGATGTTGGAAATAAAATCTCTTAGTGCTGATTTGCAAAAAGTAGCCATCGAAGAGTTGGGAGAAGTCCCCACACGGATACCCGAAGATTTACTAGCATTGAAAGATTGGTTAAAAAAACAACCTCACCTCCGGGCTCGTACAGATGATCAATTTCTCATACAATTCTTGAGAGGCTGCAAATACAGTCTAGAGAAGGCCAAGGAAAAGATTGATCATTTCTTCGCCTTGCAGATGAAATGTCCAGAAATGTTTTCGATCACAAATATCGATGACCCCCGATTTCGTAGTTTCCACAATTTAGGGTAAGCTTCAAATTGAAATTTCCTTCTCTCAGGCAGTTTCTAGAACCCTAGGCGTTCGTATTTGTTTCCAGATCCTATGTGCTATTGCCCAAACCTCTGCATGAGCTTGGGCCAAGGATTATTTTCAATAGGTACAGAGACGGGATAGCTGATTTCACAATGGCGGAAGTCATAAAAAATGGTGCGGCAGTCAGTGAAATTCTCTTGATGAATGATCCCTTTGCCTGTATCTATGGCACAATCCATGTCTTCGATTTTGCAAATACCCCGACCTCTTTTGTAATGCAAATAACACCGAGTCTTATCAAGAAGTTGATAGTGTTCTATGAAAAAACTCTACCATTGCGGATTAAGGGGATATGCTTAATAAATTTGTCGCCATATGCTGAAAAGATTCTTAAGGCGCTCGTTCCATATGCTCCAGAAAAGCTGAGACAACGAGTAAGTTAAATCCATTAATTTAGTTCCATCGAACAGTGATATCGACCGCGACGAAAGTCATGAACGACGAACTTTTCATAGGGAAAACTCATCAATGTTTGCCATATATAACCCTTATAAGGAAAGCCATCAAAATGAACTTTTCTTAAGGCAAAGTCATCAACGACAAACTTTTCTTAATCCATGAAGATCTTTTTAGAGAAACGACATCTACCAAGATGTTTTCTCTTAGAAAGGTCATGAACGTCCATCTCTTCTTAGAGAAAAGTCATCAACGATGAACTTTTCTTAGAGAAAAGTCATCAACGATTACTTTTCTTAGAGAAAAGTCATCAACAATAAACTTTTATTAGAGAAAAGTCATCAACGATTAACCTTTACTAGAGAAAAACCATCAACAACTAAGTTTTCCTGGAAATAACTCGTCAACGATGAACTTTGCTTATAGAAACGTCATCAACGATGAACTTTGCTCATAGAAACGTCCGCAACGATGAACTTTTCTTAGAGAAAAGTCATCAACGATGTACTTTTTTTAGAGAAAAGTCATCAATCATGAACTTTTCGATAAGAAAAGTCATCAACGATGAAGTTTTCTTGGAGATAACTCGTCAACGATGAACTTTGCTTATAGAAACGTCATCAACGATGAACTTTGCTTATAGAAACGTCATCAACGATGAACTTTTCTTAGAGAAAAGTTATCAACGATGAACCTTTCTTAGAGAAAAGTCATCAACGATGAACTTTTCTTAGAGAAAAGTCATCAAATATGAACTTTTCGATAAGAAAAGTCATCAACGATTACTCTTCTTAGAGAAAAGTCATCAACGATAAACTTTTATTAGAGAAAAGCCATCAACGATTAACCTTTACTAGAGAAAAACCGTCAACAACTAAGTTTTCCTGGAGATAACTCGTCAACGATGAACTTTGCTTATAGAAACGTCATCAACGATGAACTTTGCTTATAGAAACGTCATCAACGATGAACTTTGCTTATAGAAACGTCCTCAACGATGAACTTCTCATAGAGAAAAGTTATCAACGATGAACTTTTCTTAGAGAAAAGTCATCAACGATGAACTTTTCTTAGAGAAAAGTCATCAACCATGAACTTTTCGATAAGAAAAGTCATCAACGATGAACTTTTCGATAAGAAAAGTCGTCAATGATGAAGTTTTCTTGGAGATAACTCGTCAACGATGCACTTTGCTTATAGAAACGTCATCAACGATGAACTTTTCCTAGAGAAAAGTCATCAACGATGAAATTTCTTAGAGAAAAGTCATCAACAAAGACCTTTCCAATAAGAAAAGTCGTCAACGATGGACTTTTCTGTAAGAAATGTCATCAACAATGAACTTTTCGATAAGAAAAGTCATCAACGATGACATTTTCGATAAGAAATATCGTCAACGATGGACTTTTCTTAAAGAAAACTCATCAACGATGAACTTTTCTATGAGAAAGTCATCAACGATGAACTTTTCTTAGAGAAAAGTCATCAACGATGAACTTTTCTTAGAGAAAAGTCATCAACGACAAACTTTCTTTCAGAAAAGTCATCAACGATGAACTTTTCTTAGAGAAAAGCCATCAACGACTAAGTTTTCTTGGAGATAACTCAAAAACGATGAACTTTGCTTATAGAAACGTCATCAACGATGAAGTTTTTAAAGAAAAGTCATCAACGATTACTTTTCTTGACATTTTCTTAAATAAAAGTTGTAAACGTTTATTTTTTATATATAGCATTCAGCGCTTTAACTTTTTTTAAAGAAAAGTCGTCAACGATGAACTTTTCGTAAAGAAAATTCATTAACTATGAACTTTTCTTATAGAAAAGTCATTAACGATGAACTTTTCTTATAGAAAAGTATTCAACGATGTACTTTTCTTAAAGACAAGTCCTCAACACTGAACTTTTCTTAAAGAAAAATCAATAACGACTATATTTTCTTATTGAGAAGTCGTCAACGATCGTCTATTCTTATATAAAAGCCATCAAAGATGAACTTTTTTATAGCAAAGCCATCAACGATGAACTTTTCTATAAGAAAAGCCATCAACGATGAATTTTTCTATAAGAAAAGTCATCAGCGATGAACTTTTCTATAAGAAAAGTCATCAGCGATGAACTTTTCTATAAGAAAAGTCATCAGCGATGAACTTTTCTATAAGAAAAGTCATCAGCGATGAACTTTTCTATAAGAAAAGTCATCAGCGATGAACTTTTCTATAAGAAAAGTCATCAGCGATGAACTTTTCTATAAAAAAAGTCATCAACGATGAACTATTCTATGCGAAAAGTAATCAACGATGACCTTTTTTATGCGAAAAGTCATCAACCATAATCTTTTCCATAAGAAAAGTCAACAACGATGATCTTTTCTGTAAGAAAAGTCATCAACCGTGAACTTTTCTATAAGAAACCATGAACTTTGCAATAAGAAATTACATCAAAGATGAACTTTTCTATAAGAAAACACATCAACGATGAATTTTTCCTATAGAAAACTCATCAGCACTGAACTTTTCTTAAAGAAAAATCATTAACGACTATATTTTCTTATTGAGAAGGCCTCAACAATCAACTTTTTCCATAGAAAAGTCATCAACGATCGTCGCTTCTTATACAAAAGTCATCAACGATGACTTATAGCGCAAGATGCATAAAATTTACAATTTATTAACTAACTTTGTCATTCCGTTAGCAACACCTTAAAGTATATATATTCTTGATCGTCGTGAAATTCTAAGACGATGTAGCCATGTCCGTCTGTCAGTCCATCTGTCTGTCTGTTGAAATCACGCTACAGTCCGTAATAATAGAGCTAGGTTGATCAAATTTTGTAGAAATACTTCTTATAGTTGCAGGTCGTTTGGGATTGCAAATGTCAATGTTTTGATATAGCTCCCCTATAGAGGTCGCTCTAAAATAAGGTTTTTGAGCCATAGATACCACATTTTTAAAGCAGTTTTGCAGAGTCTTAGCACTATTTTGACTATTCTTTATAGTAAAAGTTTTACAAATCGGTTCATATTTTGTTATAGAGGTCGCTCCAAAATAGGCTTATTGAAGCCATAAATACCACATTTTCAAAGCATTTTAAGCGAATCTTTGCAATTTGTATCTTATTTAGACAAGAATTCATCGCAGTAAAATTTGTTTAAAACAGTTCATATTTTGTTATAGTGTACCTATGGATGTCGCTCCCAAAAGGGCTTGTTTAAGCCATAAACACCACATTTTCTAAGCAATTTAGCTGAATCTTTGCAGTTTGTATTCTATTTTGGCAAGAATTCATCTTAATAAAATTTATACAAGTCAGTTTATATTTTGTTGTAGGCCTTCAAATATGCTCCATATCCAAAGATTTTTCCAGTAATGGAATTGAATGGAATCCATGGTGGAGGGTATATAACATTCAGCATGGCATATTATAATTTGCTGAAATAGAAATGTCTGTCAATCCCGCAACTTGTTTATTTGATGGCAGAATTCATAGATAGATACAAATTTTGTCTCATTTCATAATACCAGTTCTGAAAATTGGGAAGTTCCAATATCTATCAGTTGTGTATTATATCATGTATGTATAAGAACACCTTATAGAAAGTCAATGTTTCTTGGGCTCTTTATGAACTATAGAATTAGTCGTATTTAAAAAGTTAAACAGTAAAGATGTTGGAAATAAAATCTCTTAGTGCTGATTTGCAAAAAGTAGCCATCGAAGAGTTGGGAGAAGTCCCCACACGGATACCCGAAGATTTACTAGCATTGAAAGATTGGTTAAAAAAACAACCTCACCTCAGGGCTCGTACAGATGATCAATTTCTCATACAATTCTTGAGAGGCTGCAAATACAGTCTAGAGAAGGCCAAGGAAAAGATTGATCATTTCTTCGCCTTGCAGATGAAATGTCCAGAAATGTTTTCGATCACAAATATCGATGACCCCCGATTTCGTAGTTTCCACAATTTAGGGTAAGCTTCAAATTGAAATTTCCTTCTCTCAGCCAGTTTCTAGAACCCTAGGCGTTCGTATTTGTTTCCAGATCCCATGTGCTATTGCCCAAACCTCTGCATGAGCTTGGGCCAAGGATAATTTTCAATAGGTACAGAGACGGGATAGCTGATTTCACAATGGCGGATGTCATAAAAAATGGTGCGGCAGTCAGTGAAATTCTATTGATGAATGATCCCTTTGCCTGTATCTATGGCACAATCCATGTCTTCGATTTTGCAAATACCCCGACCTCTTATGTAATGCAAATAACACCGAGTCTTATCAAGAAATTGATAGTGTACTATGAAAAAACTTTACCATTGCGGATTAAGGGGATATGCTTAATAAATTTGTCGCCATATGCTGAAAAGATTCTTAAGGCGCTCGTTCCATATGCTCCAGAAAAGCTGAGAAAACGTGTAAGTTAAATCCATCAATTTTGGTTCCATCGAACAGTGATATCGTCCGCGACGAACGTCATGAACGACGAACTTTTCATATGGAAAACTCATCAATGTTTGCCATATATAACCCTTATAAGGAAAGCCATCAAAATGAACTTTTCTTAAGGCAAAGTCATCAAAGACAAACTTTTCTTATAGAAAAGTTACCAACGATTAACTTTTCTTAGAGAAAAGTCATCAACGATGAACTTTTCTTAGAGAAAAGCCATCAACGATGAACTTTCCTTAGAGAAAAATCATCAACGATGAACCTTTCTTAGAGAAAAATCATCAACAATGAGCTTTTCTTAGAGAAAAGTCATCAACGATGAACTTTTCTTAGAGAAAAGTCATCAACGATGAACTTTTCTTAGAGAAAAGTCATCAACGATGAACTTTTCTTAGAGAAAAGTCATCAACGATGAACTTTTCTTATAGAAAAGTCATCAACGATGAACTTTTCTTAAAGAAAAGTCATCAACGATGAATTTTTCTTAAAGAAAAGTCATCAACGATGAACTTGTCTTACAAAAAAGTCACCAACGATGAACTTTTCTTAAAGAAAAGTCATCAACGATGAATTTTTCTATACGAAAAGTCACCACCGATGAACTTTTCTATACGAAAAGTCATCAACGATGAACTTTGCTATACGAAAAGTCATCAACGATGAACTTTTCTATACGAAAAGTCATCAACGATGAACTTTTCTATACGAAAAGTCATCAACGATGAACTTTTCTATACGAAAAGTCATCAACGATGAACTTTTCTATACGAAAAGTCATCAACGATGAACTTTTCTATAAGAAAAGTCATCAACGATGAACTTTTCTATACGAAAAGTCATCAACGATTAACTTTTCTATACGAAAAGTCATCAACGATGAACTTTTCTATAAGAAAAGTCATCAACGATGCACTTTTCTATAAGAAAAGTCATCAACGATGAACTTTTCTATACGAAAAGTCATCAACGATTAACTTTTCTATACGAAAAGTCATCAACGATGAACTTTTCTATACGAAAAGTCATCAACGATGAACTTTTCTATACGAAAAGTCATCAACGATGAACTTTTCTATACGAAAAGTCATCAACGATGAACTTTTCTATACGAAAAGTCATCAACGATGAACTTTTCTATACGAAAAGTCATCAACGATGAACTTTTCTATACGAAAAGTCATCAACGATGAACTTTTCTATACGAAAAGTCGTCAACGATGAACTTTTCTATACGAAAAGTCATCAACGATGAACTTTTCTATACGAAAAGTCATCAACGATGAACTTTTCTATACGAAAAGTCATCAACGATGAACTTTTCTATACGAAAAGTCATCAACGATGAACTTTTCTATACGAAAAGTCATCAACGATGAACTTTTCTATACGAAAAGTCATCAACGATGAACTTTTCTATACGAAAAGTCATCAACGATTAACTTTTTTTTGAGAGAAGTCATGAACAATGAACTTTGCTTAGAGAAAAGTCATCAACGATGAAGTCATGAACAATGAACTTTGCTTAGAGAAAAGTCATAATCGATGAATTTTCTTAAAGAAAAGTCATCAACGATGAATTTTCTTAAAGAAAAGTCATCAACGATGATTTTTTTATATAGAAAAGTCATCAACGATGAACTTTTCTTAAAGAAAGATCATCAACGATGAACTTTTCTTAAAGAAAAGTTCATCGGTGATGACTTTTCTTTAAGAAAAGTCATCACCGATGAACTTTGAACGGCGAAGTCATCATCTTTTATTTTTTATACATAGAATTCATTAGCTGTCAATTTTTTCCTATAGAGGAATCAATATTTAATTTTTTTTATTTAAATTCGACACAATAAATTAAGAACAGTCATAGTTATAGAAATCAAACAGGATTTTGCATATCTTTGTTTGCATTTAACAAGCTTGAATCATTCACTTTGATAGTGTTCTCTAAATTAGCTTCAACATTTCGGAATAAATTTAAATCGAGTATTCACAGGTTTATAAGAGCTCTTCGTTACTTTAGACACTTTAGAAATTGCTATATTCAAGTTATTAAGTGATTAAAATCACAAAAGCAAAAATCAGAATAACAAAACTGGATGTTCTAGCTTTAACACAAGTGGCATTGTTTAATTGGGAATGGTTAGTTTAGAATTAATAGTAGAACTTTCAAGATGTCGAAACTAAAACTGCTAAGTGCTGAATTGCAAAAAGTAGCCATCGAAGAATTGGGTGAAATTCCCGCTAGGATACCCGAAGATTTACAAGCCTTAAAGGATTGGATGCAAATGCAACCGCATCTCAGGGCTCGTACCGATGATCAATTTCTGATACAATTTTTGAGAGGCTGCAAATACAGTCTGGAGAAGGCCAAAGAAAAAATTGACCATTTTTATGCTTTGAAAACAAAATACCCAGATCTGTTTATGACCACAAATATCGATGATGCACGATTTCGTCGTTTCCACAATGCAGGGTGAGCTGTCGTTAATCTCAGCGTAAAAGCTTAAATACTTAGGTTTTTGAATATCTTTCAGATCGTATGTTATTTTACCGACACCACTGCATGAAAATGGTCCTAGGATTATCTTCAATCGTTTCACTTACGGACTACCCGAATTTTCCGTTGAGGATGTCGTACGAAATAGTACCGCTAATAATGAAATTTTAATAATGAGTGATCCCTACGCCTGCGTGTATGGCAATATGTATGTATTTGATTTTACAAATGTCACCACCGCTCATCTAATGACGCTAACACCGACTCTTGCCAAGAAATTAGTAATGTTTTATGAAAAAACATTGCCCCTGCGCATAAAAGACGTTTGTGTGCTAAATCTGTCGTCGTATGCTCACAAGATTTTAAACATGTTGCTACAATATGTTCCCGAAAAGCTGAAACAACGAGTAAGTTTTAATACGAACATTTTTTCTAGAAGAAAAGTCGGCTTAGTCGAACTTCTCCATAAGAAAAGTCGGCTTAGACCAACTTTTCTATAAGAAAAGACAGCTTAAAGCAACTTTTCTATAAGAAAAGACGGCTTAGAGCAACTTTTCTATAAGAAAAGTCGGCTTAGACAAACTTTTCTATAAGCAAAGTCGGCTTAGACAAACTTTTCTATAAGAAAAGACGGCTTAGACCAAATTTCCAAAAAGAAAACTCGGCTTAGAGCAACTTTTCTTTCGAAAAATCGGCTTAGACCAACTTTTCTATAAGAAAAGTCTGCTTATACCAACTTTTCTACAAGAAAATTCGGCTTAGACCAACTTTTCTATAAGAAAAGTCGGCTTAGACCAACTTTTCTATAAGAAAAGTAGGCGTAGACCAACTTTTCTACAAGAACAGTAGGCTTAGACCAACTTTTCTACAAGAAAAGTCGACTTAGACCAACTTTTGTGTAAGAAAAGTCGACTTAGTCGAACTTCTCCATAAGAATAGTATGTTTAGGCCAATTTTTCTACAGAAAAGGTCGACTTAGACCAATTTTTATATAGGAAAACTTGACATGCACAAACTTTTTTAAAAGACCAACGGCTTAGACTAACTTTTCTATAAGAAAAGTCGCGTTAGATCAATTTTCAGTTCGAAAAGTCGGCTTAGAACAACTTTTTTATTAGAAAAGTCGGCTTAGAGCAACTTTTTTATAAGAAAAGTTGGCTTAGACCAACTTTTTTAAGAAAAATCGGCTTAGAACAAATTTCCAAAAAGAAAAGTCGGCTTAGACCAAATTTTCTATAAGAAAAATCGGCTTAGACCAAATTTTCAAAAAGAAAAGTCGGCTTAGACCAACTTTTCTATAAGAAAAGTTAGCTTAGACCAACATTTCTAAGTCGGCTTAGACCAACTTTTCTATAAGAAAAGTCGGCTTAGACCAAATTTTTATAAGAAAGGTCTGCTTAGACCAACTTTGCTATAAGAAAAGTAGGCTTAGACTAACTTTTTTATAAGAAAAGTGGGCTTAGACCAACATTTCTATAAAAAAAACTCGGCTTAGACCAACTTTTCTATAAGAAAGGATTAGACAAATGGTGTTAATACGATTTTGACTTTCGCGTTTTTCTGTTTATTTAAAGTATAAATTTATTCCAAATTACAGAATAAATTTAAAATTTAATATACTTATGAAATAACTTACGGGTCATTGACCGAGACAGATAAGTTATGCTAAAACATACACTCTACGAGTAATGATTTCTCACAATACCGGTTATATGAATAGAGAATATTCGATATGTAACCCAACGTGGGTTACACATCAATACTTATTTTCCTATAAAAATTCGCACATAAATAAAATTTACATTTAAAATTACAAAATTAAGAGTTGGTATGATTTTATAGATATTCTCATTACGTTAAGAATCTAGTTTAGCCCTATCAGCGGAACAAAAAGATTAGTTGCGATCTAGAAGCGTTAAAGATGTCAAAAATAAAATAAAGTCCAGAACTACAAAAAGTAGCCAACATAGAGTTGAATGAAGTGCCAGCTAGGATATCCGCAGATTTACAAGCCCTTAATGATTGGCTTACTAAGCAGCCACATCTAAGGGCTCGTATGGATGATCAATTTCTCATACAATTCTTAAGAGGTAGTAAATATAGTCTGGAAAAGGCCAAGAAAAAGATTGATCACTTTTTCGCCATAAAGAGCAAATATCCGAATATATTTGTGCCCAATAATGTGGACGAACCTACATTTCGACGTTTGCACAATACAGGGTAAGCTTTGTTTTTAAAAATCATAAACCTTAGCCGTTCTCTAGACCAATGTCGTTTTGGATTTTTGCAGATTTTTCCTATTATTGCCTAAACCGCTAAATGATTGCGGTCCAAGGATTTCACTCTATCGCTACACTTATGATCTTAATGAATTCACTGCCGAAGAGACAATTCTTCATATTGTTGCCGTCTGTGAAATTATGGTGATGGGTGATCCCTATGCCGGCATCTCGGGCACAATGACTATATTTGATTTTGCCAAAGCCACAACTGCCCACCTGTTGTCCATAACTCCGAGTCTTGTCATGAAATGTATACATTTTTTCGAAAAATCATTGCCATTGCGCATTCAGGGCCTCTGTTTTATAAATCTCTCGCCATATGCACTGCAATTTCTTAAAATGATGATGCAATATGTTCCAGAAAAACTTAAACAACGAGTAAGTCCCTCCATCAAATAGGAACACAAATAGAAGAGACCATTGTTTTCGTAGAGAAAAGTTCATCATTGATCATGACTTTTCTCATAGAAAAGTTCATCGTTGATGACTTTTCGTATAGAAAAGTTCATCGTTGATGACTTTTCGTATAGAAAAGTTCATCGTTGATGACTTTTCGTATAGAAAAGTTCATCGTTGATGACTTTTCGTATAGAAAAGTTCATCGTTGATGACTTTTCGTATAGAAAAGTTCATCGTTGATGACTTTTCGTATAGAAAAGTTCATCGTTGATGACTTTTCGTATAGAAAAGTTCATCGTTGATGACTTTTCGTATAGAAAAGTTCATCGTTGATGACTTTTCGTATAGAAAAGTTCATCGTTGATGACTTCTCGTATAGAAAAGTTCATCGTTGATGACTTCTCGTATAGAAAAGTTCATCTTTGATGACTTTTCGTATAGAAAAGTTCATCGTTGATGACTTTTCGTATAGAAAAGTTCATCGTTGATGACTTTTCGTATAGAAAAGTTCATCGTTGATGACTTTTCGTATAGAAAAGTTCATCGATGATGACTTTTCGTATAGAAAAGTTCATCGATGATGACTTTTCGCATAGAATGTTCATCGTTGATGACTTTTCGTATAGAAAAGTTCATCGTTGATGACTTTTCGTATAGAAAAGTTCATCGTTGATGACTTTTCGTATAGAAAAGTTCATCGTTGATGACTTTTCGTATAGAAAAGTTCATCGTTGATGGCTTTTCGTATAGAAAAGTTCATCGTTGATGGCTTTTCGTATAGAAAAGTTCATCGTTGATGGCTTTTCGTATAGAACAGTTCATCGTTGATGGCTTTTCGTATAGAAAAGTTCATCGTTGATGACTTTTCGTATAGAAAAGTTCATCGTTGATGACTTTTCGTATAGAAAAGTTCATCGTTGATGACTTTTCGTATAGAAAAGTTCATCGTTGATGACTTTTCGTATAGAAAATTTCATCGTTGATGACTTTTCGTATAGAAAAGTTCATCGTTGATGACTTTTCGTATAGAAAAGTTCATCGTTGATGACTTTTCTCATAGAAAAGTTCATCGTTGATGACTTTTCGTATAGAAAAGTTCATCGTTGATGACTTTTCGTATAGAAAAGTTCATCGTTGATGACTTTTCGTATAGAAAAGTTCATCGTTGATGACTTTTCGTATAGAAAAGTTCATCGTTGATGACTTTTCGTATAGAAAAGTTCATCGTTGATGACTTTTCGTATAGAAAAGTTCATCGTTGATGACTTTTCGTATAGAAAAGTTCATCGTTGATGACTTTTCTCATAGAAAAGTTCATCGTTGATGACTTTTCTCATAGAAAAGTTCATCGTTGATGACTTTTCGTATAGAAAAGTTCATCGTTGATGACTTTTCGTATAGAAAAGTTCATCGTTGATGACTTTTCGTATAGAAAAGTTCATCGTTGATGACTTTTCGTATAGAAAAGTTCATCGTTGATGACTTTTCGTATAGAAAAGTTCATCGTTGATGACTTTTCGTATAGAAAAGTTCATCGTTGATGACTTTTCGTATAGAAAAGTTCATCGTTGATGACTTTTCGTATAGAAAAGTTCATCGTTGATGACTTTTCGTATAGAAAAGTTCATCGTTGATGACTTTTCGTATAGAAAAGTTCATCGTTGATGACTTTTCGTATAGAAAAGTTCATCGTTGATGACTTTTCGTATAGAAAAGTTCATCGTTGATGACTTTTCGTATAGAAAAGTTCATCGTTGATGACTTTTCGTATAGAAAAGTTCATCGTTGATGACTTTTCGTATAGAAAAGTTCATCGTTGATGACTTTTCGTATAGAAAAGTTCATCGTTGATGACTTTTCGTATAGAAAAGTTCATCGTTGATGACTTTTCGTATAGAAAAGTTCATCGTTGATGACTTTTCGTATAGAAAAGTTCATCGTTGATGACTTTTCGTATAGAAAAGTTCATCGTTGATGACTTTTCGTATAGAAAAGTTCATCGTTGATGACTTTTCGTATAGAAAAGTTCATCGTTGATGACTTTTCGTATAGAAAAGTTCATCGTTGATGACTTTTCGTATAGAAAAGTTCATCGTTGATGACTTTTCGTATAGAAAAGTTCATCGTTGATGACTTTTCGTATAGAAAAGTTCATCGTTGATGACTTTTCGTATAGAAAAGTTCATTGTTGATGACTTTTCGTATAGAAAAGTTCATCGTTGATGACTTTTCGTATAGAAAAGTACATTGTTGATGACTTTTCGTATAGAAGAGTTCATCGTTGATGACTTTTCCTGTAGAAGAGTTCATCGTTGATGACTTTTCTTATAGAAAAGTTCATCGTTGATGACTTTTCTTATAGAAAAGTTCATCGTTGATGACGTTTCTTATAGAAAAGTTCATCGTTGATGACTTTTCTTATAGAAAAGTTTATCGTTGATGACTTTTCGTATAGAAAAGTTCATCGTTGATGACTTTTCGTATAGAAAAGTTCATCGATGATGACTTTTCGTATAGAAAAGTTCATCGTTGATGACTTTTCGTATAGAAAAGTTCATCGTTGATGACTTTTCGTATAGAAAAGTTCATCGTTGATGACTTTTCGTATAGAAAAGTTCATCGTTGATGACTTTTCGTATAGAAAAGTTCATCGTTGATGATTTTTCGTATAGAAAAGTTCATCGTTGATGACTTTTCGTATAGAAAAGTTCATCGTTGATGATTTTTCGTATAGAAAAGTTCATCGTTGATGACTTTTCGTATAGAAAAGTTCATCGTTGATGACTTTTCGTATAGAAAAGTTCATCGTTGATGATTTTTCGTATAGAAAAGTTCATCGTTGATGACTTTTCGTATAGAAAAGTTCATCGTTGATGACTTTTCGTATAGAAAAGTTCATCGTTGATGACTTTTCGTATAGAAAAGTTCATCGTTGATGACTTTTCGTATAGAAAAGTTCATCGTTGATGACTTTTCGTATAGAAAAGTTCATCGTTGATGACTTTTCGTATAGAAAAGTTCATCGTTGATGACTTTTCGTATAGAAAAGTTCATCGTTGATGACTTTTCGTATAGAAAAGTTCATCGTTGATGACTTTTCGTATAGAAAAGTTCATCGTTGATGACTTTTCGTATAGAAAAGTTCATCGTTGATGACTTTTCGTATAGAAAAGTTCATCGTTGATGACTTTTCGTATAGAAAAGTTCATCGTTGATGACTTTTCGTATAGAAAAGTTCATCGTTGATGACTTTTCGTATAGAAAACTTCATCGTTGATGACTTTTCGTATAGAAAACTTCATCGTTGATGACTTTTCGTATAGAAAAGTTCATCGGTGATGACTTTTCGTATAGAAAAGTTCATCGTTGATGTCTTTACGTATAGAAAAGTTCATCGTTGATGTCTTTACGTATAGAAAAGTTCATCGATGATGACTTTTCGTACAGAAAAGTTCATCGATGATGACTTTTCGTATAGAAAAGTTCATCGTTGATGACTTTTCGTATAGAAAAGTTCATCGTTGATGACTTTTCGTATAGAAAAGTTCATCGTTGATGACTTTTCGTATAGAAAAGTTCATCGTTGATGACTTTTCGTATAGAAAAGTTCATCGTTGATGACTTTTCGTATAGAAATTTCATCGTTGATGACTTTTCGTATAGAAAAGTTCATCGTTGATGACTTTTCGTATAGAAATTTCATCGTTGATGACTTTTCGTATAGAAAAGTTCAACGATGATGACTTTTCGTATGGAAAAGTTCATCGATGATGACTTTTCGTACAGAAAAGTTCATCGATGATGACTTTTCGTATAGAAAAGTTCATCGTTGATGACTTTTCGTATAGAAAAGTTCATCGTTGGTGACTTTTCGTATAGAAAAGTTCATCGTTGGTGACTTTTCGTATAGAAAAGTTCATCGTTGGTGACTTTTCGTATAGAAATTTCATCGTTGATGACTTTTCGTATAGAAAAGTTCATCGTTGATGACTTTTCGTATAGAAAAGTTGATCGTTGATGACTTTTCGTATAGAAAAGTTCATCGTTGATGACTTTTCGTATAGAAAAGTTCATCGTTGATGACTTTTCGTATAGAAAAGTTCATCGTTGATGACTTTTCGTATAGAAAAGTTCATCGTTGATGACTTTTCGTATAGAAAAGTTCATCGTTGATGACTTTTCGTATAGAAAAGTTCATCGTTGATGACTTTTCGTATAGAAAAGTTCATCGTTGATGACTTTTCGTATAGAAAAGTTCATCGTTGATGTCTTTACGTATAGAAAAGTTCATCGTAGATGTCTTTACGTATAGAAAAGTTCATCGTTGATGACTTTTCGTATAGAAAAGTTCATCGTTGATGACTTTACGTATAGAAAAGTTCATCGTTGATGACTTTTTGTATAGAAAAGTTCATCGATGATGACTTTTTGTATAGAAAAGTTCATCGATGATGACTTTTTGTATAGAAAAGTTCATCGATGATGACTTTTTGTATAGAAAAGTTCATCGATGATGACTTTTTGTATAGAAAAGTTCATCGATGATGACTTTTTGTAGAGAAAAGTTCATCGATGATGACTTTTTGTATAGAAAAGTTCATCGATGATGACTATCTTTAAGATTTTTGATAAGATTTTGATAAACTTTTTGATAAAATTTTACTGCTTTAGTGTGTGAGTCAGACTTATTTTGTTCTGTATATTGTCCATTAACATGATTATTACTGTTGTAAATTTAATATTAATTATTAATTTTTTTTTTAATATATTCTAGGTTTTCCTCTGCGGCAGCGATCTTAGCGTCATCGAAGAACATTTGCCCAAGAAATATTTGCCCATAGAGTATGGCGGTGAGAATGGTTCTCTGGATGAACTATGTGCAGATTTCAATAAAGTTTGGGACGAATATCGCGACTATTTCAAACAAAATGCCGAGTTCGGCACCGATGAACGTCTACGTGTGGGCAAGAAAATCGATCTGGATGGTGAAATCGGTATTGGCGGTTCATTTAGGAAAATTGATGTAGATTAAGTTTGGGTTTCTAGGTCTATGTGTTAATGTTATATACTTGTTGAAATATATATAAGGTATAAGGAAAATGTTTTAGAAAATCTAATTAAATAGTTTATTGTATTATTTTAGGAAATAGTCTGTATAAATAATTATTTATCTTTACAACCAGCAGCTGTAATGATAAAGATGCAGGATAATAAGATAATTATCGTATCAATATCCAAACCTAATGGTTATAGCTAAAATCAGGCACTGCCCTCCCTCCATGCGTATTAAATATAAAATTAATTTTTATTATTTATAATTATAAAAATTTATCACATTTTTTTATTACTTAAAATTATAAAAATGTATCTGATAATGCAAATTGGTAAATAATATATTTAAAAGATAAAATGTGTATTTAAAACTGCTATAACTTCTTAAATAAACGTCCTAAAACGAAAAGTACAACATTTTATGATTCCCAATATTCAGTAAACATTCTGAATTTCTCTAACCAAACTTAAAATGGATATAACTCCTTAGAAAGCGTCCTTGAAAATTTCGAATTTCTCTAGCCAAACTTAAAATGGATAAAATTCCTTAAAAATCGTCGTTGAGGGAAAATTAAAAAATTACACAATTTTGAATGTTTCTAGCAAAACTCAAATAAGCGAAAAATTAACTTAAAATGGTTATAACTCTTTAAATAGTTATTCCAGGGTTAAAATACGAAATTTTACGATCTCTGTAGTTTGATGAATTTTTGAAATTTCTCTAGCCAATCTCTCTTAAATAAACGTCCTAAAACGAAAAGTACAACATTTTATGATTCCCAATATTTGGTAAAAAAAATTGTAATTTCTCTAACCAAACTTCATATCGATATAACTCCTTAGAAAGCGTCCTTGAAAATTTCGAATTTCGCTAGCCTAACTTAAAATGGATAAAATTCATTAAAAATCGTCCTTGTGGGAAAATTACAAAACTTTTTGTAATTACTAATTTTTTAAGTGCGAATTTTGAATGTTTAAATGGTTATAACTCCTTAAACAGTTATTCTAGAGTGAACAATACGACATTTTATGATCTCTGGAGTTTAATAAAGTTTTGAAATTTCTCTAGCCAAATTTATATTTTGGGATCACTTATTTCTTTGGTGACAATTTTGAATTTCTTTAATCAAAATGGAAAAATCGATAACTCTTTAAAATTTCAGAAAAATTTTAGCAAATAAAATATGGATTTAAAATGGCTATAACTTTTTAAATAAACGTAGAAAGAAAATTACAACATTTTATGATTCCCAATATTTGGTACAAATTTTTAATTTCTCTAACCAAACTTAAAATGGATATAAACCCCATAGAAAGCATCCTTGAGCGAAAATTACAAAATGTTGTACATAATGATTTTTGTGAAAAAATTTTAAGTTTCTCTAGCCAAACCTAAAATAGATAAAATTCCTAAAAAAATCATCTTTGAGCAAAAATTACAAAACTTTTTGTAATCACTCATTTTTTAGGTGACAATTTTGAATTTTTCTAGCAGCACTCCAACTCTTGTAATTTTAGAATAATTTTAGGGAACTTAAAAAGGTTATAACTCCTTAAATGGTTATTCTAGAGTGAAGAATACAACATTTTATGATCTCTGGAGTTTGATACATTTTTGTAATTTCTCTAGCCAAATTTAAAATTAACATAACTCCTTAAATAAGCGTGCTTGAGCGAAATTACTATTTATTTTGGGATCACTAATTTCTTTGGTTAAAATTTTGAATTTCTTTAGCCAAAATGAAAATATCGAAAACTCCGAACTATCGAAATTTCAGGACAAGTTTGGCAAATAATATATTATCTTAAAATGGCTATAACTCCTGAAATAGATCTCCTATAGCGAAAAGTACAACATTTTATGTGTCCCAATGTTTGGTAACAACTGTTAATTACTGCAAGTAAACTTAAATTGGACATAACTCCTTAAAAACCGTCGTTGAGCGTTAATTATAACATTTTATACACACAGTTTTTTTTTGTGAAATTTTCCATTTTCCCTAGCCAAACTTTAAATGGATAAAATTACTTAGAAAATCGTCGTTAGACGAAAATTGCAAAACTTTTTGTAATCGCTAATTGTTTTAGGAAAAAATTTAATTTCTCTAGCAGAACTCAAACTAGTAATAACTCTAATAATTTTAGAAAATAAAACAAGTAAGAAAGTTTCAGTCGGGTAAACCGACTAAGGTATACCCTCACTTTGTGAGTAATGTAATATTGAATAATACTCGAATTATTCTGTCAATTTGTGTGGGGGGTACCAGAAGGGGTTTATCAAATACACCTTTTTTTGCTGAACATTAGATACTTTAAATTCATTGCACTGTGCCGACTTATATTTATTTGCACTGGTATAAACGTTATGAGACATTAAATTGTGGTATGATTTGGGCATTTTATGTGGTAGGTACAAAGGGGGGCGTGGCAATAACGCCCATTTTTCACAGGGCTATAGACACTATAAAAACATTACACTGTACAAAATTTCAAGTATTTTTATACACTGGTTTTAATGTTATAAGCTGTTAACTTTTGGTGCAAAAAGGTACCTTTGTGTGGGAGGTACCAAAAGGGGCGTGACAACAACACCCATTTTTCCCTGGACTGTAGGCAATATACAAGCATAATACTGTACAAAATTTCAAGTATTTTTATACACTGTTGTTAATGTTATAAGCTGTTAACTTTTGGTGCAAAATGGTGCATTTGTGTGGGAGGTACCAAAAGGGACGTGGCGACTTTGCCCATTTTTCTCGAGTTGATAACGACTAATAAGCTAATACTATGTGTGGAATTTCAAAAGATTCGAATAAGTAGTATAGCAGTTATTAAAGAATCAATATTTCACAACATTTTAACCCTTTGTGGGGGAGGTACTAGAATGAGTGGACCAATATGGCCCATCTTCGAACTTAGCCGGAGATAGAAAAAAATATTACCACATACCAAATTTGAGGTCAATCGGTTACTCCTTTCGAGAGTTATCGTGCGCACCAGCCAGCAGACACACAGACAGACAGACAGACAGACAGACAGACGGACGGACATTGCTCATTCGACTTAAAATGACCCAAAACGGATTTCCTCCGAACATACTTGGGGTCTTAGGTCACTCCTTCGACGTGTTACACTTTTTTCCGTAGCAAATGATATATACCCTCGTCACACTAAAGTGAGGGTATAAAGATAACTTTTAAAAATATCTAATATTTGTTGGGAGATATAATAACTGGTGACAATTTAGAATTACTCAAGCCAAACTTAAAATTGATATAACTCCTTAAGCAAAAATTACAAAATTTTGTACACGCTAATTTTGAATTTTTCTACTTCAAATTGATAAAATTCCCTAAATAATAAATCGTCCTTGTGCGAAAATTACAAAACGTTTGTAATAACTCTTTTTTAGCGATATTTTTTGAATTTTTCTAGCAGAACTCTAAAAAGCAATTACGCTTATAATTTCAGAATAATTTTAGGGAACATAAAATTAACTTTAAATTGCTGTCCTCCTTAAATGGTTGTCCTAGAGCGAAAAAGACGAACATTTTAAATTTATTTAACACCTAAAAAAAAGCGCCCTTGAGCGAAAATTAAACAATCTTCTGTTTTTTATGTTGAAAATTTTGAATTTCTTTAGCAAGAATCAAATCGAGTACTCCTTGAAATTTCAGAAAAATTGTAACAAAAAGAATTAACTTAATATGGCTTTACCCCTTAAATAAGCATCCTAAAGCAAAAAATGCGATATTTTATGAATTCCAATATTTTTTATGATTTTGAATTTCTCTAGCCAAACTTAAAATTTATATAACTCCTTAAAAAATTTTACTTTTGCGAAAATTACCAAACTTTTTGTAATCACATTTTTTTAGTTAAAATTTTGAATTCACTAGCAGAACTCAAAATAGTGATAACTTTTATAATTCAAGAATAATTTTAAGAAATAAAAAATTTACTTATTTTCGCTTTTATTCCGTAATGTCCTAGAGAGAAAAAGAGGACATTTTATTATATCTGAAGTTTGATAAATATTTTGAATTCCTGTAGCCAAACTTAAAATTGATATAACTCCTTAAAAAAGCCTCCTTGAGAGAAAATTACAAAATTTCGTGATCACTGACAATTTAAGCAAATAAAATATTAACTTAAAATGGATACAACTCCTTAAAAAACTTCTGTAATATTTGATAGTAATTTTGAATTTCTTCAAACAAACTTAAAATGGATATAACTCTTTAAAAAAGAGTTATATCTTGCCAACCTTAAAATGGATAAAATTCCATAAAGTTTTCCTTGGGCGAAAATTACAAAACTTATTGTAATCACTAACTTTTTTAGTGAAAATTTTGTAATTTCAGAATAATTTTGGGAAATAAAAAATTAACTTAAAATGGTTATAGCTCCTTAAATATTTGTTTACTTAAAATGAACATTTCTAGCCGAGCTCTTTCAAAGCCATACCAGAGCGAAAAATATACAATCTTGTGATCACTCATTTGGTGAACATTTTCAATTTCCATTGCCAATTATTTTTAAATAAATTATATTAAAATATCGCAAAAAAATTTAAGAACAAATATGTTTCACAAGTATTATTTTACATAAAATATATTTACTTACAAATACATTTTATCGGAGTGAACATATGAATACATAGGGGCTATATCTAATTTGGGTTAGATTAGGTTAGCAGTAGCAGAGTGAAAGACGGCAGCCGGTTCTTTGTACCGGATTGACCCGACGCAGCAATTCTTCGGCCAGGGGCTGCCACCTCAGTACTGGTCCGTGCCGGGACCGAACAAAATCTCGGACCACAACAATATTTCTGCTCCGTCTGCGGGAACCTTATACGTGGCAACTCAACATCAGTAAGATGTACCCGATGTACGGTTGGTTGCATCTCAGGGGTTGCTCTGGCCTTAGGAACGCCGGGGAGTATCGCCTCATAGGGAGCTATATTGGAGCCTGCTTTGCCTCCGTACCTCTCAGTGTGTCTCAAGAATCGCAGTCGTCAGTGTCGTCGGCCTCGTCGTCTACGTCATCGACACCTTCGGGTTATCGGACACCGCCGCAATCTCCCCTACAGCAACATGCACAGCAATCAACACCACAACTAACACCA
This sequence comes from Eudasyphora cyanicolor, assembly GCA_963930755.1. Lineage (NCBI taxonomy): Eukaryota > Metazoa > Arthropoda > Insecta > Diptera > Muscidae > Eudasyphora > Eudasyphora cyanicolor. The sequence goes on from OZ005738.1 coordinate 34,323,499, forward strand.
CACATTGCTGTACCAACCCCCGAACATGCATCCTTCTTGCAATTTTTGTAGATTTTATGAATCGGAATAACATCAAGGTCGCTTCGATCCAGGAAACAAAGCTGAGCGACACATGCAGCTTGCACAGTTGTCAGGGTTACAATGTGCTACGTAAGGATCGCACTAGAAGTGGAGGTGGGGGACTGGCTTTCCTATTACACCATTCTGTGCAATACAGACCTATCTCGCCTGAGCTTGACTCTAGAGACCCATACATTGAATGTAAGGGGGTAGCAGTTAAGTCCGGGACTGCCGAGATAGAGCTGTACAACGTATATATACCGCCGATTGGTAGCTGTTCTCCGCGTTATTTGCCGGACATTAGTCCGTTACTGCAGGGCAATAATCGCGTGATCCTAGGAGACTTTAATGCCCATCATGAGCTTTGGCATTCTCTCCTAGCTAATGAGCATAGAGGCATAGCTTTGGCTGAGCAGATAGATGGCTCTACGTTCGTGATGAAATTCGTCGTTTTAATCCTGCTGATCCTAGAATCAGGGAACTGAATCTAGAAATCTGTAGGAATGTCGACGAATATAAGCGGAGTAAATGGCTAGATCAACTGAAGCAATGCAACTTAAGTTCCGGTATTGGTAAATTGTGGGCAACGGTTAAGTCACTCTCGAATCCAGGCAGGAAAGACGACCGGACGGCAGTCACATTTGGTGCCACCACTGTGACTGACCCGAAGAGGCGCGCGCGTTATTTTAACCGACAATTTATAGAGCACCCCGTGAGTGACAGAGCGAAAAGGAGAGTAATGCGTCGTATCCATGCTCTCCGAGCTGAAGAAGTATCGTACAGGCCTATCTCCCTTCTCTCGCCAGTAGCGAAGACGCTTGAGGCGTTAATCCTTCCGAGCCTTATTGGACATTTTCCAATTGCTAATCATCAACACGGATTCCGAAAGCAGCATAGTACGACTACTGCTTTACACGCCATATCCACGCATGTGAGCCGCGGTCTTAACCAGAACAAGTCCAGTGACAGGACCGTCCTCGTGGCGCTAGACCTATCGAAGGCCTTCGATACCGCCAGCCACGCCAAGCTTTTTGAGGACATAGCCAACACGTCCCTCCCGAATAGTTTGAAACGTTGGACCGTCAATTACATGTGTGGACCCCAGTCGCATGTGGAATTCAGAAACAAGAAGTCCAAACCCCGTAGAGTGAAACAGGGAGTTCCCCAAGGTGGGGTGATATCTCCGGCACTGTTTAACCTCTACCTTTCTTCAATTCCACCCCCACCTGACGGCGTTGAAATCGTATCATATGCTGATGACTGTACGATTCTGGCGTCGGGTCCTTTAATCGATGACATATGTGGAAGGCTGAACATCTACCTCCCTGAGATTGCTAATTTCTTCGCTGCGAGGAACTTAAAAATATCCGCCACCAAATCATCGGCCACCCTTTTTACTGCATGGACAGCGCAAGTGAAGGAGCAACTCAATGTGATAGTCGATGACACAAGAATTCCGACCACCAACTACCCTAAGGTTCTTGGTGTCACATTTGATAGCCTCTTCAGGTCTAACGCGCATGCCACAGCTATCTGCAATAAGATAATAAGTAGGAACAAGGTCCTCAAGTCGCTAGCCGGCAGCACTTGGGGCACAGATAAAGAAACATTGTTGACCTCTTACAAAGCGATAGGTCGGTCTGTGGTAAACTATGCAGCACCAGTGTGGTCACCGAATGTGAGCGAGACGTAGTGGAAGAATATACAGACCTGCCAAAATGCCGCCCTGAGAACTGCGACAGGGTGCCTCCTCTTCTGTGGACCACTTACATGAGGAGACGAAGATCATAACCGTGCGACGACACAATTTTTTGCTGTCGAAGCAGTATCTGCTTGGTTGCTACCGTCCCAGCCATCCCAATCACCATCTAGTGGATAGACGCCCACCTCCCAGGTAGATCAGGAAAGACCTTCATGATCTAGAGCGCTAGGTCCAACGCTACAAGAGAGAACCTCTAGACCAAAGAGCTTTCAAGGCAGGTCTGGCTGACATACACTCTGACGCAGTCGCTGAAGCCGTGAATAACTACAGAGTCAATGTCGTACTAGGAGACCACCCTCCATCAGTGGCCTCAGAGGAAGAGGAATTACCACGACAGTCAAGAGTACAAGTAATTAAGATCTGGCTGGTGTAGCCTCCTCAATTCATACTTGGCAAGGATTGATGGCACAACGTCGAACATATGTCCCGCCTGTAACCAGGGACCACACGACACACTACACCTCTTTAACTGCCCTGCCAAACCTACTCAACTTGTTCCCAGGTCTCTTTGGACCCAACCAGTGGAAGCAGCCATCTTCCTCGGCCTGGAAACCAATACAGCAGAAACCACTATACAAGGCGAATGAAAACAACTAATGGATAACAAACACATATACTGCTACAAAAACAACTCACTTAAATTATATAAGAATAGTAGATCCTTAAGAGACCTGAGAAAGTCGCCCCTGCATCTATGATCAACAAGCGGAGAGGATCTCTAAAGTGGGCACAGATTTGGTAACTCGCTGACGTTGCTAAGGATAGCTTGGTACTGGCGGTCACGCACAGGGGAGTGGAAGACGGCAACATTCCCAGGGGCTATTGGAGTGAGATAGAAAACGCTGCCAGACCCCGATTATGTCGATGCATGCTGGTATCAGGACGCAAGCTCGCATTGTCCATACTACTACCACAGAAACGTCAAAGAAAACATAAGTTTTCCCTAGACCCTCCCGTGAAAAATTTGATTGCTTTAAATCATCAGCCAAGTTCGCAGTCTTCCCAAAGAAATGAGAGCCTAAGGTTGCTGGCTGCCTTCTAGACAGAGCGGGGCACAGACACAGAAGGTTTTTTATTGATTCCTCCTACTCTTAGTCTCCACAGCTTCTGCAAATGTCAATATGCAAGACCACAAATCACTCTGCGCGCCGTCCATTAAGGCAGTGACTTCTCAAGACAGACACGGTAAGTAAGACGTCCGGTCTCAATAACGACAGCAGGGCGTTGGTGCGTTTAGTCTTTAGGCGAGACACATCATTCTGCAATGCATTCAGTTCATGACTAGTGACCTCCTGTCATTTCTTGCCGTAAGGGCAGTATCTCTAAAGGAGAGCTTGCAGCCCGCTAGAGGCATGCCCATATATTCCAGTTCCCCTTGAGCGTGTAAAGTAGTTCCTAGTCTTGCAAGTTCATCTGCTTTGCAGTTCCCTGGTATATCCCTGTGGCCGGGCATCCACATCAGGGCAATATTGAACTGTACAGCCATCTCGTTAAAAGACCTGCGACAGTAGAGGGCAATATATGAATTCAAGAATATAGTTTCTAGGGACTTGAGAGCAGCCTGAATATCAGAGAAAATATTGATACCGACTTTGGTCAGAACATTCATTTTCAGCCCATGTCTTTAATAGCTAAGATTTCTGCATAGAGACAAATCAATTCTAAGAGGGAAAAAATGCAATGAATAAAAATTAATAGCATATAATTTGAATAATACTTTGAATCAATAACCTGTTTTATTAAATAAATAATTTGCACTGACATCAGACAACCGGCTGGGTGGACAAGCTGACTGGCGGACGGACGGACAGCCTTCATTACTCTATCAACTCTTAGCTTATCATCATTTGCAAAATTACAAAAATTTGATAGAAACTGGTTTTTTCGTTTCATCCTAAATTGAAATGGCAAACAAATTTTGTAAAGAAAGTCTTCTAAATGCAATTGAGAATAAATAATGTTAACTCGTTATCTTCGATGCCAATCCAAAGGATGTCTTAAATTAAAGCCCTCAGTGGCGAATTACAAAAAATAGCCTGTGAAGAATTAGGCGAAGTTCTGGAATGATACGCGAGGAATTTGCCGCCTTAAAACTGTGGATTCAACTCGTTTTATCTATTCCCCGGAAAAACTTAGTCTGAAGGATATTTTTATACCGATCAATGCCATGCACGAGATTCTTATGATCAGTGGTTATCTATTTAGTAGATTTGGCTGACATGACAACCAGTCATATCCTGCAATTCAGTCCGGGTCTAATGAAATGCAAGACGACATGCTATGACTCTACTACATTCGACATCGGAGGCCTTTATCAATGAGGCATTCTTCTAAAGTCGGCCGTTGAGTTTCCACTACACTAGAGTCGATCACTGAGGTCTTCTTCTAGACTAGAGTCGATCACTTAGGACTTCTATACTGGAGTCGACCACTGAGGTCTTCTTCTATGCTGGAGTCGACCACTGAGTCTTCCTCTATACTAAAATCGACCACGGAGGTATTCTACTATAACAGAGTCAACCACTGAGGTCTTCCTCTACACTAGAGTGGATCACTAAGGTCTTCTTTTAGACTAGAGCCGCCCCCTGAGGTCTTCGTCTATACTAGAGTCGACCACTGAGGGATTCTTCTACTCTGGAGTCGACCACTTAGGTCCTCCTCTATAATATAATCGACCTCTGAGGTCTTCCTCTATACTAGAGGCGAACACTGAGGTCTTTACCTATACTAGAGTTGACCACTGAGGTCTTCCTATATACAAGAGCCGACCACTGAGTCCTTCATCTCTACTAGAGTCTACCGCCGAGGTCTTCCTCCATACTAGAGTCGACCGCCGAGGTCTTCCTCTATACTAGAGTCGACCACTGAGATCTTCCTCCATACTAGAGTCGACTGAGGTCTTCCTCTAAACTAGAGTCGACCGCCGAGGTCTTCCTCTAAACTAGAGTCGACCACTGAGGTATTCCTCTATACTAGAGTCAACCACTGAGGTCTTCCTCTATACCAGAGTCGATCATACTCTTGTATGGCCTAGTCCAGAGGTAAAAAAGGAGAAGCAAAGGCTAAAGTATACTAAAAATTTTATATACTTTTTATTCAGATCATCATTTGCGGCAAAGATATTACCAAGCTCTACGATCGTATACCCCAGAAATATTTACCTCAAGACTATGGCGGTCAGAGAATGAAGCCGAGCCAAAATTGGCGGCGGCGGCTGCCATTGGAAATTATAAATCAGCGGCGGCGGCTGACATAAAATTGACATACGGCGGCTCTATGATAGACATTTTAACATTTAAAAAAATAGTTAAAAAGTTAAGCTCCGGTATTTATTCTTAAATAATGGATGTTTTTAAGTTAATTGTAAGATATTGTGAGGTGAAAAAATCATCGATTCCATGCCGCTAGGCGGCTCTATGATATACTCTCAGATCGGACAACTTTATCAACCCTATTAAAGTGCCGCAAATGTACGGACAATGACAGATTGTTAGGCAAAGGTGAAGACGATTGCAAGAAACCCTTACAATTTCATATATTTAAAATATATTTTGTAAATATTTATATGCAGGATTGCCAATAAAAATATTTTATAGACAGTGGCTAATAAAATGTTTTTCTGACAATGGCGCCGTTGTCAAATGCATAAACAAGAGTTGCAAGACAAAAATTGTATGTACACAGGTTTGGTTCCAGGAGAGGCGAATCGACGTTTTAGTCAAATTTAAAATTTGTGTGAAATTACCTTGTTGTTTTAATAAAATGACCTCTACTGTTTTGAGCTTAACTTGATTGATTCTTTAGAATTGAGGTATTAATTTATATGTTATACTATTCTTTAAAACTTCATTGTTTTTTTTTTCGAAAATATTTTTATCTCTATATGTACATAATCTAATTATAAATAAAAAATCTTATTATTTCCTTTAAAAAAGAATTTTTATAATTATTTTTCTATTACTATCAATGTGGCAATAAACGAGTCAAAACGAAAATCACTCACTTCCACATCGTCCACCCAATAAATGAATAGTGTATAATTTATTTGTCGTTTCGAGAAAATCATATTTGAAGTTTTTGTGAAATTGAAACTCGATATTATTATTTACAAGCTGACCCGGCAAACTTCGTTTTGCCCAAAATATATTTTTGGTCGCATTAATTTTGGACAAAAATTAGCTATAGTTAACTGATACTTAGAAGAAAGCTGATTCGACAGACTTCGTACAGTCCAATATTTGGTGAAAATAGAATAAAATCAAGTAGTAATATCAATGAATAATATTAGTTTTAATGAAATCTAAAAAAAGTAATGATCAATTATTGTATTCAATTTAATGCTGACAGATATACAACATTTTTTGTTTTATGCTCTGGAACGTACATGAAGAGTGAGAACTCTTCATGTACGTGTTCCAACTAGGGAACACGCCACATACAGCTGGCCGAGTGATTGTCCTTCTGACTTGCGATGGCCCTTGTGACTTGCAATTGTCCTTCTGACTTGTTTATGCAAGTTTCACTGGGAACTGAAGACGTTTGCACTTGAATGATAAGTCGGTTGAAGACAATGCAATTCGCATAATTAGGCATTCTTCCTCCTTGAATGGCCCATTCAAAATCCTATCCACCATCAAACTGTTCATAAGATTCGTTTCAATCAGTCGTGTTTCATTGAACAGTTTCAGGGCATGAAGATTTCGTAACATAATGACTACAGATCTAACTTTCAGACGTAAATTACGTAGCGGCATGCCAGGCAAATTCAAAAAGTTTGAGAATTCAGCGGGATAATTGAGTCTTCATTTTAAACACTATCGATTAATTTTTATGAATGCAATTCTCCCAGAATTTTATTTTGAATCGTCCAATTAAATTTATTCACATCAGCATTTCATTTTTTGTTGGAGTGAAATGACAAATGGCGGGTGGAATCGATATTAAACCATCGAGAGTATCTACCGATATTTGTCCATTTCCGATTCCCATCAGTTCTTTCGAAAACTTATTCTCTTCTTCTTAATCGTTGTTGCTCATTGTAAACTTCAATAATGGTTTCTTGATGTCGCGCTTTCAATAGCATGTACCTCTTTCGTGTGGATGAGCGTAGCAATCTGAGAAACCGCCCAATGTTACCATGGCCTCTTCTTGTCATAGTAACAAATATCGATCAATAATATCAATCACAAACTAATAATACACAGATTCACAACGATATATGTACACCCAGCGAAAAAACAGCATGAAATCAACAATTTCCACCTTGAATCAACAAAAAACAGCTTCAAAAAACGACCAAAGTGGAAAATTGTAAAATCTTGTAAAGTTGCTCGTTCTTCATTCAACATATCCCAATATTAAATCAAAAATTTGGCATTTTTAAATCATAAACAAGCAACTTTACATCAAAAATAGAAATATATTTGAATCAAAGTTGAGCAACGTTAAATCAATGGTACACGCCTTCAATTTAGAAATGTGGAGTTTTTGAACTGAAAACGTTCATTGTCGATTTAAATTTGTGGCCTACTCCACTGCGGTTGCACAGTGGTTCATTTTTCCAAAAGTTATACTTACCATTTACATTTGTAATTAAAGAATAAACAATATATTTTTTAGGCGATTTAGTGAATTTTTTTATTAAAATTTTTTGGAGGATATGCGTTTTTTCATTATTTATGGAATAGGATAATGTATAAATTTCAACCATTTCTTTAATTATTTCATGTGATTGGAAATTATGACAAACAAAAAAATATTTTACATGCCTTAAATTCATTTCATGAGTAGCTATGTAATATTAATGTATTATTACATATTTTAATACTATTGCTTTGTAAAATCAATGTCTTTGTAAAATAAAATTTGTTAGCAAAAGATTTTTGTTGCATCTGAAGTTGGACATTCTTCAAAATTTCAAAATTATTCATCTTTCAAACTTTCAAAAATTTTAAAGCAATTGTCCAAACTTTCAATGAAGGAATGAAATTTGTAGAGAGTTTTGTCAAAATAAACGTAAAATGACTTAACGGTGTTATCAGAAGATCCCTCAACAATTATAAACAGTTGAATTGTTAGTCCAATAGAGTAATACTTGCTGGTACGTTCAGCAATTTCAGCTTCGTAATTGTTGAGTGATGTAAGACGAAGAACAAAACTTTCCAGTGATTCGATAATGGTTATTTTCTTCCTCAATTTCCCCTGTTCATTTTTAAAACGATTTGACGGCAACAAAACTCCAGCAAGCAATGATGCAAGTATGTAGTCTCCAACATCTAGAAATAAATGATTTTATACATCAGTATATATATACATTTATATTTATTTATATATTTTTTTAGTAGATTTTGCAAGGGATAAAAGTTGCTTGCAGTAAGCGTTGTGAATATTATCATCAAAGTACAATGTAATTTTTTTATTTAAATCTATTCCACTTTGAATATAACATGTTTTCCTTATCTGGATACATAATATTCAAATCAATTTTTATCTAATAAAAATAACATATATTATACAATGTCAATTTTATTGGTGATTCAAAATAATACTTACTAGTTCAGGAGCTCGAGCATCCGAAACTTTTAGAAACTCAGAATGACTAAGACGTTTAAAATCTTTTTGTCTCACATAATACGTTTTCTTCCATTTTTGCAGACTTCTTGCCAATTGGAACTATCCCTAGTTAGTGATGCTTTCAAAGCTAAGGCAATATATTCGTCTATTTCTACCACTTCATCGTTGATTTCGTCACATTTGAACTCGGATGTAGATTGAACTGGCTTTTTCGTATGCATAGATCGAGCGTTGAAATATTTGGATTATAACTTGCCGCTGGGATTCTTTTTCCCCTGGCGTGCAATGTAGTAATAATCCTATTGAAATGTAATTATATAAATAAAAAATATTAAGATATACAATTTTCTTCACAATTTTGAAAAACAAAGTACTCTACCTTTGCACTTAATCACAGGGGAAAATCTCGCAAATATCACTGACAATGCCCACAAAGTCATTTGGCTTAAGAGATATTTTGTTACAAATAATTTCCTCTATAATAATATTAATAATATCGTCACGGTTGTTATCAGAAAATTTTTGAGATTGTTTATATGTTTCTAGACAGGACTGCCCCTTTGAAGTACGATTTAATATGTCTGCCAAATTCTTATATTTTAAAATACAAATAAATTATTCCTTACAGATAACAAAATCTCATAATACATTACCTTATTCAAAACACGTTTTATCGATGAATTTGAGGAACATGGTGAAGGGACATTAGGAAAATCTCGGTTGAGCCAGTCTTGATCTTTGTTTGGGTTCGAAAGAGTCTAATCGTCAATTCCAAACTGGAACGAAATTGAAAAAAATCGTTTTAGTTTTAAAATCTAAAATGGTTTACTTCTTTTTTTCACCATATATGTAAATACTTTCTCGCGAAACTCCACCCGAAGTCCCAAGTGAGGCATTGCTTCAACTAGCTCTTGCTTCTGAATATATTGCAAACATATCTGTGGTCACAAGGCATAACAGCATATGTCTGTTTTTGAAAATTTTCTGGAGAGAACTTTAAAGGTTTGTATCGATATAATAATCCATTTGTAATGTAGTGACACAGTGAGATATGCTGCCTTGTCTAGATAACTAAACGAGGAATCATCACCAGAATGTGTCACAATATGTAATCGAAGATGGGGGACATTATGGCATTAATAACTCAGTTTGAGCATAACTCGAGTTATGCTGTTATGCCTTGTGACCACAGATATGTATGTCACATTAGCAGCTGTGAATTAAAAATATTGCTAAAGATTCGAAACAAACCGTGTCAAATTAGCTTACCTTGTAGTGTGGGCAGCAGCTGCAATAAATTAAAATCATTTAATAGAGACCTTAATTTGTCCAAGTCATCATCACTTGCTGGGGCTTCATATTCTTCTACAGATTCAAGCATCCCTTCAGAGTTATGTAATGCACTCACTATCACCTCATCACCACTAATTATTATTTTATTTAGCAACTCAAAGCCTTCCATTTTACTTATATTTAATTGAATTTTGACACAATTTTTCAGTCCGACCTGATTCGCAGCTCGCAAACAATAATTAATTTCTTTTTTTACATCATGACAATGGTACCACCTTAACTCAAAAGTGTTCCACTTTGATGCGAAGTTGTCCAACTTTAAATTATAATTACAGGATCTCAATTTAAAGTTGAGCCACTTTAAATTAAAAACGCATTGTTAATTTAAGGATGAATCAATATTAATTCAACTTTGTTTCACCATTGAAATGCTTTCAACAATGCCTGCCTTCACTTCAAAAACGTTAAAACTTTGAACTAAAAATGTTCCTCGTCATTTTAAAGTCTTGCGTTTTTTAATTGAAGTTTTTTACAAATTTGATTCAACATTGATACATTTTCAATTTAAAGTCGTCTTTGTCGAAATTACGTGGATACAAAAATCAAAAATGTTCATGTTCAATTGAATGTTGAACGTTTTTAAATTAAGAAAAACATTTTTGATTAAAAGTTGAGTACATATTTCAACATAGTTTTACTTTGATTTAGGGTGGTTTTACTTTATTTTAACGTTACTCGTTTTTAAATCAACATTGAATTGGGCAAAGTTGCAAAATTTTTAATTCAACATCGATACGCAACGATTTTAAGTTGCGATGTTTCTCTCGGTGTATGTATGTATTTCGTAAATGAAAACTATTTCATTCGAAAAATCGATAAAAAAAACTGCTCAAATTATCACATGAGAAAGAAAATATACTAAGTTGTTAAATGAATAATAGCCTAAATAAATCATGAATGTAAGTAGCGTGATATTTAAGTCACACTCGTAACAACATGTATGCAAATTTTCAGCATATTACTTCTAATAGAAGGTCTCAGTGGTCAAGAGGGTAAATTTTCGTTGTATAGTTCTACATATTTACAAAGATTTAGGGTTGTTTCATATATGAGCCTTCCTAAGGCATAAAAATAACACTCTCGTTTTTGATAGCGAGAACTGGCCACTGGCCAAAATCCGATTGTGTGAAAAGTCCCTGGTATATAAAAGACTCGAGTCTATCCACATGCAAAGTTTCAGCTTTCTAGCTCTTACAGGAGCCTCAGCGACCAAATGGTCAAAAATCACCTGGCGTAAAATCACATACGTTGGAGATCTGTATGTATGCGCATCAGTTTGTAGGCACATAGTTCTTTAAAAAAATTTCAGTACTGAAAGTGCGACAATTGCTTTGGTCACTGCAGTTTGACCTCAGGCTGGACATTGACTAGTTATTTTCGCATCCCTTATGAGTTATGTAAGTACATTTACATTTTTAGATAGTTAGCTCTTAAATAACTATTAAAATCACTTAAATAATGAAAAAATTACGGTACTACTACACTAACCACAGTCAGCGAATTCAAAATTATTTTTCGCTTTTATATTTGTCGTGTATATCACTTCATATTTACAAAGTTTTAGCTTTTGATTTTAAAAGATGCTTCTGTAAGGCCGAACACAATACTCAATTTTGTGATAGCGTTAGAACTGACCACAATACTCTGGTCTATGCTTGTGCAAAATTTCAGCTTTCTAGATCTTACAGGAGCCTCCGCGATCAGTTGGTCAGCGCCGCCTGTTGAGAATTTTGCGACCTGTATTTTTCCAAAAACCTTCGCATGGCAATTACGAACAACTCCGCAGAAGGAAGTATCCATTTTGGTCCAGTAGTTTTCATGTTTTAAGCAGTCGAACAAACCACGATTCATTTTTATATATACTCGTATAGATTAATGAACAATTTCAAACACCCAATTTGTGGAAATAGAATTTCACCAGATATAGACCCAATTGCGTAGATTCTTAGAATGCAATAAAAATGCGTACACATTATTCTTCTATTAAGGGGACGATATATAGCTATTTGCTTATCAAAAATGTAAATTGTATCTATCCATATTTTTAAGCTTTTCTATGGAACGGCGGCTGTGTTTTAGTCGATTTTAGCTGCAAAGATCGGCGGCGGCTTCGGCTGGTAAAAAAAGGTCGGCGGCTCGGCTCGACGGCTTCATACTCTGATGGCGGTTCCAATGGTTCTCAGGAGCAATTGTGTGCAGATTATTACAAAGAGTGAGATATTCATAGCAAATATTTTAAGAAAAATTCATAGTTTGGCACCGACGAACGTTTGCTTCCTGGTAAGCCACTTGATATCGATGGATTCTTTGGGACGGGTTGTTCATTTAGGAAAATTTATGTTGATTACATATGAGTCATTCCATGCCAAACGGGACGATTTTTGACATCACTATTTTTGATTGCTTCGAAATTTTGTTTATGTATTATTTACCTAAAAAGATCTTAAACGTAGTTCAAGAAAAAATTTTAAAAAAATTTTCTTTAAGAGTTTTGAGCAATTTAAAGTCGACGAAATTCCCTTTTTTTCTAAAAGGTGTGTCCATTCTTTAGCTTGTATCTCCTGAAATACGTGACCGATTTTAATGTGCTATACCTTGTATTGAAGGTAATTTCAGCTACTGCAACAAACTTAGAGTTAGCACCGCAACAAATACACTAATTTTAAATCTTTTTGCCCTTTTATACTTTCTATTGCGATTTTCAAAATGATTACACCCTTCGATTTTTTTGAAATGTTAATGTCGTGTTCTTGCTTATCTTTGTTAGAGACTGTATGAATTTGGAAGTGGTGAATTGATGGGAACTATTTTTAACGATTTTTTATAAAAAAAAAAGTGAAAATGTCGAATTTAAGTATCGCTTGGAGCTTTGGCTGTGTGACTTGTACGCTTTCTTCGTAGGTATGTATATAATTCCCATATGCAAATTTCTTTGTAGATTGCTATATAATATACAAGTGATGATCGCCACAACTACAAGCTCACACTGTGTCATGTATAAGACCCTCTGATGATATCCCAGCACAGGATTGAAATACGTATAAGGCTATGTGTTTAACATGGCTTTCAAAGCGCAGTGTCTTATCTTTTCCAATACACCACAAAAAACTCTCTTTGGAAAGGAAGAGTTGATCGAAAAAGCTAAACCATTCGAATGTGAAAACATTAAATAAATCTAAAAAAATTAAAAATGAAATCGATCATTAACAAAAAACTTTTAAAAACATTCGAGTCAATCTATTTACAGTAAAAATTAAGAAAATGGGTATAAAAATATTTATCAATGTACACCGTCTTAACACAGTACTTTTCGGAAGTTGATGTTGTCTGAACTCTAATTTTTTTATCGGACAATGGAATGTATGCGTGGTAGTTTTGAGTTCAAGAAATTACTTTTGCTTTATTATAGATTTTTTTTTTTAATTTTTTTGAATTGTCGAATTAAATGTGAAAAACGGACTAACAAAGTTATTGCATTTTTTTTCTACATCAAAAAGTGAAATCTAGGTTGGTGTGATTTTAAAAAAAATTTCATCTCAAAGTATAGTTTAACAAGTACTTTCTTATCTTTTGACTCGTGCTATTTTTTCATGAGTTTTGTTGTTTAAATATCAAGCCATCGCTGATTTTTGCAAATAATTTTGCAAAATTAATAATATTTATTATTGTTATTGTTATATTAATAAACAAACGGCTAAAAATTATCATTCTGTTAATTATTTAAAGCACATTCCCAGAAATTATGCAAATGTTTGTTTTATAAAAAATCGTAAAAAATAGTTCCCATCAATTCACCACTTCCAGATTCGTACAGTATCTAACAAAGACATCTAAGAACACGACATTAAAATTTCAAAAAAATCGAAGGGTGTAATCATTTTGAAAATCGCCATAGAAAGTATAAAAAGGCAAAAAGTTTAAAAATTGGTATATTGATTGCAGTGCTTACTGTAAGTTTGTTGTAGTAGATGAAATTACCTTCAAAACAAGGTATAGCACATTAAAATCGCTAAAGAATGAACACACCTTTTAGAAAAAAACGTAATTTCGTCAACTTTAAATTGCTCATAACTCTTAATGAAATCCTTTTAAAATTTTTTCTTGAACTACGTATAAGATATTTTTAGTTAAAAAATGCATACACAAAATTTCGAAGCAATCAAAAATATTGATGTCAAAAATCGTCCCGTTTGGCATGGAATGACTCATATGCAGAAGTATTAAAAGTATAGAACTTATACATAAACATTATTATTTTTTTTTTCTTTAATTTTCAAAGATATTAAATTTTAAAAACTTCACTTTCAATAACAACATATTCATTTGTTTTCCATGGCTGTAAAACCTTAATTATATACTTTTAAAAAATGCATATAATTAAAATCAATTAAAACTAACTAATGCAGAAAAATCTTTCAACTCCAAAGGTTAATTGTTTAACTTCCGTTGTGAAATTAGTTAGCGAGTTTCGCTTAAAATCATACATTTTTATTAATCGTATAGTTTTAAGTGAAAACTTACTGGCTACAGTCTCTAGTCTCAGCTTCAACTTAAAGGATGTCTGAAATAAAACCTCTTGCGGCAGAATTGCAAAAAGTGGCCATCGTGGAATTGGGTGAAGTGCCCTCAAGAATACCGGAAGATGTGAAAACTCTTAGAGAATGGATTAAAAAACAGCCACACTTAAAATCTCGCACTGATGATCAATTCCTGGTACAATTTCTAAGAGGTTGTAAATATAGCGTGGAAAAATCCAAACAAAAGTTTGATATTTTCTATGCCATGAAGACCAAGTATCCAGAGTTGTTTGTCATCACCGATGTGGATAATGTAACATTTCGAAAATTTCACAATTCCGGGTAAGTGAGAAAATGTTATAGAACTGTGAATGGATTTAAAAAAGATCAGATAAACATTTGGTCCTTCAAATCCAATTGTTTGAGGGAACAGCACGAAAGTAACTGTGGCAATAAGATAAAACTCATGTCATGAATATGTGGCCCTTCAAATTGGATTTTTTGGCTAAATAATAAAATATCGCCTCACGACTATGAAATGAAATAAGATTAAATAATAAGTCTCACTTAAAGTCACTCAAATGATTATTTTTTTGGCATTAATACGAGTATTTGTGGATAAACATTTGGTCCTTCGAGCCGAATTGTCTAATGGGACAAACCCCAAATAACTCAGTAAATTAATATCAAACTCTTGTGAAAATTGCTGGTCGCTCAAAATGGATTGTGTAAAGGATTACATTCAAGTGGCTCTATTGAAATTTATAATATTTGCGGTGAAACATTTGGTCCTTAGATCTGAAATAACTTAGTTGATAAAGATAACATTAATGTTTGAATATTTGGTTCTTCAAGGCTTGGACATAACAATTACAAGAAAGGAAATCCGTTTGATAGGTTTGTTTTTAAATACAATATATTCAAAAAATAAAGAATGTAATGTAATTAAATTCTAAAACCATAATGCAATGAGAAAGATTATGGTCAAGACAAACATGCTCATGGAAGTAAATAAATATACTGTAATTTTAGAACAATATTACGAAACAAAATATGAACTTAAAATGGCTATAACCCCTTAAATAAGCTATACTATGGCGAAAATTACGAAATTAAATGATGATCTATTTTTGTTCAAACTTGAAATGGCGAAACCTATTTAGATACGTGTCCCAAAACAAAAAGGACGATCACTGTTTTATGGTGAAAGTTTTCAATTTCTCTAACCGAACAGGGTAAAAATTTTAGTAAATAAAATATTAACTTCAAATGACTATAACTTCTTACATAAGCGTCCGAGAAAGAATATAACGAAATTTTATTATCGCTGATTTTTGGTAAAACTTAAAATGGCTATAAGTCCTTAGACAAGCGCCCCAGAACGAAAAGGACGACATTTTACGATACTAACCGACTTCAACATAGCAATAACTCCAATCATTCAAGGAAGAAATATTTGTCTTTTGTTTTTGGTAAAAATTTTGAATTTCTTTTTATGTGTTTTAAATGATTTTTTTAAAAATTTTATTAACATATATTTTTGTGCAAACATATTATACGGGTATTTACAAGTGAACTGAAAATATTTGGATTTGCGAGTATATCACAAATATATAATTTGGACAACAATTTTAGGAAACATAATATGAACTTATAATGGATATAACTCCTTTAATAAGCGTCCTAGAACGAAAAGGGAAAATTTTATGTTCGCTGATTTTTTGTGAATGTTTTGAATTTCCTACCCGAACTCAGAACAGCGATAACTATTTAAAAAAAAATCTACAGCGAAAACGACTTCTATTTTATCCAATTTTTTTTTGGTAAAAATTTGAATTTCCATTTCTGTTTTTTTTTAACTGATTTTATAAAATGATTAATAAAACTATATTCTGTGCAAACAGATTAAATTTTCAAGTGAACTGAAAACATTTGGATTTATATTTCAAATATATAATTTGGACAACAATTTTAGGATATGAAAAATGAACTTGAAATTGCTATAATTCCAATAATAACTATAGTAGGAATTATTATATGAACTGAAAATAGCTACACGGAGAAAAAAACAGGAAACAAAATATGTTTGGGAGCAAAATTTAAATAAACAATACTTTGGTGCAAATATTTTATATTTACATACCGGAAAAAATGTTTAAATATATCTTTCTGCAATATTTTTTGTTGATGTTTTGGTGCAGATTATCTTAAAAAACGGGAAAAATAGTTAAATTGGTTACCGAATTTGTTTTCCGACTTATGTATGGAAAAAAAGGTAATTTTCCCAAAAATAATATGTTTCCAGAAAATATATTACGGAAGCAAATTTTTTTCTTAGGGTATAACAATTTTAGAAAATAAAATATGGACTTAAAATTGCTATAAAAATGCGTTATAGAGCGAAGCAAACTAAATTTCACAATCACTTATTACACTATGCAGCAAAAATTTCCGTCGAAGGGCTGTGCATAAAAAAAATTATGGTAAATTTTTTTTAATTTTCTTTTCCTATATACTTGGAAGGCGCCTTTAGTATTTGGATGACATTTTTTGAAGTATAAGCTCGATAAAAACGGGAAACGCTTTAAATTAAAGGAAATTATGTTGACTACAAGGAAAACGCTGGTGTCGAACCCGCGCATAGTTTTTTGTGTGTATACACGGAGGAAAAAAACGGCCTCTGTAACATATTGCCCCAAACATATTTTGCAGGCAACATATATATGTTTGGAGCAGCTCCCAAACATATTATGTTTGGGGTAGCGGTAATGTTCCCAAACATTTATATGATTGTATGTAATCATATATATGCTTATGTCCAAACATTTATATGATTGTATGTAATCATATATATGCTTATGTCCAAACATTTATATGATTGTATGTAATCATATATATGATTGCATTTAATCATGTATATGATTGTATATTGTTGTTTTTTATCAAAAGTCTGAACCCTTTGTGACGCACCTATAATATATTTATAAAATTCTAGTCTAATGTTCCATTAATTATCCATTATTCGGACTGCGGACTATGCCACTTTTCTTTCAACTTGGTTGGTAGCTCCGTTGATCCACCCCATTGACTGAAAAACGTCAACACCTTATACCACTGGCTATATTGAGTCAACGAGAATTATATGCACAGCGTGTATTTTAATTTACTTTCATGTTACACCCGAAACAAGAAAGTATAAGCATAGCCATATATTCATTCTGACTGGCTGTGGCTGTCAATGGTTGTATGTGGGTGCGTGTGTGTGTTCGCTGTGATGGCTTAGCACAGTGGTGATAGTGGATGCTCTATGAGTCACATAATTGGGCTCTCAGAGAGTAATACTCTCTAAAAATCTAAAAAATATGCTCTAATATATTATTTTGCGAAAAATATGTTAGGACACAATCATATCGTTTAATAATATGCTAGAATTTTGCCCCGAACATATTATGATTGTGTGCAAACATAATATGTTTACCCACAAACATATATATGATTGTGCCCGTCCCAAACATATTTATGATTGCATCCAAACATATTTTTAACATATTTTTTTCTCCGTGTACGGAAGTATTCAGACTGATCAAATTTGAATTGGCTGTAAAAAAAAGTACCCATGATTTTTTCAAATTTCTGGTTTTATTGGAAAGGTTGAACTTTGTCATTTAATAATGGAACACAATATCATTTATATGACTACCACGACTGGCTCGGAAATTAAGAACTTTAGGGATGGACTCAGGTATGGGTGGTCCATTTAAAATTTGAATCGGTAATAAAAAAGAAGTACTGATAATTTTTTAAAATTTCTGGTTTTATTGAAAAGGTTGAACTTTGTCATTTAATT
Source organism: Eudasyphora cyanicolor (assembly GCA_963930755.1). Lineage (NCBI taxonomy): Eukaryota > Metazoa > Arthropoda > Insecta > Diptera > Muscidae > Eudasyphora > Eudasyphora cyanicolor. Next base: position 34,341,611 of record OZ005738.1, read on the forward strand.
ATGGAACACAATATCATTTATAAAAGGTTTTCCAACAAGAGGAGTTATTTTGGTATTCAAAGAAAAATGCAATTTTATGAGATAAATGATTGGTTGTTTATTTCATAATAAAGAGGAAGGTATGCCGTTAATAATGAAAAACAACATCAGCCAAATGGCCACCACGACCACGCTTTCAGGACCATATTCTTTTCATGAAATTTTCCATAACCAAATCGCAAAGTGGCTGCCCTATGTCGCAAGGTGTTAAATCACAAGATCTCGGTGGCCAATTGTGATCACCTCTTCGAGAGATAACACGGTCCGGAAACTTTTCCCGTAACAGAGCAATGGTTTCGTTGCTTGTGCCACACAATAACTACTGACTCGGCAGTACTTCATCCGATCAACCCAATTTTTCTGTAAAATTTCGATTGTTTCGTGTCGAATCTCTTCAATGACAACTTCGATTTCATGCTTCATACTTCTATTGTCTCTGGATGCTTTGCGTAACATTTATCCTTAATGGCTCCCCATAGAAAATAATCCAAAGGGCTCAAATCACAAGTCAAAGTAATCGGTAGTTCAAATTTAAAATTTTAAATGGCCCACCATATACATAGTGTTCTGGGATATAAAATAGATTAGGCAATAAAATATGAACTTAAAATGGCTATACATAAACTCCAATAATAACAATTTTAGGAAATAAAATATGAACTTTAAATGGATATAATTCCTTAGATAAGCGTCCCAGGACGTGATTTTATCACCACTGTTTTTTGGTCAGACTAAAAATAGCAAGAACTCTATAAAAACGTTCTAGAGCGAAAAACACAACATTTTTCGAATAACTTATTTTTGGTGAAAATGTTGACGTTTTTATAAAATGTTTAATTAAATTACCTGTACATACAGATTATATTTAGAAGAGAAATCAAAATATTTAAAGTTTTTTTAATATAATTCCTTAGATAAGCGTCCCAGGACGTGATTTTATCCCCACTGTTTTTTGGTCAGACTAAAAATAGCAAGAACTCTATATAAACGTTCTAGAGCGAAAAACACAACATTTTTTGAATAACTTATTTTTGGTGAAAATTTTGACGATTTTTTAAAATGTTTAATTAAATTACCTGTACATACAGATTATATTTAGAAGAGAAATCAAAATATTTAAAGTTTTTTTTAAAAAACATAATGTAATTGTTGATAAAAAAAGTTTGGGCAACAATTTTATGAAATACAATATGAATTTAAAATGGCTATAACTCTAATACGAGTAATAACAATTGGAGGAAATATTATATTTACTTAAAATGATTATAACTCCTTAAAAATGCGCCCTACAGCGATCTACCGAATTTGAAGTCAATCTGTTACTTCTTTCGAGAGTCGTGCGCTCCAGCCAGACAGACTGACGGACATTGTTGAAATGACTTAAAATGTTCTACAATTGATTTCCGTCGAACATACTTAGGGTCTTCGATGTGTTACACTATTGAACCGTAGCAAATGATTTATACCCTCCTCCCTTTAAGGTGAGGGGATAAATTTAGTTCTGTGCATACAGATTATAATTTCAAACACATAGTGTTCTTGAACATACTTATAATAGGTTAGGACATATAAAATACACTTAAAATGGGTATAACTCAAAAAAAAAATTAGGAAATAAAATATGAACTTTCTCTAGTCATACTTAAAATAGCTTGAACTCTTTTTATAAACGTTATAGAGCGAAAAACATCAAATTTATTTGTTTACTTATTTTTGGTGGAGTTTATAAATTTCTTGACATTTTTTTAAACGATTTTATAAAATGTTTAAATAAATATATATCTGTGCAAACAGATTATATTTACAAGATAACTCAAAATATATTTTTTTTCAAAAACATAATATATTGGATATAAAAATAGTTTGGACAACAATTTTATGAAAAATAATATTAACTTAAAATAGATATAACTCTTATAATAACAATTGTAGGAAATATTGCATTAACTTAAAATGGCTAGAACGCCCTAGTGCGAAAAAGTAAGTTTCACAATCTCTTAGTTTTGGTGAAACTTAAAATGGTTATAACTCCTTAGATGACGCCCAAGAGCAAGAGGTTGAAATATTGAAATCACTGATTTATTTTTGACAGTTTTGAATTTCTCAATTCGAAATCAAAATATTATAACTCTTTCAAAAAAGCGTTATGGAGTAATTCGTGGACGTAATTTTATGACCAATGATTTCTTGGTGAAAGTTTTGCATTTATCTAGCCAAACTAAAAATAGCGATAACTCTTTCTACAAACGTTTTAAATCGAAGAAACACGCAATTTGTATCACTTATTTTTGGTGACAGTTTTGAATTTCATTTGCTATTTTTTAAATGATTTTAAAAAGGTAGTTATTTAAATATATTTTAGTGCAAAAATAAATATATTTCGGTGAACTCAAAATATTTTAATGCTTTATCTATGTATTATTGATGTTATTTCTTCAAATACCTTCCTTCACTTAGAGGGAAACCCTTTGATCTTTAGCTCATCTCCACAGTGAGAAAACTCAAATATATCTTATGTTTTATTTCAAAAACATAATGTTCTTGGATATCGTAGTAGTTTGGACAAAAATATTAGGTAATAAAATATGAACTTAAAATGGCTACGACTCCAATAATAACAATTTTAGGAAATAACATATAAACTTAAAATGGGCATAACTCCTTAAAAATGTGTCACGATCACTTATTATTGGTAAAACTTAAAATGGCTATTCACTCCTTAGATAAGCCTCCCAGAGCAAGAAGATGCAACTTTATGATGGCTGATATATTTTTAAAAGGAATTTCTCTATTTGTACGCAGAATAGCATAACTCCTTAAAAAGCGTTCTAGAGCAAAATGTTGTGGTCTCTTATTATCGGAGAAAATTTTGAATTTCCATTGAAATTTTTTTAGTGGTTTATAAAATGTTAAATAATATATTATATTTCTCTGCAGAAAGATTATATTTACAAGTGAACTCAAAACATTTGGAGTTATACTCCAAATACATAATGAACTTGAATATAAAAATAATTAGAATATTTACTTCAAATATATTCACAAATAAATTTTGTTTGCATATTTCCTAATAAATAAATAAAATATATTTAAATCCATAAACTTTGCGTGTTTGGAATTAAACTATAAAAATTATTTATTGATTTCTAAATAACTTTATTTCCTAGAGATTTAATTCACTTCCCAAACTTATTTTCCCCTCCAAAAATGTTCTCTTTGTTCAATTTCTTTGTACGCAGCACCTATATCCCATTACCGGAACCTTTAAATGGTTCTGGACCCCGCATTGTTTTTGCCCGCACTACTTATGGAGCTCATGAATTCACCGCCGGCGACATCATTCAATATGTGACTGCAGCAACCGAGGTGGCCCTCATGGAGGACCCCTATGCTTGTGTCTACGGAATGTTCTATGTAATGGACATGTCCCAAGTCACTATGGGTCATATTATGAGCGTTACACCGACAAATGTCCAGAAGTTTATTAAATTTTTTGAGACCGCCATGCCGGTGAGAATTAAATCTGTTTCCGTAATAAATATCTCTGCAGCTGCCGAACAATTTTATAAAATGATATTACCATTTATTTCGGAAAAATTCAGACAGAGAGTGAGTTAAGTTCTTTAAAATCTTTGGAATTAATATTTTATTTTGCTTCATTCTCTAGATTTTCATTTGTGGCCAGAACTTAAACGAATTATATGCTCGCTTGCCCAAAAAATATCTACCGCTTGAGTATGGCGGCGAAAATGGTTCATTGGCGCAGTTATGTGCAAATAACAATAATATCTGGGATCGGTATCGAGATTACTTCAAACAGAATGCCGAATACGGCACCGTTGAGCGTTTGCGCGTCGGTACACCTTTAGATTTCGAAGGTGCTCTGGGTGTGGGAGGAACATTTAGGAAACTAAATGTGGATTAAATTGTGGCTTAGTCCAGGACTCGTTATTTTGTTCATAAAGATATGATCTTTAATTAATACTTATAAAATAAATGTATGTTTCTGTCCGAATAGTCAGAATTTTCTTGGAAATATTTTCATTTTCTTCGTAACTAATAGTCTCAAAAATCAACTCCATTTGGTCCTTCGAACTAAATTACTCTCAAATAAATGTGATAATATTATTTGGATTATTTGTAGCATAGTATCATATAATCACTCATATTACTTGATTCACATATATGTGGGAAAGCATTTGGTTCTACAAACCAACCTCCCTGTAGAGTGAGTGGATAAATATAGTTCTGTGCGTACATATTATATTTACAAATAAATTTCAAATACATAGTGTTATTGGATATAAAATAGGTTAGGAATTAACATATGAACTTAAAATGGCTATAACTCCAATAAAACAATTTTAAAAATAAAAAAAGAACTTTAAATGGATATAACTCCTTAGATAAGCGTCCCAGGACTGGATGTTGCCAACACTGTTTTTTTTGGTGAAAGTTTTGCATTTCTCTAGCCAGACTAAAAATAACGTCAACTCTTTATATAAACGTTCTAGAGCGAAAAACACCAAATTTTTTTGATTACTTTCGGTGAAATTTATTAATTTCTTTTGCTATTTTTTAAACGGTTTTATAAAATGATTTAGATTTCAAAGTTGTTCTGGATGTTGGAGAAACATTTAGGAAACTAAATGTGGATTAAATTGTGGCTTCGTTCAGGACTCGTTATTTCATTGATAAAGATATGATATTTAATTAATAAAATAAATGTATGTTTCTGTCCGAATAGTCAGAATTTTCTTGGAAATATTTTCATTTTCTTCGTAACTAATAGTCTCAAAAATCAACTCCATTTGGTACTTCGAACTGAATTATTTGAGGGAACAAACCCAATAAATGTGAGAATAATATATTCTTTGAATTGGATCATTTGAAGGAATGAATCATATAATCATTCAAAATTACATGATTGACATATTTGTGGGTAAGCCTAAGATGATACGAATCAAATTTTTGAGGGAAAAATAGTCAAACTTGAACTGCTTTGTTTGGAGAACGAAGCTTCGTCAAGGCTTGTATGTATGTATACAACGCTATGAAACAATATAAGACAAGTCAGTAAATCTAGTATATCAAGTAAACCGACTGCGCTATAACCTCAATATAGGGCTTGGAGCCTTGGTCCATCTTCGAACATAAGCTAAGTTTGAAGAACACATACACAATTTAAAGTCAGTCCGTCACTTTTTCCGAGAGTTACTATTCGCAACTGTCAGGCACAGATGGACGGACATATCTGAAGTGATTTAAGAAACCTAAAACTGATTTCCGAATAAAAATTACCCGGGGTCTTAGGTGACTCCTTTGATAAGCTTAAGCCTTAGGACAAAGTGACTTTAAACTATAGTACATCATCGTTGATTGTATTCCAACGAAATGCAAAGCTAAATATAACGGGTTTATGTAATATTGCAAAAATCAGTCAACTAATGATATTTGAGGAAAATTATATGACAAAACACCCAAACCATATATCGACATTTAATGGCATTGAAACGACTACATATATGTATACTATGTATATATAAACTAACTAACCCTGGAGCAACAACGAATACATTTTACAAACAGTTGAAAAATATGAATTTATTAAATAATATAGATTGAAAAACTAGTTGAAAGCATAAATAAGTGGGATCAAGATGAAATTGTTATACCCTCCATGAAGTAGCGAGCTTGGTAGTTGCAAAGACATTCAATCCTATTAACATTTTGCCTATCGCTGGACAGCAGAACCACGGATCAAGACCAATGACCAGATTTTGCTGGTCATTGAGACTTATGAGTCAACTTTACCGGTTGGCAGTACTGATTTACTCCAATGACGAAGCACTTTGGGGTCAGAAAGCTGTCCTGGACAAACCAACCTACCTTCCAGCCAACCTACCTACCAACCAACTAATCTACCTACCAAACAACATACTAATCTACCTATTACCAAACAACCTACTAATCTACCTACTACCAAAAAACCTACTAATCTACCTACTATCAAAGAACCTACTACTCTACCTACTAAGTAATTCCACATAGGAATTATTAATAAAGAAAAATTCCATTAATTGTTACAAACGCCGCAAGAAACTGAGCCGGCTGATTTATTCAATTACGTGGGGCAATTCAACGCATTGTGATTAAGCGGGATTTCCATGGTCACTCCGTCACAATTTAGCAAAGCTCAGTTGCAGCTAATAAATAATAATAACATAATTTATTAACAACAATACACAGTTTTCGTTTAAATGTGCAAGATTCAACATGTTAACTGTACAACCTCTCAATGCAAATTTGCAAAAGATTGCACAAGTAGAATTGGGTGAAATCACAGAAAGAATTCCGCAGGACCTGCAGGCTCTAAAACAATGGATCCAACAGCAACCCCATCTGAAGGCCCGTCTAGATGATCAGTTTCTGGTACAATTTCTCAGAGGTTGTAAATATAGTCTAGAGAGAGCGAAAGAAAAAATCGATCTTTTCTTTAGCTTAAAGACGAAATATCCTGAAAATTTTTCCAATACAAATGTAGATCATCAAATATTTCGTAGAAATTTTAATTTAGGGTAAGTGATTCTCAAATGAATTCTCTAAGAATTTGTAATTAATTTTGATTTTTTTCTCATGTTACCCTAAGGATTTTTGTCCCTCTACCAATACCTCTAAATGAAAGTGGTCCACGAATTTTGGTATTTCGTTTTAACTACTCCACCAGTCAAGTTCACACTGAAGTCATTTTTAGATGTGTAAATGCTGTACCTGAAGTCCTGATCATGGATGATCCATTTGCCTGTATCCAAGGCATCGTGTTTGTCATGGATATGGCCCAGGCTTCGCCCAGTCATATAATGCAATTCACTCCAAGTTTTCTCAAAAAAATGATTACATATTATGAGAAAACACTGCCCCTACGTATTAAGGGAATTTATTGTATAAATGCTTCAGCAGTGGCGGAACAGTTCTTTAAATTGATATTATCCTTACTCTCGGAGAAATTGAGACGAAGGGTGAGTTTTAAGGATGTTTTTAAATTTTGTTTTGAAAATATTTTATTTTAAAAGATTTAGTTTTGTTTTTATATTTTAACTTATTTATTTTATTTCCAGTTCTTCATATGTGGTACAAATTTAGATGCTCTAGCCGAATGTTTTCCCCAGAAGTATTTATCTGAAGATTATGGCGGCGAAAATGGTTCTCTCACGCACCTCTGTGAGGAATACAACAAAGTTTGGGATAAACATCGGGAGTATTTTAAACAGAACGCCGACTTTGGAACGGAAGAACGTTTAAGACTTGGGAAACCAATTGATTTTGATGGTACCTTTGGTTTGGGTGGTTCCTTTAGGAAATTAGATGTGGATTAGATGAATAAGAAATATTTTAAATTACTATAAAGGAATCAATGTAATAAATAAAAAAACTAAAAATAATTAGATACAAAGCTGATCAATGTTCATAGCATTGTTTGTAAAGCTAGAAATAATGTACTGAAAAAATTGCGGTTCACTCTTCTTAGGTATTTTATTAGACAGGAAGCTAAACTTCAAACACAATATTCCGAAAAGGACAAAAAAGGCTGTGGTAGAGCAATATACCTTTAAAAGGGCAATTGGAAATCCGCGCATACTTTTTGATGTATACCGCCGTAGTCAGATCAATAATGCTGTATGGCATTGTCGTCAGGTGGACGGTTCTGCAGAAATCCAGCTTCTGCGCGTACAAAACAAAGTTCAGCGAATGGCCACTTTTTGACAAGAAGTATCTCACTCTTATACCTGAGAGATCAGAATGGAATGAGCGTCTCGCAGGACAAGAGAGATTTGTGAACTTCTATGCAGACAGTTGCCAACTCAACAACCAAGTGTGTTGGTTTCATTTCTGAGGAACTTGAGCTACCCACTGCAAGAACACTGACTGATCACAGTAGTGTTTACCAGGCAGAAATCTTAGATATTAGAGAGGTTGCAGAATGGCCTCTTAACACTCTATCGAGGCAATATGCCGCACCGTCTGCTATTAGACTTACGGAGTTGTTACTCCGGACAGTAAATGGCTACAGACATTCTGGACACAATGATTGACCTTCCGGGCATTGTTGATAACACTATGTCTTAACCACTTTTTGACAAGAAGTATCTCACGCTTAAACAATCTGATAGATCAGAATGCAATGGTCGCATCGCAGGACAATGGAAATTCGTGAACGTCTAGACAGTTCCCAACTCCATTGCAATAACACTGCCTGATCACTGCAGCATTTAACAGTCAGAAATCTTAGCTATTAATGAGGTTGCAAAATGGATGAGAGTGTTTGCAGAATGGCTGAATAATAATGTTCTGATCAATGTTGGTATCAATATTTTTTTGCTGCTTAAAGTCCCTGGAAACGGTATTCCTGAATTCAAAAACTGCCATCGACTGTCGTAGATCTTCTAACGAGATTACTGAACAGTTCAATATTCATCTGATGTAGGACTGCCTGGTCATTATAGTCTTTCCCAGGCAGAAATCTATGCTATTAGAGATGTCCCTGGAAACTATATTCCTGAATTCAAAAAATTTCCTCGACTGTCTCAGATCTCTTAACGGGATGGCCGAGATGGCAAGACTAGGAACTATCATAGACATTCAGCAAGGCAATATGTCGCATATACTACAATTAGACTTGGGGAATTGTCGCTCTGGTGAGGAAGTGGCTACGGATATAGTGTCATTCTGGACACAATGCCTGACCTTCCGGGAAGTGTTGATTACACTACGACTGAACCCCTTTTTGACAAGAAGTATGCCACTCTCATACCAGATTGATCGAATGGAAGTTTACAATCAGGGGGTTTCAAACTCAATGGGCTGTGGTGACTTTTCTATGGAACTTGAGGATCCATTGCTAAAAGATTATCTGATTACTGTATTGTTTATAAGCTAGATATCTTAGCAGAATGGCTGAAAAATAATGTTCTGACTAAAGGCGGTATCAATCTTTTCTCCGTTGCCAAGGATGCCTTAAAGGCCCTGGGAAATATATTCCTGTATTCCAAAACTGGCGTCGACTATTGCAGATCTCTTAGCGAGATGGCTTAATAGTTCAGCTATGGGTGCCGGGCTACAGGCACATACCAGGAATCTGAAAAGCTGCAAGAACACTGACTGATCACAGTAGTGTTTACCAGGCAGAAATCTTAGATATTAGAGAGGTTGCAGAATGGCCTCTAAACACTCTATCGAGGCAATATGCCGCACCGTCTGCTATTAGACTTACAGAGTTGTTACTCCGGACAGTAAATGGCTACAGACATTCTGGACACAATGATTGACCTTCCGGGCATTGTTGATAACACTATGTCTTAACCACTTTTTGACAAGAAGTATCTCACGCTTAAACAATCTGATAGATCAGATCAAAATGGTTCACGGTTCCTTATGTCCCTATGGTAGCACAATGGATTAAATACTCTATGTGAGTCTGACATACAGGCCACCACTCTTAACCTAAACCTAAAGTATACATCATCAATGGAAAACTCTTTCTCCTGGGAAGTGCAGATAATTATTTATATTTAGTTTTGTTATGTTGTATTATTTAAAACATATTCTTAACATGTACATACAGCACCATACATCTTAAAATTAAAAATTCTTGTGTGCGTTGGGTAGTCGCCCACAATCTCCAAAATGACTGGACCAATTGATTTCTTATTAGCACAAAATCTTCATCTAGCCGAGAATAAGGTTCATAGCTGTGTTAGGGTCCGGTATTTGATGACCAAAGGGGTCTAGTTATGACCAACTTCATCATTTATGGTCGAAAGTGATTCATGTTCATAATGAAAGTTGATACGTTGTCAAGATTAAAAAAAGTGGACCTGCTGTAGAACTATTCAGAAATGTTAAATTTACACACAAAAAACACAAAATGTTTACAGTTGTTTCATGAGATCAAGATATACTATTGACCGTAGGACCGGACCGGACGGAACCAAGTCTGCAGGATCAAGGAATCACTGATGTAATAAAAGAGCTATACATATGTTTGTGGAACATTTTCGAGGTCTTTAAGGGTCATGGAAGAAAAATAGATTAGTTACTCGTATATGTACTTAAACGTTGGTACTTTTGTTCTTTGGCTGGTAAAATTATGCAAATATTTTTAAAACATAATAAACTATGCAGTTCTATCTTTAGGTTTAGGTTCGGTTAGAGTAGCAGTCGCTTTGCCAGCTCATATAGACAAGTGTAGATCCCTAGTGATACCACGGGCTCAGATGACCCTAATCGAAATCAACCTGTTTTATAAATAAAGTTATCAATAGTACGAATATCGGTACCGCAAAGATCTGTCTGACTTCCTAAAATGGCCGATTTCGGTTACTTAATGAGGGACAGTAGTAAAGCAGGAGATCTATGCTTTCCACTTCTTCCTTATCACCACAGATCCTGCAGAAGTCATTGGGCTCAATACCTGACGTTCTGGCGTGTTCGCCGATCAGGCATCGTGTCGTCAGAACAGATACTAACGTAGACAGTCTGGTCCTCTCTAGTGCGAGGAGATATGTTGACCTTCTCAGTTCGTATATTGGCCTGATTTGTCTAGCTACCATACACTTGTCGATTTCTGAACATCTTTCAGTGAATTGCCTGATTATCTCCTGCCTAAGCCAAAGCTTGCATGTGAATATGCAAAGTCTTTGAGAATTTGTAATGTCGTATACATATTTCCTAGCAATTTCATTAGCTTTGCAGTTCTCCGCGATGTCCCTATACCCAGCTGCCCATATGACGTGTATGTTAAACTGCTCAGCCATCTCGATAAGACATCTGCGGCAGTTTGTGAATTTTGGTATGTAGCCTCCAGAGAAATAACGGCAACCTGACTGTCCACGTGAATGACAACGTGAGTGTTTGGTCACTATGTTGCGATTCAGCTACTTGGCGACTTCCCTTATTGCCATTACTTCAGCTTGATAGACAATGCAGGTATCTGGTAGTCTGTGAGCTATATCAAGACTGAGTTCCTAACAGTATACTCCGAAGCCAACCTTGTCATCAAGCTTCGAACCATCTGTGTAGAAGCGGAGATGGTTTCTCTTTCCTGGTATTCTGCCAACACATTACTCCCTGACAGGTATCTTTGTGGTGAGGTACACCGTTTGTATTAATTCCACTCAGTGGCCGTAGTTCCCTTACCTCCACTTTGATAGACAGTTCAATGGTAACGCCGCTCTGGTGGCAACTTCTCTCGCCACAATATCAACCAGCAGTAGGCGGAGTAGGACTTGTAGAGACTCAGTCGCTACAGTCCTCAACGCTCCTCTTATGCATAGACAGATAGTTCTCCGAACCTTTGATAATTGGTTTGTAATGTAACTTGCCGTCCACCACTCCACAATGCCGTATTGGACGAACTACCGCTATATACTCCTATATCCAATAGACGATTTTAGGAGAGAGCCCCCTACTCGACCTTACAGCTCCCCTGTAGGAATATACTGCTACGTTGGCTTTACTTACACGTTCCAGTACATTAAGTCTGAATAACACAACAATTTCCTATATAGAATTTTTACTAGATATTTTGCACATTCAGAAAAGACCAACTCTGTTCCATTTACATATTCGAGGAGGGTCCACATGCGCGAACTTTTTCTTCCTAGGAAAAAAACCAATTCTGTCCTGTCTCGGTAGACGCCCAAACCGCTGCTTCAGGTCCATCTAGCCAATTTGCTCACAACAACCTGTAGAATGTCTATGAGGACGTCGAGAAATTTACCAATTACTGTGATTGCCACGTCATCCGCATATGCCACAACGTTCTATAGCTATAATAGGATTCTATTCACCGCTAGGCCCATCTTGCCAATTTGCTCACAACAACCTGTAGAATGTCTATGAGGACGTCGAGGAATTTACCAATTACTGTGATTGCCACGTCATCCGCATATGCCACAATGTTCTATAGCTATAATAGGATTCTATTCACCGCTAGGTTCCATATTACTGGAGACAGTGCTCCTAGTCTTATCTTTAAACATATGTGTTTTATTATGTTTCTCATTTCATTGTTTAGCTTTTTATTTGTTTAGTATGAGTGCAATATTAACTTCCAGTTGAAAAAGTGCCTACTCTAACTTTTGACGCTGACGCTCACTGTATATTTCTCTCGCATTTCTGGCATCGTCAACCCTGAACATGACCGAAAAAACCCGTCCCGGCGTAATTAAATAAACAATTTAATTGCATTGAAGAGAGAAATAAAAACAAAAGCCAGTATTTATTTATTTATAAACAAATCAAATACTAAGTACTATAGAAAATACAAGTCTGTACATACAAAGTCTTGAATTCAGATTTTCAGTTTCAAAGTCTCACTTTATGTTATTAGTTGTGTTTTTATTTTAAGTTATATTTAAAAAAACTCGATTTTTTTTTTTCAAATTGATCGAAATAAAAATTTTATTTAATGCCATTAATTATATTATAGGAATTGATTGATATCAGGTTGATACCCAAGTAAGTAAACAAACTTTTTGATAGTAAAACTCATCTGTTTAAAGATAAGACTGCAAATGTTGATAGGTTTTAAAAAGCTAAAGCTATCTTCCACATTGTGCAGAGTATTCAACATCTTGTCCGTCACAGACCAAAACTCGTAAACGTTTAGGTAGAACCTGTTTGTATACTATGTCTCTGAGAGACTTCGCAAATATTCCACAACAACCTTTATAGCTCCTTTTATTGCAGCAATACTTAATAGGCCAGGCAGGCCTCGCTCAGTTCGCTCCGCTAATTACATAGTGTATCTTGGGTTTCTAAAACAATAGAATCCATTATGTGAACTTTTATGAGCAAACATTAAATTTCTAAATAATTCCGCAGCTGGTATATTTTTTGTAATTCTCTGTATTGACATCATACCAACTCGACCACAATGGAAGAAGAACACACCTAAAAACCTCACTTCCGGCTAGACTAACTAATATTGCGATAACAAAAAAAACACTTATTGTTAAGGAAATTCAAAAGTTTTTTATTTAATGTGAAGTACAATCGATACAATTAAGTTCTAAATAAAACGTCATTCAAATGGCCTCCACGACTTCTTCTGCAGGAACGAATTCGATGAACCCAATTTTCGAGCAGTTTTTCCACTAAAGAGAGTCGTGAATGGCACGCTCAATATTGACTTGTTAAGCTTGAAGAGAGTCTGGTTTATTTCGAAAGACCAATTACTTCAAATAACCCCACAAGAAATAGTCTAATGGTGTTAAATCACAACTTCTTGGAGGCAATTCAGTATCAAAATTTCTTGAAATAATCGAATCTCCAAACTTTTCTCGCAACAATTCAATTGTTTCATTTGCTGTGTGGCACGTAGCCACAATCGGTCAATGGCAAAAAGATAGCTCTTAACGAGAGCTAAAATATTGCTTATGGGTGTCAAGGTTGAAGGTCGACTGGAAAGTTGTTTTTTTTTTATTTAAAAAAATTGATTTAGAGCACGAAAAGTTGGAATTGGAGAACGATTATTGATAATAAAACTGAATAATTTGTGAACGTTGTTCTTGCGTATATCTCTCCATGATGAAATTGTAAACACTACTGAATACAACGAAAAACGAATGACAGATCATGACATATTACAAATGGCCGAAACGTCACTTCAAAATCATATCATACATATTGGAAAACCGGTTATTTAGAATATGTCTTAAAAAATACCAATATGAAAAAATTAAATATAAATAATAGTCTGCACATCTCTGAAAACCACCTTTCCATTTCTATTCTTTCCACTACAGTTTGATTACATTAAAGACCCTAAAAGTGTACCACAAATATCACTGTAGGGCGATTATAATACAATGATGTTGTTCTGCAGATATTTAGAATTCATTTTCGTCAAACTAACATAAAAGAAAGAATTATAGACATATGTCTGGACATCTCATTAAGCTGAACTTTCCGCATAACAGCAAGTCTCGGGGCCACAACTCTAGAAAGATTTGTAAACGGAGGTACCCCACAGGAGTACACTCTGTTCACATTAAAGACCCTAGAAGTGTACCACAAATATCAGAATACATTTCTTAAGACTAAAATAATATAAAAAAATAAATTATAGATAAAAAAACCTGGACATCTCTTGAAGCTGAACTTTAAACTTGTATACAGAATCAGCATGCAGTAGTGGACACTATCGAATCGTCCCTACATTTCAAGGAATTCACTATGGCCGACTATCGAATCGTCCCTACCTTTCAAGGAATGGTGGTCTTTCTTGATATTGAAGGGGCTTTTAACAACATTCCTCAGATGCGGTACCATAGCCTTGATAGACTCATAACAACAAGTCTCGGATCCACGACTCTAACGAGATTTGTAAACAGAAGGACTCCACAGGGAGGAGTAGTGTCTCCAGTAATTTAGGGAATCTAGCCGTGAATGAAATCCTGTTAGATTTAGAAAGATGTGGCTGCAAAGTTGTGGCATATGCGGACGACGTTGCAGTCACAATAAATGGCAAATGCCCCACCGTCATCAGAGACATCCTACAGGTGGCTCTGAACAAAGTAGGTAGATGAGCCAGAAGCAGTGGTTTGAGCGTTAACAATCCAAGACAGAAAACTTTCCTTTAGATATAATGTTTTGGAATGGGTAAGGAAGGCTAACGTCGCACTATACTCCTGTAGGAAAACTATGGTGGCAGGTAGGGTCTATTGGATATACATTGTGGGGTGGTTAGCGGCAACGGATTAGCGATCCATCTCCAGTCAATTAATGAAGGGGATTTAAGTACTACAGCGACACAGAACTACAGCCACAGATGGCGGGAGAAGTTGCAACCAAAGCGTACAGAACTACGGAGACATGGGATATCACAATGTAGTGTAATGTTAACCGTTAGAGTGACTATGTATCAAATGTGTACAGTGCCTTCGAGAGGAACTTCTCTACAAAGATACCTGCCAGAGAAGAATGGTTTGACAGAATACCGGGAAACAGAAACCATCTCCACTTGTTCATAGAAGGTTCAAAGCTTAATAATAAGGGTTGCTTCGGATAACACTGTAAAGAACATAGTCTTGATATAGCTCACAGACTACCAGATAATGCAGTGTCTATCAGTCAGGAATAATGAATATAAGGGAGTCGCCAAGTGGCTGATTCAAAACATAGTGACCTACACTGGCGACGTCAGTTACTCGGACAGCCTGGGTGTCATTTAATCTCCGTAGACTACATCCCCAAATCCACAAACAGCCATCGATTATCGCAGATCTCTTAAGGAGTTGGGTGGTGCAAAGCCGATGAACTTGCTAAAAAAAGAGGCGTCATTACAAATTCTCGAAGAATTTGTATATACGAGTAGTAATGCGCCACTGTCCACATACAAACTTAGGCTTAGGTAATAGGCAATCAGGCAGTTCAAAGAAAGGAGGTCAGAAATCTGTACCTGTAGGGTCGCTGGACAAATCTAGCCAAAATACAAACTGAGAAGGTCAAAATATATCCTCGCACTAGAGCGGAAAAGACTGTCTACGTTAGTGTCAGTTCTGACGGGATATTGCCCGATCAGAGAACACGGCAGAAGGTGAGGCATTGAGTCCAAAGAATTCTGCAGAAGCTGTGGAGATGAGGAGGAAGTTGAGAGCATTGATAACCTGTGTTGTTACTGTCCCGCATTTGCTAAACGACGTCAGGCTATACTGGGGTCGGCAGATATGTCGGAAGTCCAACATATCTTTCCGGTAACGATATTCGTATTATTGATAACTTTTTGTACCTAACAAGTTGGTTCCGATAAGGGGCAACTGGACTCGTGGTAGCACTTGGGACCTCAATTGTTCTATGTGAGCGAGTCTGCATATCTCTGGACGAAGAGCTTTTCATTTATAAAAATCCTACTACAAAATGTTTATGCAAAAGACTATCGAAGTGTACCACAAATGTCGGTGCAGGGCCCTTACTACTCAGTGATATGGTTCTGCGGGTATTTAGAACACATTTTCTAATTACAACGTAATGCGATTATTTTTAATATCAGCAGAACTGAAGCAGAACTTTCAATTGGTGTACTGTCTGTTAAAGACAACACAAGACCCTAAAAGAGTACCTCAAACATGTGTGAAGGCCCTTTACTATACAATCGTATGGCTCTGCAGGTATTTACAACACATTTTCCTAAGATTGCAACATAGCAAAATACATTTTGAATATGAGTCTGCACTTGTCTTGATTTACATCCTCTATTATAGTTTTATTACATTAAAAACCCTAAAAGTGTACCACGAATATCAGTTTAGGGCCTCTGTCAAAACATTGTTCTGCAGCTATTTACAATATTTTTTTATTTTATAAAAAAATAATAAAATAAATTTTTAATAACAGTCTGCACATCTGCGAGCAGAACTTTCAATTGGTGTACTGCCTATCAAAGTTTCATGACATTAAAGTCCTCAGAAGTGTACCACAAATATGAAGGTAGGTCGCTTATTATAAAATAATATGGTTCTGCATGTATTTAGAATAAATTTTCTTAAGATTACAACATAGCAAAATACTGTTTGAATATGAGTTTGCACATGTCAGGTAGACAAGCCTTTAATTGATTTACATCCTATTATAGTTTGTTTATAGTAAATACCCTAAAGTATACCACGAATATCAACTTAGGGCTCTTGTTATTCAATTGTTTTGCAGCTATTTAAAATATATATATTTTTAATATTATTCCATAACAAAATATATTTTAAATGTCAGTCTGCATATCTCTGGGAGCAGAACTTTCCATTGGTGTACTGTTAATTAAAGTTTGATACATTTAAATGCCCTAAAAGTGTAAGACAAAGCAGAACTTTCCATTGGAATTCTCATTATACAGTTTTATTATATTAAATACCCTAAATGTGTACCACAAATATATGTGAAGGGTCTTTATTAGAAAATGATATGGTTAAGCATGTATTTATAGAACATTTTCTTAAGATTTCAACATAGCAAAATACATTTTGTATAGGAGTCTGCACATATAGGCGTGTCTGTAGACACGCCTTTAATTGATTTACATCCTATTATAGTTGGATTACGTTAAAAACCCTAAAAGTGTACCACGAATATCAGCTTAGGGCCTTGTCAAAAAATTGTTCTGCAGCTGTTTACATTATTTTTTATTTTATAACATAATAAAATAAATTTTAAATAACAGTCTGCACATCCGCAAACAGAACTTTCAATTGGTTTACTGCCTATCAAAGTTTCATGACATTAAAGTCCTTAGAAGTGTACCACAAATATGAAGGTAGGGCCCTTATTATAAAATAATAGGTTTCTGCAAGTATTTAAAATTTACATGTTGAATATGAGTCTGCACATGTCTGGTAGAAAATAATATGGTTCTGCATGTATTTAGAATAATTATTCTGAATATTACAACATGTTCTGCAGCTATTTTAAATATATATTTATTAACATTTATAACATAACTAAATATATTTTAAATGTCAGTCTGCATCTCTCTTTGAGCAGAACTTTCCATTAGTATTCTTCATATTACAGTTTGATTATATTACAGATCCTAAAAGTGTACCACAAATATCAATGTAGAAAAATACATAATATGATTCTGCATGTATTGAGAAAACATTTCTTTAAGATAAGTTCTTCGAACTGAGCATAGCAGGTTCATCTATACATATTTTAAATAAAACACTTCTTATTCAAGTTCAGACGTCACGCAAAACAGTATTCAACACTAGATAGTGTATTCAACACTCTGCCGGTCAAAGACCAATAAGTTTAAGCGGCTCAATTAAACTTAAAACCAACAATTATGTATAACCAGTTTTTGTAGAATGTATATAAATAAAACAAATAATTTTTGAGACATTTCTTCTGTTGCTAGAAATACTCGCTCGTCTTAATACCCGGCATCTCAAAGTGGTGAGCGCCAGACAAAGTTAAGCTAAATCTGGTCACAAAATGCATGAAACAATCGTAACAATAAATATTATAATTGTCCCAACACAATGAAATATTTTTACTGTTTTAATACTAGTATACGTACATATTAATTACAATATTTTTTTATGCATGTTAATTATTTATACAAGGAATAAAATAAAAAAAACACATTTAAATCATTTATCTTCCTCACATTCTGCTTCATTTCCAAAACTTCACACAATTTTATTATTTGCATTCCTTGCAAGTACTCGCTTCATCATGGTTCAAATCAAAGCGCTTAGCGTGGAATTACAAAAAGTGGCCAACGACGAATTGTTTGAAGTTCCCTCCAGAATTCCAGAAGATTTGGAGACACTAAAATTATGGATAGAACAACAACCGCACCTGCATTCTCGAACCGATGATCAATTTCTTGTGCAATTTTTACGCGGCTCCAAGTACAGTCTCGAGAAGGCCAAAGAACGTCTGGATTTGTATTATACCATGAAGTCTAAATATCCGGAATTGTTTTCTGTGACCGATGTTGAGAATGCTAGATTCAGGAACATTTTGCGATTAGGGTAAGTGGAACCAGAGAGTAACATCTTAGGAAATACAACATGTTTGAGAAGTGGATTTTAAACCAAATATATATATTTGTCTGTGCAAAATCAACAAAGAATATTTAAAATAAATTCATAGATAAAAAAATTCTAATTCAATCACAAAATTAATTGAATCGAATATTTTTGGTGATAGTTATCCGCCAACCTAATCAAAAGTTATGTGAGATTACAATTTTTATTTTTTTTATAATTTAGCGACACTAAGTACTTGCAGTTGTACCACTAAAAGTATGCAGAACTTTCAGTACTACACAAATCCTCTCTGAAAAAAATTGGTTCAGCTTATCTTATATGTAAATATAATTCGGCACATCTTTGGGGAAAGAACTTTCCATTGATACAGATCTATTACCATCTGATGACATTATGATCCCTACTTGTGTACCACAAAAATATGTGTAGCTCTTACGAGTATCATAATGATGATTACTAGCTGGACGTGCAGACTATTCAGATTGGTTTATAAATAGAATCGGGCACTTATCTGAGGAAATAACATTCAATTGATAAAAATTTCTTACCATCTGATGACATTATGAACCCTAAAAGTGTACCACAAAAATATGTGCAGCTCTTTTATCATAATGATGATTACCCTCGCTTTCGATTCAGTTTGCTATTGCTAATTATGAGTATTATAAAACAATGTAAGTATCACTATTTTTATAATAAGTACTAAGAGGATCTGCGGACGTTGTCCTGCCTTCTTGATAACATAAATAACTTGATCGTTTAGATTTGCTACTTTCTTCCTTGATAGTATGCGATGTTTCTTATATATTACACATATATGGATATTTCCGATTACTCCGAAACCAAGGCTCGGCCAGGCGTGTACATTTTCATACCTCAATTAAAACAAGATTATAATTCTGCTCATCTTAAGGTAGATTTCTTTCCAGTGATGTACATTTTTTATAATTTAGAGATACTAAGGAACCTGCAAGTGTTCCACAAAAACTACACAGAACTTTTAGTACCACTGCATATCTTCATTAGAAAATTGCTTCAGCTTGGCTTGCAAATACAATTCGGCACATATTTGGGGGAAGAACTTTCGATTGATACAAATTTATTACCATTTCATGGCATTATAAACATTAAGTGTGTACCACAAAAATATGTGTAGCTCTTTTACCATAAGGATGATTAATAGCTGGCCCTGCTGGTGTTTCTTTATTTCTCTCGATTCTGTTTTTGCTATTTAAGATACAAATATATTACCATCTGATGTTATTATAAACCCAAAACATGTATTACAAAAAAAAACTAATTATTGCTCTTATTATAACCATTATTAGGTGGACCTGCGGACGTCGTCCTGCCCTTATTGATAAGGTAAATAACTCGCTTGCGAGCCAAG
The DNA here is from genome assembly GCA_963930755.1 of Eudasyphora cyanicolor. Classification (NCBI taxonomy): domain Eukaryota; kingdom Metazoa; phylum Arthropoda; class Insecta; order Diptera; family Muscidae; genus Eudasyphora; species Eudasyphora cyanicolor. The sequence goes on from OZ005738.1 coordinate 34,361,591, forward strand.
TCTGCAATAAATGGTACCGCCTTTGTACGTTTTTCGAAGGCAGGATTTATCAGATGAACCGGTTGCCTTGGCTTTATTGCAGTCGTACGAATACAGTAAATTACCCCTGACTGCGAACCAAACACAGATAAGCTTTAGGTCGCATTACACTCCCGAGTTATGGGAGTTCGTTTTAAGGGTACAATACGTGGGATCAGTGTGCGGTCCTTGATGAATAGGCGGCTACTTATTTTACCCACCTCTTTGTTGGCCTTCACAAAGAGGGGATATATTCGTTTCCCGATACGTGTCGGCTGTACTTACAAGGAGGACGACACTTCGTCGATGCTTGTCTGAATGTGCGATGATACCAGCAAACTGGAGTATGGGATCGCGACAATTGCGGACTTTGGTACCTGTTCAAATTACGATTTTTTCTTCCCAAACGGTCGACCTTTTTACTAAGTTCATTTACAGCTTCATATAAGTCGCTGGTACGAGTATTAGTACTCGATTCAGTTTGCACCGCATTTAACTGCTCCGCCTCAGTCAGATCCATTATCTCATTTGCTTTTTTGCTAATGATTCTAGATTACCGTCCATTACACTCAAAATTTGCTGCACATTTAAAGGCAGTTTTCGTAGAAATAATGGTTTAATTGCCTTTTCGTCCATCCAACCATCGGCCAATTCAAGCATTTCACGCAATAAATTTGACGGTCTTTTTTGTGAGATAGAGTTATCCTCTAGCAGCCGCTTCAATCGTTTTGTTGCAGATTCTTCAAATTCTGCAATTAATCTTGCTTTCAATGTTTCGTACTTATTATTTTGTGGTGGTTTCAAAATTAGATCGCTGTCACACTTCAAAATGGATGAATCTATTTCGGCTACTACCGTGTGGAATTTGGTTTCATCCGTTGAAATACCACCTCTTGCGAACTGTGCCTCCACTTGAGCGAACCACAATTTTGGATCCGGCTTCCAAAATGGAGGTGGTTTAAAACTCAGCTTTGCAATCTCTCTAATCGATTCCATTCCGTTTGGTTCAGTTTGCGTCATTCCAAATGTTCGGCGGGGTCACCAATTTAGGGATAGTTTTCAATCCCAAATAGTTTTCAATAAATTTTATTATAAAATTTAAATTGTATGTCTTTACAATTAGACTCCAACAAACTGAATGAAAATTCATATTTCTCAAGAAAAATATTGACATAAAATTCAAATAATAAATGAAGTAAAAAACATAATATGTCTTATTCTAAAAGTATTTAAGTCTATGATGAGTGATGACGCTACACTTATATATAAAGATGTATTATGAAGATGCACTACTACGAGTACCGACAAGAAACGAAGTATCTGTTCTTAGCTCAAAGTATATTTGTACAGACAAAATCTTGATTTAAAATTCTACTCTTAAACCTATTTTATTTCCTTATAAAGAAATAATCCTTAGATAAGAAAGAAACTTGGAAATATGTTGCTTAATGACTAACTCTCTCACTTCTCTAGCTGTTTAACCATATTGCCCAGACCCCTAAATGATTTCGGTCCTCGCATTTGGATGTTTCGCTGCAACTACAATTGTAATGAGTATAAATTTGACGAGCTGTTTCATATTTTTACTGCCCTATCGGAATTGTGTCTAATGGATGATCCCTACAGTTGCATATGTGGTATTATTCTTATTTTGGATTTTAATGGAGCCACCGCAAAACATTACGCTGAAATTACGCCAGGACTGCTTAAAAAGAATTTTACATTCTTTGCCAAAGCTTTTCCGGCGCGTATCAAAGGTATGTATTCGATAAACTCGTCGTTGGCCGCTCGACAAATCCTAAAAATTGCGCTACCTTTCATACCGGAGAAAGTTAAACAAAGGGTAAGTGAATTAGGGGAATATATATATATGTATATACTAAACTTAATTTTTTGACAATGGAGGAAAAGTTAAAACACCCCAAAGGGGACAGTCACAGAAAGTGTTATATTGATTCTTACTCCTCTTTATATCAGCAGCTTCTGCAAAAGTCATTTTTCAAGACCATCAATATCTCTGCGCGACGTTCAATAAGACAGTGACCCTTCCGTGGTCGATAACAACAGTATGGCGTTGGTCTGTTTCGCGTTTAAGCAGGTCCATATCAGCTTTGAGTATATACGAGTATTGTTCTTGACTAGTGACCATCTGTCATGTGCTACAATAAGGGCACTATCTCCCATAAATAGGTTTAAGGTCGCATGTCCACATATTAGAGTTGCCCTGCAGGTAGCTCCTGGACTTATAAGCTCTTTAGCACTAAAATTCCTTTATTAACACCTTCACGGGCCTCCCTATAAAGCAGTGACCCGTCATGACAGACACGGTAACTAAGACGCCCTGTTTCGATGACAACAGTAGGAAGTTGGGGCATTTCGAATTTAAGTAGAACCATATGAGTTTAGAATAGACTAGTGATCAACCGTAATTTGTTTTTAAAAGGCCACTTTTCCAGTAGTCCTATACGTAGCTTCTCCTTGCAAGCATGTCTGGGCTACAGTTACTTTATTAATATCTTCAATCTCTCCGCTGCCCTGTAAGGCAGTGATCCGTGTTGTGACAGACGCGATAAGCGAGGCGTCCTGTGTTTGATAACAACTGTAGGGCTTAGTGCGTCTTGAGTTTGGACCACATCACCTAAGAATGTGTACAGTTCGTCATTAGTTGCCAAAATGGCACTATCTCTCAAGAAGAGTTTACATGTCGCTAGAGTCATGTCCACATATTATAGTTGCCCTGTAGATAGCTCCTAGCCTTGTCAGCCCATCTGCTCTACAGTTCATTTATTATGATCTGCAATCTTTCTGCGGGCACTATCTCCCATAAATAGGGCACTATCTCCCATAAATAGGTTTGAGGTCGCATGTCCACATATTAGAGTTGCCCTGCAGGTAGCTCCTGGACTTATAAGCTCTTTAGCACTAAAATTCCTTTATTAACACCTTCACGGGCCTCCCTATAAAGCAGTGACCCGTCATGACAGACACGATAAGTGAGACGCCCTGCGTCGATATATAAATTATACAGTTTCTGACTAGAGACCACCTGTCAATTGTTGTCATAAAGACAATACCTATCAAGAACAGACCCATATATAGGGGCTTTTGAACTGCTCAACCATCTCGTAAAGGGATCTGAGAAGATAAAAATCTATTATTCAGGAATACAGAATCCAGGTATTTAACGATAGCCTGACTATAGGAGAATCTATTTATTGCAACCTTTGTCAGAACATTATATATTAATCTTGGTCTTTCAAATAAACCGCACATCTCATACAACTCTGATTGTATGTAGTCTATCCATACATCCCTTTCTGCTATAAATGTGCGATACTTCATGTCAAAGAGCGGCTTGTGGAGAGCGTGGTCAATGCGGCCTGCAATTACAGGGACCCTGCGAAGGATTACACTATGTTCGCTGTGATTTCCTGCCATATCTCCTGCATATGCGATAAACTTCACTTCAGACTCCTAAAATGAATCAGGACAGTTACATGAAATCATCTTTAAACATTGAATTGTATAGACCGTTCTATCTTGGGCATGTCTTTGGTCAAGGGCAGAGCCTACATAAGGGTCATGGCACCCGGTTATAAATTCAACACAACGAGCACGGAATGTTCCCCAGGAACACAACAGCCAGGCTGGAAACTAAATGCCAGGGCTCCTGGCTGCCTCATCAATCTCTCCAAAGACTTCAGCAGAAACGATGACAAAAGTCCCTCTTCACCTCTTACAACGCAATAGACAGGTCTGTTATTAGCTATGCGGCGCTAGTGTGCTCTGCGAATGCAAGTGCTACGCAGTGGAGAAGTATTCCGACTTGCGAGAATAATTTCAAAAATGAACTCAGCCTTTTCATTAATAAGTATTTTCAATCAAGCTAAAACGTAAATTTCACATCAGCAATATGTGATGTGATAAATGTCCCCATTATAGCAGATATTTGTGCATTTACGTTATCAATTCAACATATTCTCTGTTTCAGCAGAGTTATCTGCTGCCTTATTATCAAATACTTTTTTAAATTCATATAAATGTATGTATATACTCGTAGCTCCAATCAATTTTAACCCCTTCCTCCCTTGTTTATAATTTATATCTGAAATAAATATTTTTTTAATTTCAGATGTGCGTTTTTGGCAGTGATCTGGAGGATTTAATGCAACTCGTTCCTCGACCATATTTACCCCGGGACTATGGCGGTGAAAATGGTTTTTTGGACAATTTGGCCCTGGACATTGAACAGAGGCTACTTAAATATCGATATTATTTTAAAGCCATGGAGGCCTATGGCACCGATGAAACTTTAAGGCTGGGCAAACGATTGGATTTCGATAGTATGTTCGGAATGGGTGGCTCATTTCGGAAATTGGAAGTCGATTGAGAGGAAATGAGTAAAAATAATGTAGAAAAATAGATGCTAATTTTAATATTTTAATAATTAAATAAAATTCAGTTATATTATCAAATAAGAAGGACTTCGCAGGATCCTACAATCCAATCGCGTAGATCAATTAAGGTGTACATATATTTGAACTATTATGTAAACACTTTATATCGTATTATTAATAAACTTAAATAATTTTAATAAAATGAATTACTATAAATGAATTTAGTTAATAATATAAAAAATTTACTTTTAGGGCTACAGGGGTGAACAATTCGTTCGTAAGCTAAAAATGTATTTTAGAATTTTTTTTATTTTAATGGTAAATAAATTCACGAAAGTATCTAAAATCCCGAGATGGTCCAATAATGGCAACATAGTACCTTTAAAAGGTAAAAACGTGACAAAACGAGGGGTGTGAAATGTATCTAAAAAGAATCCAAGCGTGGTACCTACTCCCACAAATGAAATAAAAAATTCTTTGAAATTCCGACTTTCGGTGTAACAATGGAGCAAAAAATATCCTAAATATGGTACGCTCATTACACTATGCAACAAATGAACACTTTTTGAAAAATACACGGACTTGACAGTATAGGTTCGATTCTGCTATCAGAGGGTAGTATAACCCTCGGTTTGGCGAAATTGGTGACCAATTTTTTTTTATGGGCCTCCAAAGTTTCTGAAAATCAGTGGGCCCCTCGATAAAGGTGTAATCAGTTTTTGTCCAACAACTGATTCAGACTTGGTGATACCGCTTATGTATATTTGGCAATAACGTAGCTAAGAATATGCTGAACAAAGTTTCTTAAAAGTTTTTGCGAGAACATTTTTTTTCTGGTACTTTTGTTTTAAAAAATGAAGAAAAAAAATATTTTTCTCAGCATAACATCCAGGGACTCGTAATTTTTTAGTAGCAATGCTTGTCAAAATATAATATATATCGCACCTGTTCCACAAATGGGTAACAACTCAAAATTTAAAAAATTTCAGTAGAGGCCAAAAACTGTTTTCGTTAATATTAATGGTATATTACAAAAAAAGAATATGTCGTTGCAATAAAATATTATAGAAAAAAATAATAACGCTATTTTCCTTTTTGGTTTTTATTGATTTTGAAAAAAGTTTGTATTTTCATAAATAGTGATATTATTTTGAGTTGTACCTTTTTAACTGAAAAAATCTTACTCGGATTATAAGTGGAAAAGGGCACAACTAAAAATATTACTCTTTAGATGATAAATCAACGTTTCCATTTGCTTAAACACTTGGAGACAATTCAAAATGTAACTCTTTAGTTGAATCTAAAGATGTTATTCTGTAAACACAGAGAGAGTCATAACGGTTTTTTATTATGAAAAAGAAGAAAAATCAACGGACTTTTTTTGCAGTGGGTAGAAATTGCCATTGTACGTTATTTTCTTGCAAAAAAAAAAGCAAAATTTAAAAATTTTGAGTTGTTACCCTTTTGTGGAACAGGTGCGATATATTTCCGAAATTAGTACGTGTTTAGTTAAAAGGGAAAACAAAAGGGCCAAAATACAGCATCTAAGCGGCAGGTATTAACTAATAATGTCTCTTTAATATGCATATTTTTCGGGGTAAAAATGATAACAAAAATGGCCCAAATAGGGTACTCTCACCATGAGCTACTAATGTAATTCCGAAAATCGTACAAAAAATGTGGTTTCTACTCCCAGTAATTAACTTAAAATGGTTCTTCGAAATTCGTACTTTTCGGGGTTATGACGGGACCATGTATGGTACCCTCACCCAGACATTAACTGAGATTTGCAAGGGAATCAGAGAGGTTAATTATCTCGGAGGTAATTTTTAAGACTTTGGAATACAGGCTTCAGTCCAAAGAACCAAATAAAGGGAACCCTTGGAGAATAGTTTTTCTCTAAACAGTCACTCACGCGTTTCATACCCTTACCTCTATAAAATTTCAATCAAATCTTATCATATGTCACACGTCATACAATCGACGACATGATTAGTTGGTGTCTTCGATAAATATATTCCTCGCGAAAAAATAGTATTAGGGGGAAAAGAGCATGAGAAAAAGTCCTAGAGACGAAACAATAACTTAAATACCTCCTCTAATTTTTACATTTAAAACAAAAAGAATTAAAATGGTCAAAAAATTATTCCATTTCCTAAAGAAGAACTAACAGCTGATGTGTAAATTAGTACTTTTTGGATTAAAAAAGCAACATAAGCCTAAATATAGTACTTTTGAGGGTGAAATGGGTAAAAAAATAAAATAAATCATCTTTTATGGAAGACTGGTCAAAAGGGCTTAAACATAATACCCTTATTCAGAACGCTAAAGGTACATAACTTCTTAAGTACTGGATCTAGAGCATAAAGCAGGAAAATCAATTTTTTGAGGCAGTTACTATTACTGCTCTTTTTTGAAAAATATCAAAGTTCACTTCCACAACTTTAAATGGTTATAACTCCTTGAATATGGTATGTAATTTTATAACACGTCTATAGATTCGATCACCAACCGGGATATGGGGTCCAATAAACCTAAACCTTTTGGTACATTCCACGCACAAATGGGCCAACTTGAATTTGTCATTTCGTTGGTGATACCAAAAGCGCCTATTTTGCGTTGAACTGTAGGTTGTTAAAAAATATTACCTTTTGCCTGATAGTAGTGTATTTTCGATAATTTTGTCTAAAGTTAAAATATATGCTAATTAGTGAGAATGTTTTCAGTCCTTTAAAGATTTATATAAAACATTTTCAAAACGTGTAGTCTAATCTTAAGCGTTATTTGCTTATAATATTAACGATAATTTTTCCCATGTTTTTATTTAACAAGCTAAATAATATGCTAGATTGACAAAAATTTATCAGAAATTCCACCAAGTCAATATTTTTGCCTAATAAAGATTCAAGCAATAAGCAAATACTTTCTTGATTTTGAATAAAACACGCCTATTATCTAAAACGCTGAAATTTTATTTGCGCAAAATTAAAGTTTGTAATTGTATGTAATGACAAAGCGAATTAATGTTCAGAGAAGGTTTTGAACTTACCCAATAATGCCAAACGTCAATAATTTAAACACTGCAAAATAAATACAAATTAATTTATTAATTGGATTATTTTAAACAAACTGTAATAAAATCATGTAGGGTACTAAAAATTTTGAAAAAAAAAATATTCGTTACCAAAAAATTCTTTCCAAAGCAATGGAATTTTAGTCAACCGCATTGTGCATTTTCTGCAACCGAAATTTATTTTTCAGACAATAATACTATATTTGAGACAAATAATTTTCAGATCACAAAAAAAATATTTACCGAAAATAAGTCGGGTTCTATTGATTTTTTTGGATTTCTTCCTAAAATTATCTATATTTTAAAATATATATAATCCACTTATTCCATTATCCATAAAAAACATTTGCTTAAAGAAAAAAAATTTTCCACAGAAAGGAAACTTAAGACAACTTCACAGCAAATTTTTAGTTGTTGGAAAACTGATGTGTAGTTATCTACAAATCAACAACCCAAGCATCATTATAAATTGGAAACTGATTTGTGGTTTAACCTCTTCTCCTATATTCTAAGGAAATATAATTAATGTTTCTGCTCATTGTCCGGTTAAAATTTATATTTTAACCTGTCGGAATTTTCTGGGTAAAGAAATGGAAATTACAAGTCCAGCAAGCGACTTGATTATTATTTGTTATTAGTATATACAGATACAAATTCTTTGTCATAGTATATTTTAAAATCTTCATTTTCCCCAACATAATATAAAATAGACATTCTTATACGATAACAAACAATTTTGGTTTTTAGACGCCGTAAGAGAATTCCCCAAACTTTTTGCGGTGCCTCATGGTAGTACAATAATTCTCTTGTGGGCTGTCACAATTCCAGTCTTCCTTCCTTATCAGCACGACTTATGATGTTGTATACTGTTGTGCATCGCTTATTTAAGAAGTTATGACCATTTTAAGTTTTGGAAAGGAATTCTACATAACCATATTAAACTCGTGGGTGAGAATCCAATTCTGAACGACTTACGGATCACATGAATTGTATAGTTTCCACAATTTAGGAGACACTATTTTGTGGGTAATAACAAAAATAACTATATAAGCTATTATTAAATCATATTAAACTTAAATTCTAATATAAAAAATATCCCTTCCAAAAACTATTTCAAATACCTATCACCCCTCTCTGGATCCCATATACCATACAATGAATCTAACTAATAATCATCCAGATTCCTATAACTTGGCCATGTACAAGTGAAAACAATGTCAGTGTTAAATAAACTTTAGTCACTTACGTATCTATCGGTGGTTCTAAGTCATATCTAATATCCGAACCGCGCGTGTTTGTCAAGTGATTCATAGAATAAACAGTGAATCGAGAATCGTGTGTGGGACCCCTTTGGAAAGCAATAACATTGCATACCCGTCAATTTTGCTGTATCATTGTCAGACATCGGTAAAACAATTTGTGCAAATAAAAACAAAGAAGCGGTCATAAATCATACAGTGTTGCACAATTGGATTTAATTAAACAAATAATAATTACTTATTCCAATGTCGACAATTCAAGAAAAGTGCTAGATACAAGTAAAGCGTAGATAGATCAAAATCTCGATGAAGCACAGATTTATCTACAAAGAACAATAATTTTCTAATTTAACCAGAGGCGTGTGAATATCCAAAATAATGCATACTTAACAGGAAGACATTTCATACTTAATATTAAGATAATTACGTTAGTTTTAAATACAAAATGATCGATATATCGTGGTCTCTCTCTGGGATTGACTAATGGCCTTTCGAAATTTTTAATTTGGAGGATAAATATTACACGAGATGAGCTAATAATGTATTTCCGAAGTTCGTACTTTTCGTGGTTCAAATAGGACAAAAATTACCCAGATGTAGTACTCACTCCCAGAAATTAACTTATAATGGAACTTCTAAATTCAAACTTTTTGGGGATATGGCGAGGCAAAGGGGCAAAAATACACTCTTTCAGATATTAACTACTACTTTTGCGGCAAAAAAGAGCTCAGATAAAGTTACCGTTCTCAGTGATGACCTAATCGTAGAATTTCGAAATTGTAACTTTTTTAGGGTAAAACCAGTAAGGAAAGGCTAAAGTCGGGCGGTGCCGACTATATAATACCCTACACCACTCTTGTAATATTCAATAACTCTGATATATAAACGATTGGATCTAAAGAGCCAAATCGGATGAAACATATATATGGGAGCTATAGCTAAATCTTAACCGATTTTCTTCAAATTCGGCAATGTTGGTTCATGAATCAAGAAACTCTACCATTCTAAATTTCAAAACGATCGGATGTAAAATACAGCTTCTATAGGACTAAAGGACCAAATCGGACGAAAGATATATATGGGAGCTATATCTAAATCTGAACCGATTTTCTTCAAATTCGGCAATGTTGATTCATGGATCAAGAAACTCTACCATTCTAAATTTCAAAACGATCGGATGTAAAATACAGCTTCTATAGGACTAACGGGCCAAATCGGACGAAACATATATATGGGAGCTATAGCTAAATCTTAACCGATTTTCTTCAAATTCGGCAATGTTGATTCATGGATTAAGAAACTCTACCATTCTAAATTTCAAAACGATCGGATGTAAAATACAGCTTCTATAGGACTAAAGGGCCAAATCGGACGAAACATATATATGGGAGCTATAGCTAAATCTTAACCGATTTTCTTCAAATTCGGCAATGTTGGTTCATGGATCAAGAAACTCTACCGTTCTAAATTTCAAAACGATCGGATGTAAAATACAGCTTCTATAGGACTAAAGGACCAAATCGGACGAAAGATATATATGTGAGCTATATCTAAATCTGAACCGATTTTCTTCAAATTCGGCAATGTTGGTTCATGGATCAAGAAACTCTACCATGCTAAATTTCAAAACGATCGGATGTAAAATACAGCTTCTATAGGACTAAAGAGCCAAATCGGACGAAAGATATATATGGGAGCTATATCTAAATCTGAACCGATTTCAACCAAATTCAATAGCGATCTTAACAGCCGCGAAATACTCTAAACTGGAAAATTTCAGAACGATCGGAGTGAAATTGCGACCTGTAGTCGACGAACAACTTTACATGGACGGACGGACGGACGGACGGACGGACGGACGGACATCGTTAAATCGACTCAGCTAGTGATTCTGAGTCGATCGGTATACTTTAAGGTGGGTCTAGCTGTGTTATTTTCAGGTGTTACAAACATCTGCCGTGAAACAAACTTATAATACCCTGTACCACAGAGTGGTGTAGGGTATAAAAAGGGGATGAAAAGGCTCTAATGTAGATAAACTCTCTGGAAGATGAAATAATAGCGGATTTTCGAAAAATGGTAAAAAGAGTACAAAAGGGCACAGATGTACTTAACTAACTTAGAGATGAAATTATAGCGGACGGAAGGCCAGAATATAAGAAACTCTGAAAGATGAAATAATCAGGGCTGTTGTGGAATCCGATTAATTAGATTAATCCTGGAAACGAAATAATAACATAATTTAATAAGTTCCTTTATGGGTAAAAATGTATATTATCCATTAATTAATATTTACTTCTTAAATTTATTGATCAAAAATTTTAAATTGGTCAAAAAAGATCTAACTATATTGATATGGAACCCGCAATCATAGACAACGACTCTTCTAATTATGGGTCTTAGAAATTCGTACTTTATGTATAAAAAGAAAACAGAAAAGGCCCAAAATTAGCAACATCTCCCAGAGATTAACTAATATAGGCTCTTCGAAAAATTAAATGGGCCAAATTTGCTGCCGTCTCCAAGAGATTAACTAATAAAGGCACTACGAAATTTATAGTTTTTGGGTAAAAAGAAAATAAAATTGGCCAAATATGATTTTTTCTCCTAGAAATGAATTAGTGGCGGATTTTTAAAACTTCTTTGGTGAAAATGTGTGTAAAACGGTACCAAACATGTACGATATTATCCTAGAGATTTATTTTTAAAGTATTCTCGAAAATTGAGAGGGGGCACTAAAAATCGTAGGAGAAGAAGAGGCCCAAATGGCTTTTCGATTTCGTACTTTTGTATTCGTACTTTGGATATCATTAGGTCTAAATATAGGACTTTAAACGGCCATAACTACTTAACATGGGACTTGGAATAAGAAACGAAGAATGTGAAAACATTCAATAAAATAAAAATCTAATTAAAAATTAAATCGATCATTAACAAAAAACTTCTAAAAAACATTTGAAAAATTTTAAATTCTAGATGAATTTTCAAGATTGCAACTTTTTGGGGTAACAAGGGCCAAAAAATCGAAATTCGTACTTTTAGGTTAAAAAGGGTATAAAATAAATAAATTCACATGTTTACGAATAACATGAAGCCTAAATATAGGACAATAAAAAGGGGCACTAAAAATCTTAGGAGAAGAAGGGGACCAAATGGCTTTTTGAATTTGTACTTTTGGGCTGAAATAGGTCCTATTCACGAATATTATTGGGCAATGAAGGGAAGTAGAGGACTTTAAACTTTAAACGGCTATAACTACTTAACATGGGTCTTGGACCAGGAAACGAAGAACGAACAATTTTAATTTTAAGATGAATGTTCAAATTGGAACTTTTTGGGGTAACAAGTGCCAAAAAATCTAAATTGGTACTGTTGGGTTGAAAAGGGTATAAAATAAATAAACTCACATGTTTACGAATAACATTAGGCCTAAATATAGGACAATAATAAAAAGGGGCACTAAAAATCGTAGGAGAAGAAGAAGCACTGACGGCTTTTCGAATTCGTACTTTTGGTCTGAAATAGGTCTTGTTTACGGATATTATTGGGCAATGAAGGGAAATAGAGGACTTTTAACTTTAAACGGCCATAACTTCTTAATATGGGTCTTGGACCAAGAAACGAAGAACGAAAAATTTTAATTTCAAGATGCGTTTCAAATGAATTTTCAAGATTGGAACTTTTTGGGGTAAAAAGTGCCAAAAAATCGAAATTAGTACTGTTGGGTTGAAAAGGGAATAAAATAAATAAACTCACATGTTTACGAATAACATTAGGCCTAAATATAGGACAATAAAAAGGGGCACTAAAAATCTTAGGAGAAGGAGGGGACCAAATGGCTTTTTGAATTTGTACTTTTGGGCTGAAATAGGTCCTGTTTACGGATATTATTGGGCAATGAAGGGATGTAGAGGACTTTTAACTTTAAAGGGCCATAACTTCTTAATATGGGTCTTGGACCAAGAAACGAAGAACGAACAATTTTAATTTCAAAATGAGTTTCAAATGAATTTTCAAGATTGGAACTATTTGGGTAACAAGGGCCAAAAATCCAAATTAGTACTTTTAGGTTGAAAGGGGTATAAATAGAAAATAAATAAGAGCGCCCAGTAGGTGAGTTGGTAGCGTGCTCGCCTATGAGTTTGGGGGCGTGGGTTCGATTCCCACCAGAGGCTCTGGTCTGTCGCTGCAAACTCTAGCCACATGGTCTTTGTAACACAGCTTTTCCTTGGACCGTACAATTAGAAAATAAATTCACTTTGTATTGTAATTCATATAAATAACGAAAAATTAATTCACATGTTTACGAATAACATTAGGCCTAAATATAGGACAACTAACTTTAAACGGTCATAACTCCTTAATATGAGTCTTTATATCTTAATATGAAATGTACTTACTTCAAAGATTAGGACGTCTTTTCGGCACAAAATCTTTAAAATTAGGAAAAACCACTCATCAGCGAACAGAGAAAAATGTTTACTAATTTTAAAGACATTGGCAAAGATTTCTAAACAAAGGCAAATAATTTTCAAAACAATAAGACAACAGTACTTAATAATTCAATTAATTAATTAAAAAACTGCTCTCGATGCATCAGATCTATTATCGAGGTGGCTGAACAGTTCAATATTCACCTAATTTGGATGTCGGGCCACAGGAACATACCAGAGAACTGAAAAGCAGATGAACTTGGAACTACCTTACATGCTCCATGGCAAATGGAATATGTGGGAATGTCTCTTCTTAATAGATAATTCCCCTATGGCAACAACTGACAGGTAATCACTAGTTAAGGCTTATTTCCGAAAAAGTTAGTTTTTTTTCCAAAAATAATAAAAAAATAAGATATGTCACCCCCGAGCGAGTAAGTTGACAGTTACGAACGAATAGAAATTTCAACGAGTAGGAGGTTTCCGCGGATTTCGGACAGATTTTCCCGTAAATTTTTGTAATTGTCACAATTAAATAAATATTAATCGATTAGAGCAAACAAAGTTTAAACTATGTTCGCGGAAAACAGATTTTTCGCGTGTGACAGTTCATTCCTATTCGTTCGTAACTGATAGGTATTCACGTTTCGTCCGGACGGAACATCTGTGTAATTGAAGGTCTGTGGTTTTTTCGTTCAAATGTATGGAATTTCGTTTTCCGCGCCGATTGTATGCGGAAATGGACCATTAGGAACTGCTTACATTCCAGGTGCGTCCTGCTGTCGTTATCTAGATTGGACGTCTTGCTAATGGTGTCTGTCTTGACGGTTTACAGCCGGATTGAAGGTCTTACGAAATTACTTTTGCAGAAGCTGCGGAGAGGAGGAGTAGGAGATATTAATAGAACACGTATCTGTGTCCCGCTTTCTCTAGAATGCGGCATGCTACCCTAGGCTCTCATTTCTTTGAGGAGTTTGCAGGATTGGCTGATGATAAAATCTACCAATTAGACAATTCGCAGACACAGAAGATTGGTCATGAGTTGGTGCGTTTGGGTTTAGGCAGGACCACATCAACTTATATTTATACAGTTCCTAACTAGTAATCATAACCCGTTTGTCGGCATAAGGCACTATCTTTTAAGAAGTGCTGGCCAATTTGTAGATATGTGCCCAGATATTCCAGTTCCCCTTGAGCATTAAAGGTAGTTTCTAGCCATGCAAGCTAATCTG